>JAJEJO010004200.1:2942-30564 GCA_020662805.1 Glaucomys volans
GGGGGGCCTTGCCCCTGTTCCGATCCGCTGGCGCCTCCTTTCGGGGGGTTCTGACTCTGTTCCGATCCGCTGGTGTCTCCTTTCGGGGAGACCTGCCCCTGTTCCGACCCGCTGGCGCCTCCTTTCGGAGAGACCTGCCCCAGTTCCGACCCGCTGGAGCCTCCTTTCTGGGGACCCTGCCCCTGTTCCGACCCGCCAGCCCCGCCTGTGCTGGAAGGCCGGTAGGGAAGGGGCGACTTTTCCGGCGATGACTGCTGGGTCTCCAGTTGTTTACTGGTCTCTGTTTCTGTAGACTTGTCTGGGGTAGTTCCTTGGTTCGGGCGGGAGATCAGCCCCTGCGAACTTCCGGCGTCTGGCCCGGAGGCGAACGGCGCGGAGCCTGAAAGAGAAAACCAGTAAGCCCAGCAGAGGCCAAGCGGGAGAGAAGGGGCTCAGAACCGCCAGACACCGGGGCGATCGTCGGAAGGGGGGCGATGGCGAGCGGAGGGGGAGGGAGGGCAGGGGAGAGGCGAGCCCCAGAGGCCACTGGCCGAGATGCAGGTAAGGAGCCTGGGGCGAGGATGGGATGGGCAGGGGTCTCACCCGCCGCGGCGACATTCAGCAAGAGACACGCAACCAGGAACCGCATCCTGCACAGACTGCGCTTCCGTCTTCTACTACTCTCGCGAGAGCACCGCGCCGAGCTCCGAACTCGTAGTCCCGCCTCTTCCTACGCGCGTCTCCCTTGACTGCGTGGCCCCGCCCTTTCCTTGCGGCGCGGTCCGCCTCGGCCCCGCCCCTCCCGGTCCCGGTCAGCCTTTCCGAGTTCTTCACTTGCGGTCGCGTTGCCTGGTTTTCCCTTCGTGGCAGCTGCAGCAGAGCGGTGACGGCCGTGGTCCGGAGGCTCGAGGCCGCAGGCCGCCGCTACTTACAGCTGCATGAGCGTCCGAGGCCGCCCTGGATCTTTGCTGAAAAGCGCATCTTTTCCTGATGTCTAGTAGAAAAGAAAGCCTTAGTTCTCCCTTTCTGCGATAGTCGTTCGTAGTGTTTTGAGTGTTTTCTGCTCTAAAAACATTTAATGTTTTTGATTAGGTAACAAATAAAACACATGGCTCAAAATCAAAGCAAAAGTGGCTCAAAAATCAAAGCAAGATTTTCAAAGTAATATACATTAGAAAATTCTGACTCTACTCATCTTTCGGTTACCATATAGTTATTTTCTCTTTCTTTTTTTTTTTAAATTTTTTTTTATTAGTTGTTGATGACACTTTATTTACTTATTTCATGTGGTGCTGAGGATCGAACCCAGTGCCTCACACATGCTAGGCAAGCGCTCTACCACTGAGCCACAACCCCAGCCCTATTTTCTCTTTCTGATTCGGTTTTTTCTGACTTTTTTCTAGGCATATCCATTTCCTCCTCAAGTTGGAGTCATCGAGTAAATAGTTTTGTAATCATTTGTATATACCTACGGCGATGTTTAAACATTGTGTGCCTTGAAATCATTTTATGAACTTTTGTCAGGCTAGATGCATTTTAGAGTGATTTAAAAAATGATAGGTTGGAGCTGTGGATATAGCTCAGTGATCAAGCCTTTCCTTGTATTGCAAAGGCACTGGTTGGATCCCCAGCACTGCTAAAAATAGGTTTTAGGGAACCATGATGTCTCCCAGTTACTCAGAAGGCTGAGGCAGGAGGATGGCTTGAGCCCAGGAGTTGGCTATCTCAATAAAAAATTATTAAATTAAATAAAAAGGACAGGTTTTAACTTCATAAAATGTGTAATCTAGTGGGCCACATGAATAAACAAATGTGTGTGTGCATACATTCCAAGAACTGCCAGAAAGGAGAGTAGGAAGTAGGGATCCATTAAGGAAGGGAATCTTGGAGCCCAGGATTGCAGGTTGTAGGTAGGTTCCAGGTGAGGCTGAAGGGAAGACAGAGGTGTTACAGCACATGCAATGGCCTGCAGGCAGGTGGGAACCTGGTGTTTGGTGGAAGTCTAAAGACCAATCTTGTCAAACAGCAGTAAGGAGAATGACAGGGAACGAGGCTGGAGCACCATCAAACATATATGTGTATCTGTGTGTACACACACAGTGAAGTTTACAGTTTTATGTGGCTTCAGTACCTGTTTTATTTCTTCCTCCTAGAAGCAGGCTTAGTCACCCTTCAGTTTATAGTTCTCCACTTCGCCCCAGGTCCTCAGTGTGGCCCATCCTGAAATCTGCCCTATGCAGCAGCTTCCTGGTAAACATTTCCCTGTAGAAGTTCAGGTAATAGGGACAGTTCAACAGATCTGAGTCTGACTGGTTAGTCTGCTTGGGGTGTGACAGCAATCAGGGCAAGAGTTCACAGCAGAATGGTGTGGTTCAGAAGGGCATCCAGCTTACTCAACCTGCCTCTGACCCACACCATGCTCTTGCTGCCCAGGCACCTCAGTGAAGCCTCAAGTGGTATGATTCTTCCCAGCTCTGAGCTTGTTCCTGCTCTCAGCCCCACTGCCAAAACTGACCACGGGAGACCCATACAGGCAACAGGCTGGGCCTCAGGGGAGCCCTCAGCCGGTGGTCCTTCAACTTCTCTCTTGTTCTTCACCCAGATCGAGGAAAGTGTCCCAGTGGCTGGCCTTTTCCCGTGGGCCCTGCTGTCCTCTTTTCTCTGATCCATGAGGCATACACTGCTTCCAGCAATAATTGTCTCATCTGGTGCTCCATCATTCCTGACCTAACTCCTTTTAGGGTTGGGGCTCTCCTGGAGATTGGCTGTAGTGGTGGAGATGGGCACAGGCCAGACCAGAACCACAAAGGAGTCTGCCAGTATAAACTCAATTCCCGTGAGAGGGACTTTGGTCACTGGTGGACTTAGGCATCAGGCTACCTGCAGGGCTGTGAAAGACATGCTGCACACACCTGTGACCCTGCCCCTGGAGCCCCTTCAGCACAGGGCCAAGTTCACAGCAGCTCTCCTGAGAGATACCTCAGGACAAATTAGCCCAAAGCATGACATGAGGGGTGACTTTTAAAGGGTATAGGGCTTCTTTCTGGGGTGATTAAAATGTTCTAAAATTGAAAAATGTTCTAAAACACTCCACACTGAACATACTAAAAAACATCAAAATTGATTTTTTTTCCCCTTGTGATGTTGGGGCTTGAACTCAGGGCCTCTTGTGTGCAAGCCAAGTGCTCTGCCCTGAGTTACACCCCAGCCCTGTTCACTATTTTAAATTGGTGAATTGTAACTCTTATTTTTTTTTTTTTTTTTGGAACCAGGGATTGAACTCAGGGACACTTGGCCACTGAGCCACATCCCCAGCCCTATTTTGTATTTTATTTAGAGACAGGGTCTCACTGAGTTGCTTAGGGCCTCGCCAAGTTGCTGAGGCTGGCTTTGAACTCCCGATCCTCCTGCCTTAGCCTCCCAAGTGCTGGGATTACAGGCGTGCGCCACCACGCCCGGCTGAATTGTAACTCTAAATAAGTGAATTAGATCTCAATAAAGCAGTTCCCCAAAATATTAACCACAGCGCTAGACACCACAGGAAGCACACCGAGGGTGCCCTTGCACACTGTGGACTAAGACAAACAGGGCCAGAGCAGAGGCAAAAGTCCTCTAGAGGGCAGGCTGGTTGAGGTTCACCGTGAACTGGAAGAACCCCCTCTGGGTCTCCACGACAGCACTGCCTGCCCCATGCGCATTTGGGACTGAAGGTGGGTTGGTGCTCCAATCCTGTTAGGCTTGCCTCATGTTCCCACAAGGGATTTGTGGCGTGGTTTGATGGGGGCTCCATTCCATGGAAGGACTGAGGAACACTCGGAAGATCTCGCAACTGCAATTTTATTTTCTTTTGTGAAAATAAACAATTGGGAGTTTAAATTGCTCCCAAAACCATAAAAACAAAACAAAATACACACAGAAAAAGCACGTGAGGTGATGGGGAGGGCACAGGGTCTTCCAACTTTGGCAGATTGTGCTGGCGAGGGCCCAGGTGACAGCAGCTGGGAGGGAGGGACACGGACCTCTTCCCTGGGGAAGTGGCAGGCACCTGGAGTCCCTTTCAGTGCAGGGGTGGGGAGTCTCGGAGGAGTTCTTTCCCCTCGACTGTGGGGCTGTGGGATTTGTAGTGCCTAGAGCCCCAGGGCGGGAGCAGGGTGCTGGTGGAAACAGATCAGGCCCCGATGTCTTTGTAGGAGGTCCAGCCTTACTGTAGGATGGAGGAGAGCAACCCCAGGGCTGAACTTGTGATGAGAACTTGGGCCAGGCATCAGGAGAGGCAGGATGTCCTGATGGAGGCCCTGGGTGAGCCCTCCAAGCAGTGGTGAACATGGGGATGTGGGGACACCGAGGCGAGGAGAGTGTGGGCAGTGAGGAGCAGGCAGGGGCAGCGGCCAGGCAGCTTCTGCTCAGCGCGCCCACAGCAGCACAGGAGAGCAACGCTACTAATGAGTTCTTTCTTGTGAAGATTTTTTTTGTTGTTTTGTTTTGTTTTTTTTTAAAAAAGCCTGAAGGTCAGCTACGGTTACATCTACAAAACGTAAAGTGCTGTTGGTACCAGTCACTCTACCGAACAGTCCAGAGTGGTCAAATATTGACCAATAAAGTTTCCTTTTTTTTCTTCTGAATTGTTTCTCCTCAATGAGTCACAGGGCAGCTTAGTGGGCGGACTTGGTGACCAAGGAAAGAGGCTGGGCCTGTAGCACAGGGAGGGCCTGGTGGGCGTGGAGTGTGGCAGGGAAGGACGGGGGAGAGGTCAACAGAGCTGCAGGCATGGACCCCAGGGGCAGGGGCCGGGACAGGAGGGGCGGCTGGCTGCCCATCTGGCCAGAGGAGCTGGCCGCGGCCTTTGCAGAAAGGAAGGCTGCCGAATGGAGAGCTAGCTGGGCTCGGGTCTCGGGCTTGGTGGTGAGGGAGAGAGGCTGGGCCTGTTCTGAGTGGGTGGCCGCAGGGGCAGCTGGTGAGGCCAAGGCGGCGGACGGGGTGGCAGGGGAGTCCAGCATGCTGCCATGGGAAGAGGCAGGACTGTCACAGGGCTTCTCAGGAGGCAGGTACTGGACGCATGGCTTCTTGCTCTTGGAGGGCAGAGCACCTAGGGGGAAAGGTGAGAGGGTAAGCAGCAGTAGCCCGGGCGGGCAGAGCTGAGGGCCGGCTGGCGGCACACGTGGAGTTGGCCCTCGGTATTCCTGGGCTCCGCATCTGTGGGCTCCACCAACAGCGGACAGGAAATACTCAGGAAAGTACTGCAGTGGACCCGGCACCAGACCCTTCTCCTCTGTCCTGCTCCCTGAACAGCAAGCGTGGCCACTATACACAGGATGTCCTGCATCACCTAGAGATGATGTAAGATGTATGGGAGGATGTGTGGGGGCTGTTTTACACTAGGTGCTCTAATGTCCGCTTCATGAAGGACCCTAGTGTCTGCAGAGCAGAGGTGTCAGGTGGGTCTTGGAACTGAGTCCCACAGACACTGCAGGACAACCATACTTTGGAAACAGGAATGCATATGGTAAGAAGCTGCAATTATACCCCAGGTTTTCCACAGCTAACAAAGGCCCAGCCAGACCTGGAGTGGACAGCTCAGGGTGCTGTGGTATCTCCTTCCTCTGACTTCCAGGAGGCATCACCTCTCAATTTGGTCAAACCCTTTGGCTATGGTGCAATTGGGGGTGGGGTACCCTTGCTGAGAAGCATGGTAGGAGCGAGGTCATCTGTGTAGCCTGCTTATTTGCTCCCTGTGCATGTGCACACATGCACCCCTGTATGCGGCATGCAAATCATAGAGATGAGGGGCAGGGAGGGAAGGAGGAGAAAAGGGGATCAAAGCACTGTGGATGGTGAGAGCTGTTGTAGGCTGTGCTGGCAGTAGCATGAGGGGATTCAGCTAGACACTCATCACAATGGGGGCCTCTCTGTGCCAGGTGAGATTCTGAGCTAAAAATCACTAAGTGGCTCTTAAACCAACCTATTTCTTCTGGTGGTCAGCCAGAGGAACGTGGAGGAAGCCCTGATCTACTGGATCTGCTGACAGATGGCATCCCAGTCTATGCCGGGCTGCCTTCTGGAGGGTGTTGCCAGGATGATTTCAACCATGTTCATTTTTGCCTTATGCACTGACCCTAGAACCTAGCCCCCAAGATGCCACTCAGCCCAACTGAGAAGTGCCTGGGCTTTGAAGACATAAAGTTCCAGGTCAGCTCCCACCTGCAGTTCTCCAAGCCTCTCAGCTGGTCACCTCTGAACAGGTGATCACAGCCCCACCCAAGTGCACCAGAGGCAGCTAGAAGCAGAAGCACTGTGAGTGGCAGCTCTTTTGAGCCCTTGGGAGGGGACAGAGAAGAAGGCTGAGGACTCACCATCAGGCTCCTGCACTTGTTGCTGTGACTGTGCCTGTGATAACTGCTTTTCTCTCTTCCTCTTCTTTTTCTTACCCTGAAAAATTCAGCAGAAGAGCTGAGCTGGGACAGAACGAGAGCAACCTGACAGGGGGCCTAGGTCAGGGACACACACTTGGAGGCAGGGGAGCTGGCCTGCCTTCCCACTCAGATGCTGCCTTCCCATGCCCAGGGATCCACCCTTCTTGGAAGGCCTTGACCCATGCTTCTCCAGGCTGGTTTTTCCATCTCTGTTCCTAGAATAGTGGTCCTTGATCTCTTTTGAAGGGTCCCAGGTCCCTCTGAAAATCTGATATTGCTATGAATCCTCTTATAAAAAAAGCAAAAGGAACATACAAAAGTGTCCAGCGTGAGGAAGCCCACACATTGGTCTCCACGACCTGGATTAGGAGCCCGTGGCTCGAGAGCCTCTTGCCACGGAGCCAGCACTGTGCACAGTGTTAGGAAATCAGAGGTGGAGTCCAGTTCAAAAGAGAAGGGCACTAACCTAAGTCTGTCCTCAGGCTATCTTGTGGACCTCCTGAAAATAAAACGGCTTTCTTATTTTTAGAGAAATATGACCTTTTCCCTTGTCTAACAGTCCTCAATAGACAAAGTCACTTTCTTCTCTCTGCCTCCTGCAGATGAGCTCCTGGGGGCTGGGCATCCCTGCACAGTGAGGACACTCACGTAGTTGTCCCGAGCTGACCAAGTTGGGTAGAGCTGGGAGTGAAGCTGCCGTTCCTTCCGGGCCAGCTCGTAGTACTTGGCCTGTTCTTCTCGAGACAGGTTGTGCCACTGAGGGAGAGAGAGGGCCAGAGATGTGACAAGAGCCCATGGGGCTGGCCCAGGTGACGTGGGTGGGGGAGGGCCTTACCTTTCTTCCCAGGATCTGGTTGATGGCTGCACTTTCCTTCAGGGTGCACTCAGCCACCACCTTGGCCCTCATCTCCTTCATGTACAGCATGAAGGCATTCAGAGGCTTCTTCACATGAGGCTTCTTCTCTTCCTCCTTCTTCACGGTGACTGGGGACTTCCTGGGGAGGCAGGCAGCTGCGGGTCAGCAGGCTCACCTGCCACCCAGCGCCCGGGTGGCCGGCGCAGAGGGCAGCTCGCACGCGAATTCCAGTCGCCCCCGAGCACCTTCCTCCTGCAGTTCCCAACCTCAGAATGACCCCCAGCCGAATTCTCTGCAGATTCATCTGATAATCTCCTGACCAAGGGGCAGAGTGGGGGAGAGCTGAGCCCGCCTCCTCCTGGAACGGGTGCATACAGGTGGGGCCCTCTGGCCGAGGCAGACTCTCCTGCCAGGACTGGGAAGGTAGGGGCCTTTGCTCCTCAGCTCTACCACAGCTGCCAAGAGTCCTTCAGTGTACTTTCTGCTCTCCTGGCCTCACAAATGTGGGCACTACAAGGTGGGGAAGGGAAGCCAGAAGCCACATCGGGCCCTCTTTCAGCCTCTAGGACCTGTCCATACCACTCTCCTTAATGTGAGAAGACATGCATGAAGTCTTAAAGGAGGGGAACAAAGATGATGAAGGGTCTGGTCCCAAGGGAGGCACGGGGCTGCTGGACAGGGTGACACCAGGAGAGAGACAGTGGCATTGGCACCCCTTGGGAACTGCATTCCCCTCCCAGGCCGCCCTCACTCACGCGCTGGCTGCGGGGCTCAGGCTGGGTGCTGCTGGCTCCTGTTTCACAATGGGGGAGACGATGGCCGGGTGGGGGATCCCTGAGGTGGGCAGGCCGGGATGGGCGGGGGCCACCATGTGAGGGGAGAACCGGCTGGAGACCAGGCTGGGCACCAGGAAAAGCAAAGACAGGAACACAGACTGAGTGTGCCACCGGGACAGCCGGTGGCTGCTGCCCCAGGGCCGAGGCATGAACAATCTCTGCTGGGCAGAGATGGAGAGTGGAAGGCACTGGTTGTTTCCTGGAAAATCAGGTTTGGGATCACTTAATGACACTCCTCTGCTCCAACCCACAGGTCACCCAAATTTGGTGCTGGACATAGGTGGGTGACACAGAAGTTGCTGGGTGTGGTGGCGCAGGCGTGTAAACCCAGAGACTCAGGAGGCTCAGGCAGGAGGGTCATGAATTCAAAGCCAGCCTCAGCAACTCTGCAAGGCCCTAAGCAACTTAGCAAAACACTGTCTCAAAATAAAAAATAAAAGGACTGGGATGTGGCTTTGTGGTAAAGCATTCCTGGGTTCAATCCCTGGTATCAAAAATAAAAACAAAAAGCAGAACTTGCTTGGGGGTCACAGGGCAGGGTGCAGGAGGGGCAGGCCCGCCCTGGGTTGTGTGGAGGACGGGGCACAGAAGTGCAGGCTCCTGTGTGGGTTGTACTCCCTCCGCCATCGGAGGACCCATCACCAGGTGGAATGACCAGTGGGACAGAAATTGCCTTTTATGGGCTCTTCTCCTGATACCATCTCAAGAAAAATTAATCTTCCAGTCTGGCTTCATATGACAGACTCTCAATGCTTCTGGGCTGCAATGCTGGGGAGGAGGCAGAAGGGGAGGAGCTCAGAGAGATGGGAGAGCATGAAGCTGTGTCTCCATCTTCCTGGGGCTGGGAATGGAGCTCAGGGCGGGAGCCCCATGCCTTCTTATCAGCTGACAAGGGGAGGCTGTGCCTGCTCAGGCAAGGCACAGATGTCTCCTGTGCATGGCTGCAAGCTCAAGGCCCAGCCCAGGACTCACCTGGACATGGAGGCGTTCATGGCGAGGGCAGGGTACGGGTGCCGGAAGCCACCGGGAGGAAGGGAGTACATGGGTTGTCCTTGCCTGCATGGGCCAGGAACAAGGACATCCGCTCAGATCTTGGTAAAGTTCATAGGGGAAATGGGCTGGGGGGATGGGACATGGGTGGGAGCAAGGAGGTCTGTGGAGGGAATGAGGGTAGGAAGGCCGCAGGTTTTCCTTACTGTGGAACGAGCCAGCCGAGGGGATGGGGGATTTGTCCAACAGCTCCAGGAGACAGCGGGTAATACGGTGACAGCTCCGATGGGTGAGGGGGCCGGGGGATTCCTGCTTTCAAAGAGCTCTGAGTCAGACTGTTGCCTCACCCACCCCAGCAACTTAAAAAGCATTACAGAGCCCTCCCCCAGGCCAGAGGGTGCTCTGGAGAGGGAAGGCCACTTTCCCCATTGCTCTCTGCCACCCCTTGGCCCTGGCCATCCCGTCAAGGATCCCAGGGAGGTGGGACTAACTCATCTGCTCTCCATCTGTGGGCGGCAAGAGCTCTGGTCACTGGATGGATACCACCATCAGGAACTCCTGACAGAGGGCCCCTATGTCCTGAGTCATCCGTTACTAAATTTTAGAAAATCTGCCTCATTTTCAGAGAAATAAACTCAGGACTTCTTTATTGTTTGGGTCTGTGGTGCTGGGGATGGAACTGAAGGCCTTGCTCGAGATAGCCACACCCTAGCCCCTAAACTCTGGATTTCTGTTCCACATTTGTCCTCATTATCTGCAACTTTAGGAACTATTATTTCTCCCAAGGTGGCTCCAGACCTGCCTTGAGCTGTGACAATTCTGCAGGACTGTTGTGGAGACCGTGGCTCCCTGGGTGGACAGGCTGGTGCACGATGACTCCTGCCGGCACTACACCTCTACTGGTACAGAGGACTCTGCCTAAATGCAGCCAGTCTAAGGCACAGGTTCTGGTTTAGGGAGGCAGAGCCTGCAGCTGGCTGGACTTGACAGAGCAAACCAGGTGTGCACTGTGGGGTCGGCCCTATGCCCTAAGAAGGCCCTGAGGTCAGCACAGGAGAAGGCAGAGCAGGCTCGAGGAGCAGGAGGGTCATGGGACTCCTGCAAGCTGGGGATACCAGCTGAATGCAGGTCTGCCTCATCTGAGGTTATGATGTCCCCAAAGGAAAAACCTGCAGGAGCACTGCCTGCACGCAGATGCCTCACCTGTCTTTGGATCAATCTCCGGAGAGAGGTGTGCGGGAGGGGAGCCAGGGGAGAAGTGGTCGCTGCTGTAGGTGATGAGGGGCGTCAATGGGTGCATGTGATGCGGGTGCTGAACAACAGGGACTTTATTAGACTGAAAGACAGAAAAGAAAGACTAGGACCAGCTGCCCGGGAGATGGGAGTTAGTCAGCTGTTATTTTTTGAGTCGAATGCATGCCAGGTATTTCCCTGTGACATTCCGTTTGGTCCTCATCACAGCCCTGTAGAAGAAGCCACAGGATCAGAGGGGGGATCACATCCCCATGAGAGACCCTGTCCAGACCACCCGCCCTTACCCCTTCTCATATACTCCATGGTGCTAAATGCTGGTGACTCAGTTATTAACGGTGCTGGGTAAACTTAGTGACTCTGAAAGGGGTCCAGCCCTCCTCCCACTTGGCATGAAGCTGCATTGCCCCGACATGGACACAAGGAAACATCAGGAAGGTTAGGTGACCCGGACACAGCGAGCAAGCAGCAGAAGTGGGGCTCCCTTTACCCCATGAGGCTCTGCCAAACCAGAGTGCTTTTCCCATACTAGCTGCTTCCCCAGGACCTGAGCAAGTATGTCAGAGAGAAGGGACAGTTATTGATCTATTGGTAGGGGGACTGAACCCAGGTTACTTTACCACTGAGCTACATGCCCAGTCTTCTTACTATTTATTTTGAGACAGTCTTAGTAAGTGGCTGAGGCTGACCTTGAACTTGGAACCCTCCTGCTTCAGCCTGGAGTCACTGGGATACAGGCATGTGCCACCATGCCCAGCAACATCCATTTTTTTTTTTTTTCCCTAAAGGTGAACAAGTTGTAAGTGGAGATTTGTTTAAAAAAGAAATTTGTAAAAGAGGTGATCTGGAGATGGCCCCCGGGGCTAAAACTCCAGACAGCATTCTGCCTGTTTGAATATTTCATTTTGTGGATTCCAAGCCTTTACTCCTTTTATAGGATGCGTGTTTGATGCTCATAATGTCAACCATGACCTGTGAACTTCCTTGGCACCTGTGCAGACAATCGCCTGGTTGAGTTTTCAGTAGGCTTAGCAGAGGAGCCGCAGAGAACAGTCACCAGGTGGGCGGGCACGGGACCTGCTGGTGGGAGCATACATACTTCACCTGAACTACTTTCTGTCCCCTCTGGGGTGGGCTCATGTAATACTGCACAATTTAAAACATTTCCAGTCAGGCGCGGTGGTGCACGCCTGTAATCCCAGAGACTCAGGAGGCTGAGGCAGGAGGATTTCGATTTCAAAGCCAGCCTCATTAACTTAGCAAGGCCCTAAGCAACTCAGTGAGACCCTGTCTCTAAATAAAATACAAAATAGGGCTGGGGATGTGGCTCAGTGGCTGAGTGTCCCTGAGTTCAATCCCCGGTTCCAAAAATAGAAAAAAGAACAAAAGCCCCAAAAAAACAAAACAAAAAAACCATTTCCTTCTTAATGTCGTCACCTGTTCACTTACTGGCTGTTGTCGAGGTCTATAAATACAGAAATATATAATAAAAATGGAAGCATAAAACACAATTCTAAGATCACTTTCTAAGAACTCAATGCATCTAAATGACATATTTGGATTTCTTGGAAACAACTTGGCCAAAAGAATGACTTTTGGTGTAATAAATGCAGCAGAATTACCAGAGAGAAAGTGAGTGATAAAAGTGAAAATCATACAGGATAATTTTTTTAAGTGCTGGGTGGGGATTGAACCCAGGGCCTGTACAAGTGCTCTGCCACTGTGTTACATCTCTAGGCCTTTCTTTTTAATTTTGAGACAGAGACTTGGTAAGTTACAGAGGATGGCCTTGAACTTGAGATCTTCAAACCTCAGCCTCATGAGTTGCTGGTATTACAGGAAACAGTTAAAAAAAATGCACAAACTATGATTTAAAAGAAAAAAAAAGACTAGTGGGTGTTTTGGGGGTGCACATTTGTAATTCCAGTGACTAAGGAGTCTAATGCAAGAGGATTGCAAGTTTGAAGCCAGACTCAGCAACTTAGTGAGATCCTGTCTCCAAAAAAAAAAAAAAAGAAAAATTAAAAAAAAGCTGGTGATGTGGCTCAGTGATAAAGCACTTCTAGGTTTAATCCCCAGTTCAAAACAAAAAAACAAAAAACAAACCCTAAATAGAAGCACACCAAAATGTAAAGAATAGTTACGTTGGAGGTAGAACTGAATGATTTTTATTTTTTAAAAGAATTTCAAACCGGGCGTGGTGGTGCACGCCTGTAATCCAAGCGACTTGGGAGGCTGAGTCAGGAGGATTGCGAGTTCAAAGCCAACCTCAGCAACTCAGCGAGGCCCTAAGCAACTCAGTGAGACCCTGTCTCTAAATAAAATACAAAATAGGGCTGGGGATGTGGCTCAGTGGCCGAGTGTCCCTGAGTTCAATCCCTGGTTCCAAAAAAAAAAAATAATAATAATTTCAGTTTTATTTATTTTCTATTTTTTTTTATGTGGTGCTGAGGATCAAACCCAGTGCCTCAACCACGCTAGGCAAGCGCTCTACCACTGAGCTACAACCCCAGTGCATGAGTGATTTTTAAATTATTTTCATCTCTATATTTTCCAATTTTACTTTATTATGTAAAAACATACACTTTGATAATGTTGGCCAAATCGTATTGTTATATTGTGTGCATGTAACAATGAGTCCCATCATTATGTCAACTATAATGCACCAATAAAAATATATTTATTTTTAATACTGGAGTTGTAGCTGCATGGTGGAGGGCTTGCCTAGCACACGTGAGGCACTGGGTTCAATCCTCAGCACCACATAAAAATAAAGGTATTGTGTCCATCTATAACTAAATATAGATATGTGGAACAACTAAGAAAAGGGAAAAAATTTAAAATATACTTTGAATAGCACACATTTTCTAAGACGGAACTACAAACTATATCAGAAAGCTTTTAGAAAGCACAATCACCACTGAACCCACTCATCATTTTTGTATACCTCCTGCTGTCCAGCAGGTGCTAGGTGACATTGTCTAAGTCATCTGGAGCCACAGTAAAGCAGTTTGCAGTGTCAGAAGTCCTGCCTGCAACATGCTGTTACACTTGGCCTTGTCTGCAGTGGCAGACTGCACTGACCCCACTGACCCCACTGGCCCAGGCAGCCTTAGTGAGCCTGGAGCCCAGGTGAGCTCACCCACATGCTGAGTTACCACTGCTCCCCACTAGGTGGCGCCACGGCCCAGGAAGTGAGCTGGGAGGGGCTGGATGCAGATAAGCCAGGACTCCTCTAGAGGATGACCAGAGCGTGGCTACCTGCCTGCTCTCACCTGGAAGGGCCTGCCCTGGGTCTGCACAGCTGCTCCCAGGGGCAGGACGGCCATGGAATAAACTCATCCACAGAATAAACTCGGGCAGGAGTGGCACACTCTCCCAGTGAGTGAGTGACCCAGTCCAGATGTGTGTGCCCAGAGAGAGCACCTCAGAGCCATCTGGGACACGGTTCCTTCCTGCAGTCACATGGACCAACTTCTTTGAGTCCAGGCATCTGTGGTCCAGTTCATCTGTATCTAGAACTGCCCAAGCCAAAGCTCTTTAACCCCCGGGTTCCCCAGGATGTGGCCCCTTTCCTGTCCCTCAGGACTCACTCCGAAGCCAGGGGGACAGCAACTCTGCAGGGCTCCCAACACCCCTGACATGCCTGTGAGGCCTTCACAGAGCCGCCTGAAAAGCCCACATGCTTTTCTTTTAACCCAGCTTCAGAGATCAGAGGTAACAGGGTTTGCAGCTCAGGCAGTAAGTCTCACAAAGAAGCCAAGGGCTTTACAACAGGCTGCCCCGGGGGGGACACACAGGCTAGTGGACTGGTTGCTCTACCTGATGAAGACATCTGTGCCCTCACAGCCAATCATCTGATACAAATGGAGACATTCTCTTTGGGGGCCAGAACTCATCTCTTCTCTCCACCCAGGGGCGCTCTGCCACTGGGCCACACCCCACTTTTTGGTTTTCATTGTGAGACAGGGTCTCACTAACTTGCCTAGGCTGGCCTTGAACTTGCACTCCTCCTGCCTCAGCCTCCCGAGACGTTGGGATCACAGGCATGGTCAACACCGTTGGCCACCAGTTTCTTCATCGGTGTTACTAATGGTACAAATTTGATTTTCCATAATGTCAATTCCGCTGTGTGCAGAGGTTAATGAGCTGGGAGATTTGGATAAGAATTTCAAAGAGGCTAAAGCTCAGTAGTAGAAACTAAGAGAGGGATTGGTGTAGGTGAAAAGCCACCGTTCCCAGCTAAACCATGGCCTCTGCGAGCTGCAAGCCATCCCACAAAGCACTTACTGATAACCAAGGAGAAGACAGTAGCATTCCAGAAGAATCGCATGGCAGACACCTTAGACCAAGTCGCTGCAGCCAGCATTGCCCCCCACTGGATGGAGGGACACGGCAGGACAGGGCACAACCGGCAACTGCTGCTCCTGGCTAGAACGCATGGCCTGAGGACCACTGGGAGGAGACCCAGAAAGGCCTGGGGAGGGTCACTCTGGAAGATGGCTGGCCTGTACCTCTTGAAAGCCATGAAGGCCAAGAAAAGCAGGGGAGGGGAAGGAGCTGTGTCGGAGACTGGAGACACTGCACACTGCAGGGCAGGAGCCCAGCCAGACACCACCCTGGCCAGGTGGTCTCTGCCACCATCTGACACTCACTGACCTTTCAGTCTATCTGGGGTTAGGTAAGGAGAAATGTTAGCGTTTCTTCCTTGATTCTGAAGCTGTACTGTGGTTACGTTATGAGAATGTCTTTGTTCTCAGGAAATACAGCTAAAGTATTTAGTGATAAAGGGCCCAATGTCTCCAAGTGACTCTCAACTTTTCAGAAAAGAAAAAAAAATATGTAGGGAGGTGGGCAGGGAGGAGCATCAGGTACAGGGGTGAAATTTGTACCTCTGGGTAAAAGGAGTATGGGCGTTCCCTGTGTTACTTTTGTAAACTTATCTGAAAGTTAAAAATCATACCGAGAAGTTACTACTGTGTACTCAGCCTGGAATCAGCCCTGAGGGTATTTCAGAGTTGTGCCCCAAGCTTTGGTAATTTCTGGGTCTACACTGTTATTCTGCTGAGAAGGTAGAGAGGCAATGTTTTTTCAGTACTGTTTTTTTTTTTTTTCCAGAGCCAGGGGTGCTCTACCACTAGGCTACATCCCCAGCCCTTTTTGCTTTTTGACCACCGAGTTGTCCAGGCTAGCCTTGAACTTTCCATCCTCCTACCTCAGAGTCCAGGGCTCTGAGGACGCGCACCAGCACACCCAGCATCGATGTACAATTTCAAAAGGGAAACGCCAGGGAATGGCTCATTTGAGAACTGGCATGCTAAGCAGCTCTGGCTTCGAGGCTGAAGCTGAGGCAGGGAGAAGCCAATCCTTAGGAGAGTATCCGGCACCGGCTTGGCAAACAGCGGTGTGACTTGAAGATCTGCACTTTGCTTCTGAGAATGACCCAATGATGCATGCACACTAAAATGGAGTGTAACTATGACTAGTGCAGACAGTGGCCCCCTGCCAGAAGCTCTGCGTTGTCCCCAGTCCAGCAGTAGCTGCATCACCTGGGACTAACTGGAATGCGAATTCCCAAGCCCCATCCCACCAAGACCTACTGAATTAAACACTGGGAGTGGAGTCCAGGAGTGTGTGTGTGTGTGTGTGTGTGTGTTGTAGTCGTGGGGACCAAATCCCAAGCACTCTACCAGGTGGATTTGTGTGTTAGTGAGTTTCCAAAGGATTCCAACAGTCGAGGACTTGACAGCCACTGTCCTAGAAGCCAGGTGGAATCGCAGGGAGTCTCTGACCCCAGGCTCAGACCACACCTAGTTTCATCAGCAGCCTCAGAGATGAGGGCTGGATCTTTGGCCTAAGGAGCCCCTGGGCTGGTTCCAATACCTATGCCTACTGAAGATGATGTGTCCCTGCCTGGTGCAGAAGCCTTTCTAGTGCTGAGGAGACGGCAGCAGGAGGTCTAACCTTGATCCTGCTGAGGTCTCTAGAACAGGGCAGAAAGTAAAGGAGCATGATTGTTCATACTTGCCATAACTTATTACTGTTCAGAGAATGTTCCAGAAAGAATTCTAAATGCTGAAGGAGACTGATAAATCAAGACGTAGTGATATGAGTGAGAGTCTATGATTTATTTATAACCCTTCCTTCCCTTGCCATTGATATTAGGCAGTCTTATGTTGCGCTCTGACCAAGGGCACATGAGCGGCCGAGAGGTAACAGGAAGTGTTGAAGATGCTTTCCTTCTTGTGTGTCTGCCTCGTGAGAAGGGGCAGACTCTGGTTCTGGAGTGGGAGCCATGAGGAGGACAGCTGAACCTCACTCTTACCCTACAAGATGCACTCCCGCTGACCCACAGGCCTGGAAACAGAAGTGCTTGTCAGAAGTGCAGGGAGTGATTTTGGACAAATCATATTGTTACATTGTGTACAAGGATGATTATGTAACAACAAATCCCATCATTAGGTACAACTATGATGCACCAATAAAAAAATTAGGGGAAAAAAAAAAGAAGCACCTGTGTTTGCAAGCCATGGAATTGTTTGTTACACAGCACTTGTCATTGAAGTGGCTGACAGAGTATAAAGTCTGAAAATATTTCCAAAAATATCTTTTGGAAAATATAGAAAAGTATGATGTATGACACCACAACCCCAATTTGCAACCTAAAATTAATTAGTTTTTATAATTTTTTCATTATGTTCTTTTTACTTAAAAATGATGAGTGCAGTGGTGCCCTCCTGTAGTCCCCGCTACTCATGAGGCTGAGGAACAAGTTCAAGGCCAGCCTCAGTAACTTAGCAAGACCCTGTCTCAAAATAAAACATAAAAAGGGCTGGTGTGTGTGTCTTAAATGGGCTGTTGCTGGAAACATAGAGGATGAAGGCGTGTCTAGTATGGCTTCAGATGCAGAAAAGGGACGTGTGCTGGACACTGGCAGGACTCTGGTGACACCGGCCACACAGGGGCAAGACCCTGACTGGCAGCAGATATGTTCCAGTGTTTGTGCAGGTGGAACTCTGAGCCATGGACTCGACTATTTAGCAGAGAAGATTTTCTAAGCAAAGCGCTGAAGGTGTGGTTTGGTTTTTCTTTCCTACTTATGGTAAAATGCAAGAGAAAGATAAATTGAAGAATTGTTATTCAAGAAGGAACCAGAACTTGAAGATTTGGAAATTCTCAGCCTATCTGCGTTGCAAAAAGAATGAGACAGTGTGCTCACAGAGAACACCGAGCACCTGGCTGGGCAAGCATCTGACAGACCAGTGGTGGCCTAGGCCCAGCCAACCACTTCCACACCTCTCGGGCTGAAGGGACGCTGTCAGGCTTCAGGGATTGCCCAGGATGGGCCACGGCCACCTGACTGTGAACATCGGCTGTCCTCCAACTGAAGGGCAGAATGGCCTGAGGCTGGGGTAAGAGGTGTATTGGGGTACTGGCCTCCACCACTCCTGCCTTCATTGGACAGCCTGACAGGTGCAGGGTGGGTAACTGAGCCTGACTATGGGTGGTGGCTGCATGCTGGAAGAGCCTGTGTTGGCAAGGTCTGGCCAGGCATAGGGCTCCAGGGAGAGAGTGGAGGGGGCAGCTGTCAGCACCCGCAGCCAGGGTCTGTCTACGGGGTGGATAATCTGCGAGCAGTGAGGTTAGCGATCCCATACTGCAAATACTTACTCACAAGATATTATTGTTCCTGGGTTTTCAGAGCTGGCTTTAAAGGTAGAAATGCAAGTGGCAATGACAGAACTCCAGCCTCTGCTCGCTGAAGACTGGCTTATATGCACATCCTTGCTGAAAGCAAGCAGCCGTTTTCCTCATTTGCCCTTTCCCAGGTCAAACCTCTTCTTGAACCATTTCCCCCCTGATTCTATAATAAACTCTCATCACCCAGTGTCTTAATTTCTCTAAACCAGTCAGGGTTCAGCTTGCCATGACTTCTAGAAGCCAGCAAAGCCCACACCCAGGAAGCTGGGGCACTTCAGGGCCTCCCTCCACTCAGCCTCCAGCTGCAAAGCGCAATCCCTAGAGAGTCTCAACTCTGGCTGCCCCATAGGATCCCAGGGGAGCTTAAAAACTAAGATATCAGCCCCGCCCCAGACCAATTAAATCATGTCCTTGGGGGATCAGAGACTGAATTCTATGGGCTCATTATCTCTGCTACCTTTGCAATCTGTCCATTTGTTCTGGCATCTAATTCAGGCGCTCATTACCTCTTAGTTTAGCTAATTAAACAAGATTTTAATTGTTCGTTCCCTCTCTGATTTCTTAACCACTGCAGTGGCAGCGGCAGTCTGCTGGTGGTGGTGGTGGTGCCCCACAAGGAAGCGAGCACCGGGAAGTGAGACTTACTCTGACACACTTCTGCACAACAGCTCTGGATCGGTCCCTCTAACTAACTTCTTTGTTGATGAAGAAACTGAGGCAAAGAGGGGGGACACAATGTGTCTGAAGCTGCATAGGAAGGAGGTGGAGCAGGATTTAAAGCCGCTGTGTTTTCCAGCCTCCCCTGCATCCTCCTCCCATGCACGTGCCCCTCAAGTTCAGAGTGTGCTGCTCTGACTCTAAAACTCCATGCACTGTACCCCATTTGTGTACCATGAATTAAAAAAAAAATAAAATGAAATATAAAAATACCAACCCCCCCAAACCAAAAAAACTCCATGCACAGAATTCTAAATTAATGCTGAGGTCCCTCTCCCCTAAAGGCTCTCAAGCTCCTGAGGTCTGTTTCTGCTCTGCTGTTTTAGAACACGGAGCATTCGATACATTACTAAGAAATCGTCCCTTCCACTACAATGCAGCATCTATCAACGGTTCCTGTCAAAATGAGGGTCTCCTCTGCAGCTCCTGGGGCACTGCTGTCTGCAGAGCTCCCTCTGCAGTGGCCAGGTGTGTGCAGTTGCGACCTTGGGGGTAGAATCTTGGGAGAGTTCAGGAATTTCATATATTTTTCTGTCACTTACCCTGAGATAGTAAGTGGTGAGTAGCCGATTTATTGGAGGCAAAGGATCTAGAAAGAAAATGAAAGCCTAGAAAAGTCCAAGAACTGATGGGAGCATAATGTGGCATCTTGGAGGCAATGAAAAGTGCAGAGGGAGCCAGCGCTCTCAGGAGCCGCCTGAAAAGGAGTGGGTGGGACTCAGCTGGCGGGGCAGGGCTGAGCCAGGTTGCCACAGTCTGCAAAAAGCCCATGCAGCCAGGGAAGCGGGTGGGAAGCACTGGAGGGAGCAGGATCTTGCTCACAGCAGGGGAGGCTGGACACAGGGCCCATCTTTGACTTTTCAGAGATGGATTGTTCTGTGCAAGAGGAAGGATGGGAAATCCAGAGTTCACATGTCAGTTTTTAAAGGGAAATTATGTCCTCTTAAAAGTACCTAGAGCTGGGAATCATTGTGCCCAGCTGTAATCCCAGCGACTCAGAAGGCTGAGAGAGGAGGATAGAAAGTTCAAGGTCAGCCTGGGCAACTTGGTGAGGCCCTGAGCAACTCAGTGAAAACTTGTCCCAAAATAAAAAATTTAAAAGGGCTGGGGATGTGGCTCAGCACTCCCAGGTTCAATCCCTAGTAGCTGAATAAATAAAGGAAGCTAGAGGAGAGGCAACATGCAGAGAGACTGTATGTGGACAGAAGAGAGAAGAGCAGGCCCTGACACCTCAGATCTGCTGCAGGGTGCTGGGGACTGGCACAGGATGGCTGGGGGCAGGTGGAGACAGGATGGCTGGGCAGGGGGAAATTCAGGGTTGAGGTGTGTCCTCCACCAAGGTCACTCAAGCCACTAGAGGGCACCCAGACCTCATGCTCACCACCCCAAGAGGCTCACCACCCTGGGACTAGAGCTGCCAACCTGGCCTATCCTGGGCACTTTTCAATGGGCTGCTATGCCCTGGTGAGGCCATAGGGACGTGCCACCAGGGTGGGCATGCCAGGGCTGTCTGGGTTGCTTGTTGGCCCTACATGGCCACCTGACCTGCCTCTGCAGATGCTGTGACATCTGAGAGTTACCCAGGACAGTGCAGGCACTGCCAGACTGCCACTACAGGCTGGTCTCCAGAGGACTGAAAGCCACACAGTTTCACGATGCCACCATTTCCATTCTACATATATCCTCTCTCTCCTCAAGTAGATTCTGAGCTTTTAATGAGTGAGGACAAGCAGTGCATCTAACTGACACGTGGACTCTGGATTTCCCATCCTTCCTTTTGCACAGAACAATCCATCTCTGAAAAGTCAAAGATTGGCTCCGAGTCCAGCCTCCCCTACTGTGAGCAGGATCCTGTCCCTCCAGTACTTCCCACCTGCTAATGAGTGAGGATTAGCAGTGTCCTATGAGAGAAGGAAAGTGCCCAGGTTTGCTTTGAGGCATCCTGTGGTAGGTGGGCATGGGTGTTCCTTATGTAATATGCTCTACTTTTTTGGGGGGGTACTGAGAATTGAACTCAACCACTGAGCCACATCCCCAGCCCTATTCTGTATTTTATTTAGAGACAGTGTCTCACTGAATTGCTTAGTGCCTCACTTTTGCTGAGGCTGGCTTTGAACTTGCAATCCTTTAGCCACAGCCTCCTGAGCTGCTGGGATTATAGGTGTATGCCACTGTGCCCAGCAATGTGTCCTACTTTTATGTATCTTTAAAATTTTCCTGTATGAGGTTTCCCAAACATTGCCTGGCACCATGTCTGCCTCATGGCTAGCATGGGGTGGCGTCAAAGCTCTGGTCCTCGGTTGCACCCTTTGAGATTCTGGGACTCAGTGTGGGGAGGCTGACCTCTGGCTAGCTGTGGGGCCTAGTCTCAAGGCCAGAACTGAGGGAGCTCAAATGCAGGAATGTGCAGGGCAAGGGTGATGCTCGGGCAGCCTCTCCTTTCCACACTGGGTTCCAGCCCCTGGCATGTCCTGAGGAGCTGGAACCTGCTCAGACCAGACCCCATGGTCCTAGACCCCAGGCCCATAGGACCACCCCTGCAGCCCGGGTAGCACAGGGCCTGCAGAAGAGGCCCGGACTTCCGTGCACACGTCTTAATGGATCATTTCTTGCAACAGCTTCTGTCGAGAAGCCTCTTCAACTGCTGCCTTGTGGCTTTGAGGCAGAAACAAAGGCAATACTGAATGAGATGCAACAGGACAGAAAGGACCCCCTTGCACATGTGATGTGGCCGAGGGATCCAGTGCAGCTGCAAGGATCTGAGATGGGTGTCCTGAAGAGTCAGGTGAATAGCCAGGCCCAAGAGGTGCCAATTGTGGTGCAAGGGTGTGGACGGGACTCAATTCATGCTCAGCCCTGACTGTTCCCGGACCAGAGAAAGCTCTGTTAGCCCCCGTCAGCTTCTGGGAGGTGCTGGGGAGGAAAGAACAGATGAGGACAGCTGGGGGTCCCTTTGGTGCTTTAAGGTGGAAAGGACTTACCAAGTGTGCTGGAGATGGCGACCTGGTGTCCTTGACTGTGGTGGCAGAGGGAGCGTCGAGGAGGGGCCACTTCATGTGCAGGTACTGCATGGGAAGAAATCACATGGTGAGAGGGGCCACCCCAGAGCCCTGACCCCATGCTGTCCATGCAGCAGGCTGTGTTGACCCCCACTCCCAGGTTGTCTCTGCTTCAGTCATGGGACAAGCCGATCCCCTCGAGGAGCAGGGGCCCCAGATGGCCATCCTGTTGGTTTATCCCCATCTCTAGCAGTCTCACCCAATGCTCCCTGAGAACAGCCTTTTCAGAAGTAGCTGGCGAGCAAATGATAAAACCACCTGCCAGAACTTGCAGCCCGTGGGGGTGTTTTCCAGCCCCCCTAAGCTTGCGGAGCTCTCTACAGTTTTCTCACCCTTAAAGGATCACCCTGCACCCTCCTGCTCCCTTGTATTGCTGCAAAAAATCCAGTAGTAAATCACCTATACAAGCCACATGTGTGCATGCACACACACACCTCTATCCCAGTGAAAACCTCCTGCCACCTGGACCCTGAGGCCCACCCCCAGGGCTGCTCCTCTGCCCAAGTGACATGCGACCCAACTTGGAGCCTTTTCCTTCCTGAAGGGGAGTTGTTGTCCCTGACTTCACAGGTGATGGAAGGGACAGGGACAATGTGGGGCTGGGCATAGCATCTGGCACAAGGGAGACACTCACAGTGTCATCTTCCACACCGATAGGCTGCCTTGGGGCAGCAGCCCAACAAGGCAGCCTCCTTGCAGGATTCTCCAGGACACCTGGAGAATTGAAGCTCTGACAGGAAGTGGTGGAAACAGGAAGTTTCATGGGGAGACAGAAAGAAGTCCGAATTGTACCTCGCTCTGCTTATTTGGTTTCAGGAAAAAGATATGATGTGGCCCTGTGCCTCGTGCATGGTCCAGAAAATGGATGGAAGAGCCTGGAGGGCCCCATGGTTCCTCACTGACCTTGAGGCTTGGCCCGTAGGATGGGGGTTTCAAAAGGTGTCCACGGCAGGGGTAAAATCCCAAGGACACATCTGCCAAGAGCCAACGAGCAGAACAGGAAGCAGGGGGATGGACAAAGAGGCGGTGGGGCCCTTGGAGTCCAGCCCCGCCCCCTGCTGACCATCTTCCTCCCTTCTCGCAGAGCCCACTTACTGAACAAATTAACAGGGATCCCAATGCCTGTGGCAAGGTAAAGACACTGGACAAATACTGCCATCAGAAGTTAAAACTCCCCACTGAACAGGGCTGGAGGCTCATCTGCGATTTTCAAAGCCTGTTCACACCCAGCCCTGTCTAACCTTCCTGCACAGAGCTGGGGCAGGGACAGACTCCAGACCCCATGCTCTTCACAGCGGACCTGGTTGACACCAGCCCCCAATGCTTCCTTCACTTCACTGGGCTTTCTCTGCTTTCTTGTTGCTACCCAGATGAGGAGGGCATGGGCGAACAAGGGCGTTCTGAGCTTACACCTGTGCACCAACCACGTGCTAGAGCCTACTGAACAAATCCTGGAAGCAACGACCCAACATCAGGTGCTAGAGAAAGGCCCACCCTACTGGTGTGAGACACAGGGGAAGGGAGGCCGAAGGTCACAGGTGGAGGCTCAAGGAAATCTGTGCTCTAGTTTGGGACTGAGCGAGGGCTTGGGGTCTTAAGCAATGCTGTCAGCAGCACTGGGTTTCTCAGCCTTGGCACCAACGGTGTTGGGCTGAATAGTCCTCTGCTGTGGGTGATGGTGCTCAAATGTGAGCAGTGTCCTGGCCTCTACCTATTAAAGGCTGGTAGCCTCCTGCTCAATGTGATGGCCAAAAATGACTCAGTTGTTGCCAAAGGTCCCCTGGGGTGGGGAGGCTGTGCCCCAATTCCACATCAGTCCTGTGGGGTTTGTCTGCCTGGCTCTGGGATGTCAAAGCATGCACACATGTGTAAACACACACGTAATGGTAAAGGGCTCCAGCAACAGCTGCGATCTTGGGCTGCTTGCCAAGTCCTTGGTGTCCGACCCCCTAACACAGGGTCTTGGACTTTGGGTGGGGAGGAGACCACTGGGCCTCTTCTCCTGTTGGTCCAGACTCACACACTGACTCTACCGGAGACCTAGAATCCTGCAGGCTCAGTGACAGTCTGCAGCCCCACCCACTACAGGTCTGTTCCACAGTGTGTGTGAACAGCAGTGGGAGCGGGCTCTGGGTGGTGTGCAGAGAGGACGTGTCCTGGGAGCTAGCAGCATGGACGACTGTCACCCCCCTGCCCACCACTGTGCCTTTTTGAGGTTTTGCAATGTGTGCTGGGGTCAGGTGGGAAGACCTGCAGGACTGGAGGCTGCACAGCCCTGCTGCAGAATGCAGCTGAGGAAAGGCACGTTGCAGGGGCAGTGAGCTTCCCATGATCGTGCATCCAGGCAACAGGAGTGGCAACATGCCCCAGGGACCTCAGCCCAGGAACAGGAGGTGGGGGGCAGTTCTGAAATCAGGCCTAAGGCCAGGGGAGATGAAGCTCCCCCTGGTGGTGATTCTCATGAAGGCCGGCCCCTCTTTCACCCAGGGCCGTCACTCCTGTCCTCGGCGATTGACATGTGGCTGAACTCAGATTCTTCACACAGTAAGGAAACATGGCCAAATGAAAGCTGCTGGTTTCTCTGAGCCCTCTGGTGTCCGTGCAACTGGCTCCTGGAGGCTCGGCTCCTGACCAGCTTCCCCATTGGGTGAGATGAGTACCCTGCAGGCTGGTCACCTCCCTCCTGGGATTCCCACTGGAATGCACAGCCTGGGCACCAATGGCCTAGTAACAGCAATAGTGGCCACCTCTGGGGTGCTGCATGTGGGATAAGGACTCTTGACACTCAACACAGAGGGAGGAACAGAACCGAACGTCAGGCAGGGCCTGACGCTGCACATTCTGCTACGCAGTGTGTGACAGAGGCAGGGCGAGTAGGCAGCTCCCTAGGGGACGGGGCTCTTGACTGTGGTTCGCAGTTCAGCTGTGAGGCCAGGGTCTGACCACATCTTTACCTTGTTAAGGAGGGCTGATTCTGTTCCTATTTTCACTGGAAAAGTCAAATTCCCTCAGCAGCCACCAAAATAGTCCTGTGGTCTCCCTCAGCTCACTGGGGAGCTGGATGTGCTGATGGGTTCCCATGCTGAAGCACCTCTGCATCGCCGGGTAGACCCTGTGGGTCACGGTGGCTTGTTCTTCTTGCACTTGTGGTGCTCATCAGAGTGCTGAGGCTTTCACCTCCACGTCCCTAACTCAGGTGAACAAGTCTTTCAGTGACATCTGCATTAAATGCTGCTGTCAGTGTGGTTTGGCCCGTTACTCAGAGGGTGCTGCTCCTCATTTCCTCACTGCTCTGCGCCCCTCCCCAGAGCCCTCCCTTGGATGGAGCACTGGGCCAGGTGGGCTGTTTCCGCTCAACTCGGGCCTGGGGAAGGGACCCTGTGAAGGATGCTTGTCCTAAAGAACTGAGCCCCTTTCCTGTGGGGAGGTGGAGAATCATCCTCCAAGACCAGCTCCGCCTGGAGACCCAGCAGCAGATTAATTGCAGCTGTGCCCTGGAATTTCCCCAGCACACAAATCTTCCTGATGTAAAACAGCTGGGAGGAAATCCCAGCATGCCCTGCACAGAGGTAGAACTGCCAACAGGGAGCCGATTAACCCTCCCGCTCCCAGGCGCAGGGAGGATCCTGTCCCTGCCAACCCATAACGCCCCAGGCTTGTTCCAAGGGGCAGGACCCACAGGGCTCTGGGGATGCTCACATTCTCCCTGTTTGCACATTCTCAGGGAAAGCCCTCTGAGCAGGGCGGGGGCACGCGAGGAAACAAAGCTTCACATGACAGAATCCACAGCTTGGCTCCAAATGGGGCGCTGCAGTGGGAAGCAAGGAAAGCAGAAAAAATGTCCCCAGGTGTGAAAACCACAGCCCCAGGGGCCTGCACTTTCTCCTGCATCCCAGTCTTGCCTGTTTTTGTGCTTCAGTAGCAGAAAATGGGACTTGGCAAGTTTAGGTGACCATTCCTTCCTGCCCCTGTGGTGCCAAGTGGTAGTGACTCCAGAGACGGAAGAAGTCAGGGCCCCCTTGAGTAGGGAAGTGAGGACCCCCAGTCCTCCTCATGAGGATGCTCAGGAACGACACACCACAGCAAGGCGACAAACCCCGACCCCACAGGGGTTTCCATGGTGACATTCCGATGCTCTGCTCTTGAGGAATATCAGAGTACATAAAGAACTCAGACATCATCATCAGACAAACCAACCTGTCAGTAAATGGTGCAAATGAACTAAACAGACACTTCTCAAAAGAAGAAATACAAATGGCCAACACATACATGAAAAAATGTTCAACATCTTCAGCAATTAGGAGAATGCAAATCAAACTGCATGGAGGCCTCCTCTCACAGAACTTGGAATGGCAGTCATCAAGAACACAAACCCGATGCATGCTGGAGAGGATGTGGGGAAGAAAGGAACACTTTCACACTGTTGGTGGGACTGTACATTAGCACATCCACTATGGAAATCAGTAGGGAGGCTCCTCAAAAGACTAGGCATGGAACCACCACTGACCTAGCTGTACCACTCCTTGGTATTTATCCTGAAGAATTAAAGTCATCGCACTATAGAGATACCCGCATGCCCGTGTTCACAGCAGCACAATCCACAACAGCCAAACTATGGAGCCAGCCTAGGTGTCCATCAACAGATGAATGGATAAAGGAAATGTGGCATACATTCAAAGTGCAGTGTCATTCAGTTATAGAGAAAAATGGAATTATGTCCTATGCAGGAAATCGATGGAACTTAAAAACATGTTAAGTGAAATCAGTCCAAGTTGTATGTTTTCTCTTGTTTGGAACGTAGAGAGGAAGAAGGAAAAAAGACCTGAGGAGGGATCTCATGAAAACAGAAAGGAGATCAATAAAGCAGAGGAAGTGAGGGAAATGGGAGGTGCTGGGGAACAATATTAATCAAATTATATTGTTATATTGTGTGCATGTACTATTTGTAACAAATCCCACAATTATAAGGCACCAATTAAAATTATGGAAAAATGCTCTCCTTTTTCATTTTTTGAGACAGGGTCTCACTAAGTTGCTAAGGCTGGTCTCTAACTTGTGATCCTCTTGCCTCAGCCTCCTGGGTCACTGGGATTATAGACATACACCACCATGCCCTGCCAAAGGTAATTTTTAACAGAAAGAACTGTATTACAAATGAAAAAATATGAAGAAACAGCACTTTTCCCTTAGTCTCCATTTTGCTAGTGGGGAGCTAATTGATTCTGAAAGGTTTTCCAAACTCGGGTAAGAGTTTTAGCTTTGAAAAACTAACCAGTGTAGATCTCCTCCTCGCTTAAGGTCCTCCACTGTTTGGATTCTGGGGTCAAGGGATAAAGTCCCAAACTTGCCAGCAGTCCAGGGCTGCCCCAGGCAGGCTTGACCTCCTGCTCCTGCACCTCTGTGCTGGGTTCTGCCTGGGTTCTGGGTTGCCAGTGCGAGGGTGCCTTTGCACCCAGAGCTGCGCCCCCTAGAGGTGGGCTGAGCAGGGCACCCTCACCGCCAGGCTCAGTACCTCGGAGAATCTGCAGAGGCAGCACAGGGGCCAAGAAGCCCAAGCGGGTCCAGCTGGTCCCAGAGACTTAGAATCCTTTGCCTTCTGCGGAAACGGATGGACCTGCTCTAAAGCCAAAAACACAACCAACATGGTTCAATTAACCCAGTAGCAGGGAGACTCTCCAAGCCGGAAAAGCACTGAGATTGCAGAAGCACATATTTTCCATATTTTTAATAGTTGCATTATAATTATATGTAAGATTTAGGAGGATTGGATCCCCAACAAGGCAGATCAGACAGAAAACCAGGAGAGTAAGACCACAAACCAGG
>JAJEJO010004200.1:30964-67612 GCA_020662805.1 Glaucomys volans
TTCCTTCCTTCCTTCCTCCCTCCCTCCCTCCCTCCCTCCCTCCCTTCTTCTTTCTTTCTCTCTCCCCCTTTTGAAGCTCTGCTCCTCTAGGCACTGGCAGCAGAGGGTTCCAAAATTATTTCAACCCTGAGTTGTCAACTCAGAAAATGGTAAACAACAACAGCATGAAGGTTGGACAGGCTCGGCTCCCCCAGAGGCCCACTAACCCCGCACACTCTGCCTTTCCCCATATCATTCCTTTCTCTGCAGATTACCTCAAACTATTCCCTTCCCCTCCAGTTCCACAGAACCTGGAAATTTTGCCTACCAGAACTTGACAGAGGTTTTTCTTTTTTTCTTTTTTAAAATTGGCTCTCCTCAGGAACAGCTTTCAGTGAGGAAGGACAGTTGGGGAGTACCACCAGCGCCCCAGACCTCTCTGGTCTCCCTGGACTCAACTGGCTCACCTTCCAAATGGGGTGCTTTACTTCATCTACCTAAACATAGGTCCTGGACCTCATGGTCTCCTACTGAGGTAGACCAGGGAAGGAGGCTGTACACTGGGCCGGGGGTGTCTCCATGTGTCAATCACACTGGAGGGGACAGGTGCCTGGGGGGCACTTGGTGAGCTCTTGAGGAACAGGTAAACCAGGGGCTACTTTCTTCTCCCAACTGCTTGGGAGGTTGAGGCAGGAGGATCACTGGAGCTCAGGGGTTTGAGGCCAGCTCGGGCAACATAGCAAGACCCCATCTTGCTTCATGCCCCCATTCACTCAGAGCCCTATGTGGGTGATTCCCAGGGCTTGGCTGCAGTGAACCCCACTGACCTCTGTGAGCCCGCATCATTTTGCTCTTGGATGGACAGTCATGGGACACATTTCTAGCTGTGCGTGGGCGATGAGGCCTAAGGTGTGTGCAGGAAATTTTGAGAGGTCTTACCAAGTTTTACATGGTGCTACCTGCAGGGCAGGAGAGAGCTTACTCCCGTAACCCTGTCCACCCAGGTCACTAACATTCTGATCTTTGCCAAATGGAAAGGTCTGGAGTTTCAATTTGCATTTCTGTGCTATAAAAAGCAAGGCTGGGGATGGGTTGGGGATATAGCTCAGTGGTAGAGTGCCCCTGGGTTCAATTCCTCATACCAAAAAACAAAAGGGCCGCAGCAGGAACCAAAGATATTTAAAGCCACCCTAGTTCAATTATTTTCATCCCAAACCTGTGCCTTCCAACCAGAGGCCTTAAAACTCCCTGCGCCTTTAGCTGCTTCCTGCCTCCACGAGCCACCAAACTCCCTAGAACCCAGGCCTCCTGTGCATGCTGGGCTCCTGCAAGCCTGTCCTGGAGGAGCTCAGTGGAGTGACCTCCTGAGGGGGTGGGTGGAGGTGAAGGGCCCCAAGTCCTCTCTCCACAGAGCCACTGCTGCTCCTGTGCCCAGCACTTCTTCTCCAGTACACCTGTCCTTGCCCTCAGAACTGCCGGCTGACTGACTTGGCAGCAGGGGCAGTTCTGCAGAGCTCCAAGAGAGAAGGAGGTTACTCTGTCCTGTGGGCCACAGGGACACCTTCACCTTCAAACAATGCACAAGTGATTAGAGCATAAATGTGCAAATGACAGGGGCAGGAGGGCATCTGAGCAGGGCATGCAGGTACACTCGAGGAACCCAGGGCCTCACGCATGCTAGGCAGCTGCTCTACCACTGAGCCACATCCTCGCCCTTTTTATTTGGAGACAGAATCTTAATAAAGTTGTCCAGGCTGGTCTGGAACTTGAGATTCTCCTGCCTCAGTCTTTTGAGAAGCTGGGGTTACAGGTGTGCCCCACAGTCAGGCCATTTTGCTTTTCAAAGCATTTTGCATTATCTGATTTTATGTTACTGACCCCTGGATACAAGTAAAGCAGATTCCGTCATCTTCATTTTGAAAATGGGGACACTGAGCTGCCAGTTTCCTGAATTTACCCAAGGTCACCAAAATAGTTCACACTGGTACTAGAAAGCAGGGCTTTGGTTTTCACAGATGAACTCAGAGGGCACAAGAGGATAGATTTTGCCTTCTTGAAGCCTCAGCCTGATCCTGGAAGCTTGGAATGGCAGGTGTGGGGTGTGGCCACTGCAGCAGACGGCGCCTGGGGGTCACAGCATGCTTCCTGCCTTGGTTGTGTAGGACCAGGGTGCTCTGCATGATGCCAGGCAGGTACCAACAGTGGGCTGAGACCGCTCTGCCAGGCTCAGATGGAGGCCTGGGGGCAGAGGGCTGCCGCTGTGTCTGGAGAGCGGCAAGAGCAGGAACCAGGCCCGGGGAATCTTCCTCTCCTGCTGGCATCAGGAAATAAGCTCCTGGGAGGGGTGAGGGCTGCAGAGAATGTGGCTGGCCACAGAAACAGGCACCGTTTGCAGGGAGCCCACCGACCAAATGCAGGCCTGGGAACTCTCAAGTGTGTTGATTTCCCTGGTGGGGGAGGAGCTGGAAGGCATCCCAGGTATTGAGGAGGCAGGAAGCAGGGCCTGAGTGTGATCAATGGGGAACAGGAAGTGCTTATCTGGGGCCAGTAAAACACAACAGGAGAACAGCCAGGCAGCCTGGAGCTGCCTCCTTGCGTAGAGCAGGCCCCCCTCAGCTCTTCCTCTTGGCTCCTGCCGGCACAGTGCTGGCGGAAGCCACAGCCCCTGGGTACCCAGACACCCCTCCACAGGTTAGCAGTTCCAGGAGTGGTCTCCACCCTGCAGGTGAGAAGGGACTGAGAATAGGGCAGCCCCAGTCTCCTCCACACAGGGACATGGCTGCTGCAAAGAGGCCCCCAATACAGGTTTCCTGCCTCAGCCTGGTGTGAGTATAGACACACGTGCACACGGCTGCGTGGGTTAGGACGAGACAGTTCTGCATTCATCCTGAAGGGAGGGCCAAGGAAACAACGATAGACAGAAGGGCAGGAAGTTAGCCTTTATCATGGGTCTTGTAGGTCAGACACCTGTTTCTAAGTGGTGCTCGGGATTGAACCCAGAGTGCCCTACCACTGAGCTATACCCCCAGCCTTTGTTATTTTATTTTGAAACAGGGACACTAAGTTGCTGAGGCTGAACTTGAACTCACAATCCTCCTGCCTCAGCCTCCCAAGTTGCTGGGATCACTGGCGTGTGCTGCCACCCTTTGCTTGGTTAGACACTTCATGTGCATTACTGCAATACACAAACTCATCATGCCACTGCTTCCTTTTTTCAGGAAAGAGTGTTTCCCCCAGTTTCCATCTAGCGAGTAACTAAGAGATTCCATTTCCAAGGCATCAGCGTATACGTGTTTTGTGTATACACACACATTACAGGAACACTTGATTTCTTGGATACTTGCTTACAATGAGGAGCTACTGGGAAAAAAGTGTCAATAGAATAAGGTGGTATGAGGTCAAGACAGCACCAGCAAGAGGTGCTGGGAAAGCAGCTTCAGACTCACCAGGGCCATGGGGCTGCAGCTCTGTGGGTGGGATGACCCCAGGGAATGAAGGTCTGTCCACAGACCCAGAGGTCAAGGCACCCGCCTTCTATCTTTACCCCTGACCTAGAGGGGCTCCCTCCTGGCCTGGCCTTGCCCCTGTTCTGAGCCAGTGGCCCAACACACTGCCCACCAATTCCTGCTCACAGCAAGCCTCATATCTCCTTTCTGTCTCCCCCATGCTTCTTGGGGATGGTACCCAATCTTATGTACCCCTTGGCCCCACAGTCGTGGCACGGCACAGAGCCTGGCCACCACCACAGGGGATTCAGGTGCTGCTGACCTCTCTGGAAGTGCCACTGCCCAGTCAACTCCAGGTGGAAATGTCGTATCTCTGGGAAATCAGTGGCTAATCTTGAGGTGGTCCCTCGTCTGGTTGACCAGGGTGAAAGCAAGTGACACAGGGGCAGTGGGTCCCCTGCCAGGGGTGGTCTACCAGCCCCTGAACGTTCACCAACAACACATCTGTACTTCCCTATGATTTATAAACTGACCACAGAAAATAAACAAATGCAGCCACCCCTCCCTCCACATCCCTGGGGGCTCATCCCCAGGTTCCACCCACTGCAGACTGGAAAGTGGCCATCCCTCGGTGTGGGGTGTACCGACCATGTCCAGGTTCTCCTCAACATGACTTTCATGACCACCATCTCCACAGCATGTTAGGTGTTTTAGGAAATTTAAGAGGAGATTTAAAGATGTGGAGGTTTACCTGGGCTCCGTGTGAACACGATGCCGTTTTTCATAAGTGATTGGAGCACTCGTGCCTCCTGGTGTCTGGGACCTGGGACCAATCCTCAGATTGCAGGACGGTGGGCATCCCAGCTGGCTGGGGCTCTGAGATGGGCCGTGCTGCTCAGTGCCACCTGGAGCAGAATGCTACTGGAATTCATTCTGCCTGATGTGGTTGTCACTCCAGGGAGGCAAGCAGGAAAGTGCAGAGGCCCTGGCCACGCACCATCTGCAGAGGAGGGTCAACGGCTTCCTTTGACGATGGTGCTTTCCCTGCACAGGGCTGTCCACCTGGCCATTTCCACGTGCTGTTTCACTCTGTCAGCCCCAGAAGCTGTCTACTATTATCCCAGATGAAGAGACTGAGGGACAGAGGTACAGAGGGACAGAGGTGGAGCAACTTGCCTTGTCTCCTCCAGAGACCAGGTCAGTCTCCTACCACCCAGTGCTGGGAGATGGGGCCTGCCCTGGGCTCCTAGGCAGGGGCTCTTGGGACCACAGGGGAGCCAGGCCCTCAGGGCTCAGTTGCCGTCAGAGCCACTCAGGGGCCACCAAGGGGGCTACAGAGAAGCTGAGGACTGAGGTTATTTTCTGCCACCAATATATAAACTATAGGGGCAAATGTAAAAATAATTGAAAGGGAATGAAGTATTAACACAAGTGAACCAATATTATGAATGCCCATCTACAGGAGCCGTAAAAACCCCTTAGAGTGACCGCAGCACTCACCATTCCTTATGGACCAGAAGGGGCCTGGGGAAGACCAAAGCTCCACACTGCCCCCTGCCGTCCTCAGTTGCCACTGGAGGCAGGCTGGGCCACCACCCATGGGGGCAAAGGCCCTGGCCAAGGCAGGTGGCCGCGTGGGCAGACAGCAGAGGCCTTCTGGGCAGGGTGCCAAGCCACCAAGGCAAAGCTGGAGCCTCCACCACCCTTTACTGGTCAAGTTCAAGATAAGGGAATCGTGGACTCAGGAACAAGCTGGTGCAGCCTGTCAGGTTGGCAAAGGCTTTTCCTTAATCTCCACAGCACTTCTTCATGCACTGCTGGTGGGAGAATCAATTAGTAAATTCCTTCTTATGCAATTTCAAGGTCTGGAGCAAGTTTTCAAAGACTCACCACCTCTAGGAATGTATGTAAGGAGGTAACTGAGAACAGGAGTGAAATGCAGCTCAGGAGAGTGGTCTGCCGTGGCGGGAAGATATTCAATGTCTTTGCTGCGATGACCACACTTGAACTCGCGTAGCAGGGGCACATTTAGACACGTAAAGGTGCTTCCCATAGACACTCAAGTGGAGAAGCAGGACGCGAAACAAACACAGAGCCCACTTTTGTAAAGCAGAGATATGGAGGGAGGGACACTAAGAGCCAAGCCGAACGTACCTCTGAATGACAAGATCATGAGCGTCAGTTCTCTAAGCTTATATATGTGATGCCAGGGATTGAACCAGGGGCACTTTACCACTGAGCCACACCCACCCCCCAGCTCCTTTTTTTTTTTTTTAACTGAGTATTGAACTCAGGGCACTTGGCCACTGAGCCACATCCCCAGCCCTATTTTGTGTTTTATTTAGAGACAGGATCTCACTGAGTTGCTTAGTGCCTTGCCGTTGCTGAGGCTGGCTTTGAATCTGCGATCCTCCTGTCTCAGCCTCTCCAACCACTGGGATTATAGGTGTGTGCCACCGTGCCCGGTCCCCAGGGGCTTTTATTTAGAGATAGGGTCTTTTTGAGTTGCTTAGGGTCTTGCTGATTTCCTGAGGCTGGCTTTGAACTTGAAATCCTCCTGCCTCAGCCTCCTGAGGAGCTGAGACGACAGGCATGCACTATGGCGCCCAGCTAAACTTATATTGCTTTTAAAATGTAAAAATAAATAAATGCAGCAAGAATAAGATATAAAGTCAACCAGGAAAAAAAAAACATCAGGAAAGTCTCTATTCAGATCGCCAGTCACTGATTTCTTGCTTCCAAGTGCCATTTTCCTTGGAATGGATTTTTCCCTGAGGACTGTCCCTACCATTCTAATTGGTCCAGAAAAGCTGTCCCTGAGCCATTTGGAAAATCCTGCTGGTCCTGGGCCAGCAATGCTGTGACTGGTCCATGCCTTCCCAGTTGGGAGGGCCCTGCCTTTTGACACCTCCCCCACCCCTGTCTTTCCTGGCTGACAGAGGTCCCCTGTGGGGAAGGTCTGGGGCCTTCTGGACCAGGGGTGGGTATGAAGGCAGAGCAGTCTGCCAGTTCTCAGGCCTGGCTGCAGCTGCACTGCCTGCAGGAGCTTCAGAAGCTGATTCCTGTCCTTTCATTATGGAGTGACTATTCCAGGGTGGGGCTCAAGCACCCACTCAATTTTAAAGCTCCCCAGATGATGTTAACATGAGGTTGGAGCTGTCCCCAGTGCTCACCCCCACCCATAACACCAGTTTCTACTCACTCTTTGGGCTTCTTAGAGATACCGCCATGGATCCTCAATCCTTGATCCCTTTTATGCTGTTTTCCATTTTTGGTGCTGCGGTGGAACCCAGGGCCTCGTGCACACTAAGCAAGTGTGCTACCCCTGAGTTCCACTCCCAGCCCTACATTCTGCTTTCATATTCTTTGTTGACATCCCCAGAACAAGCCCCCATCCACCCACCATTATACAATTCTCAGCTACCATGGTCCCCGGTCTACAGCCAGCTCCATAAGGCTCAAGGTAGAAGTTTCTGGTAAATATGGAAACCATCACCTCAGAACAGCCCTCACAGGGCTCACGCGGGAGCCACCAGAGATTGGATAGGAAACGCCTGTGTTGGGACAGTCTCCATCACCACAGAGTTCCCTGACATTCCCAATGGCCCTGGCTCGTCATGGGCTGGGAGTGGGACTGCTGTGTTCTCCAAACTCAGCAGCCCTTCCAGGGCTTGGTTGTTATGGACTCTCAGCCATCCATGCTGGGCCAGGAGTGCACATGCTAATAAGCTCAGAGACCATCTCCTGAGTGACCTGGTGGCACCCAGTTCTAGGCAAAGCCTCAGCATCGGGTCAGTTACAGAACTGACCTTCCATGACCAGCTCTTGGAGACTCTGAGTGACCAGACCCTGCATCTGATGACAAGATGCTATCCCCCTGCCACTTTGTTTTTGAGGACTGGTTCCTATCCATTGATTCTAAAAGGCCGTCACTGAATTAGAAGACAATTGCTACTTTATGTCCCAGGATCTGTGATGGGTACACAGAGCTGGGTTGTGGCGGTGTGGCCCCTTTCAATGCTTTTTTTGTAGCTCAGCTGCCAAATTCTCCACTTGATCCACCTTGACAGTCCACGGTCAGGAATCCTCAGTCACTCAAACACATGTTGAATCAAACTCAAAGCCATGTTCAAATGGACTATTGATTTCTTCCTCCTCAATTTCCAAGTTCCCCTTGGAAGAAGGAAGAACAGTCAAAGAAAATCAGTGCAACCCCCACAGAGGGACAGGTGCTACTTTCCTCTTACCAACATTTGTTGTCCCTTCTGCGTCTTCTGTCCCTCCAACCATGGCAGTCTGACTTCCCTGCACGACGCTAACCCCGCTAAGGCCATCACTGACCTCCTAACCGCCGAAAGTACCAAGATCTTCCAGGTCTCTTCCCTAAAAAGCACTTTCATTTCTGGGACATCCAGCTGGTCCCCTCCAGTCAACCCTGGGTGTCTTGGCCCCTGGAATGCTGGTCTTCTCAATCCTCCGCTCTCAATCTTCTCACGCTCCGCTGTGGCCCACCCTTTCTCCTCCTTTCCAGACTCAGGCAGCTCATCCCACACAGACCACCAAAACCCAGCACTGGGCCAGCTTCTCAATATCCTGTAAGCCAGGGCTCTTCCAAAAGCCCAGGGGATGCTGCCACTGGACAACTGAGGCAAGCCAGGACACAGGTCACCCTGACCACTGCACAAACCCTGGGGACAATTCTGGTTCTTCCTTCCTGGAGCCCTGCATCTGGCAGAGGAGCAGAGGTGCTAGCCCTGGCTGGTCTCTCAGGTCACCCTACTGTGGCCTCCTCACCACTGCCCCAGCCTCTGAAGACTGTGCTGAGCTTCTGCAGCGCCTCTGCAGCCCAGCCCTCCTTCCCGCTGCTGACTGTGCCTCCACCCTGCCAAGAGCTCTGGTGCTTCCCACCTGCCCTGTGGGCACCGGGGCCCAGCCTGCCCTGCACCAGCCGCCTGATCCCCACTTCCAACAGCACTTTCTGTAGCCATAGTGTTCTGAGCACATCCCAACTTATGCCTGAGAGACTTCTGCCAGAGGCTGGACCATCACCCTCGGCACCTTTGGTCCCTGGTGGTGAAGGGGGTGGGCTCCTGGGGGACCTTCGCTGTCCCCAGCTGCACTTGGAAGGTGTGCAGCCATCACAATGTGGAACACACACACACATACACACACACACACGGCCCTCTTGCACAGCAGAAGTGGCTCTCTGTTACTTCTGGAGAGCACCACCACTGACCTGGCCTGAGTTAGGGTGAGAAAAGGGCACCTGAAGCCAAACATGTGGTCAGTCCCCAGTGCTGCTCTCCAGGTCCCTGTCCTCTGGTGCAGCTGTCCTCAGCCCTGGAGCATCCTCAGGCAATTGGTCAGAGGGTTGGCTAGAGGCTGGCATGAGGCACTGATTCCAGAACCACCATTCATGCTCCTGCTCCCCTCTGCTTTCAGAGTTCCCCAGAGGCCCTGTGGTTCCCGGGAGCCACTGTGTACATACGGTTCACTGTCCTCGAAGATTGATCTCTTTCCTTTTGGCAGCATCTTAAAAAGAAAGTCTTCCTGGAGACTTTGAACCTGGATCTTCAGGGAGTCTTGGTGATATGCCTGGAACCCAACCCCTCCACCCTGGACCTGGGATACCTATTCCTGCCAAGCCAGCAGCCTCTGCACTTGGTTTGTCAGAGCCCAGGGAGCCAGAGGGAGCCTCAAAAGGAATCTGGAAGCCTGCGCCTGCTCTCAGAGTTGACAACACCCATTCCCATGCCCGGGCTGCTTAGGCTGCCTCCTGGTTATAGTTAAAGTGCAGCTTCCTGTCCTCACACCTCTGTTGGGACACACGGTGCAGATGGAACTAGCCACAGCCCACTGCATAGTCCCCTTCCACACCACCATCCAGAGGGTTGACAGCAGACTGTCACAGGCTGGCCCTGCAGGCCTGCAGCTCACCTGGTTCACTGTCATAAGCCTGCCCCAAATGCCTTCTCTTAATGTCTGCTTGGGGAGCAGCCTCTGGAGGTGACCATCAGAGGTTTGGACTGTTGTGATGCACCTTGATAAAAACCAAATGTCCTTAGGTACAGGCCTGTGGCCTCTGTCATCATAGTTAACTTTTATTGTGGGCTCCAGAGGCTTAAATAATTCCACTAATATTATTGGAAATAAATTTTATAGCTTGTGCTTTCAAATACCACACACGCACCAGCAAGAATTCCAGAAGTAGTTGATAACTATAATAATGCTCGAGTATCCGTTCAGCCACTGCACGGTAAGTGCAAACCATAAAGATCCTGTGAGCAGGGGCAGAAGCTTGGGGCAGGCAGGGTCTCAGAAGAGGGCAGGCCTGCTGCTAGCTGACATAATGCTGCAGAAAGTGAGTTCTCATCAACTGTGGCAAGACTGGAGTCCCAGGAGGCCTCACCGGGGCTCCATACCCAAGGCCTCTGAGTGATGGGTCGATTCTGTTTGAATTGTTTGGATTTTCACCTACCACCTGGAGACGGAGAATGCGGAAAGGCCCAGTTGGGTGCACACCCTGAGAGCTCTGCTGGGTGCTAGGTGGGGGCATCTTGGGGTTCCCCCTCTGTAGAGCCAGCCAGCGTGGGACACTCCCGGCCATGCTGCCTGGCTCTCTGCTCCTCGCTCAACACCGGCATCTCCTGCTGCTCCCCCAACGCTTCTTTGTCCATTGTTTAGAAAAATGAATCAAGCCCCGACTTGAGGCTTGAATTCAACTTAAGAAATTGTGTGGCTCTAAGGGTCTCTTTCCAAGTTTTTCCCAAAAGATTATTCTCCAAGGAAAAAAAGAAAACAAAATGGCTAAATCTCAAACATTTTTCAGTGTCTATTATCCCACGGCTCTCTTTACCCCTTGAGAAGCAATTTTCAATAGTGAACGGGGCTGAAGTTTGAGGGCACGGCCTAGAGAGGTTGTTTAATTTCTACCCACCAAAGACAAACTCGGATTCTTTCAGACCAGATTTTCCCTCAGGCCAGCCCTCTGCTTTATGGGGCCAAACCACTGAAAGAATAAATGAATGTGAAAAATTTGCCTCTCAGCAGCAAGCACTAAGATTTTCTACAGATACAAACTCCCAAGCAAACGCAGCCCAAAGATAATAAAAAGGAAGCCTGGGTTTATGGTCATGTTGCAGGCTGGCTGCCGGATTTTCTAGGGTCTGGGTGTGTTCACAGGGAGGGGAAGGCACGGTGACAGGCTGGTTCTGGAAAGTCCACAGAACACCGATCAGTATGCTGCCAGCGCAGCCACATTCCAAATACGCGCTGCGCATCCATGCTGTGGCCTGTGCGGTGCAGGGACAGGGGACCCCGTGGCTCACGATGGCTGCAGTCTGACAAGTGAGGCCAGTGCCTGTGTCCCTAGAGATAAATGCCGCAGGAGCGGGTCGCGAAGGCCAGAGGTGAGGCTGCAGTTAGCCGGAAGGGAGAATCCCACACAGAGCAGGGCTCTCAGCTCTGGAACCGATGTATGCATAAGTGAGCAAATTCCAAGTACTGTGAAGGGTCTGGGGCAGTGTTTTCTTAAAGACAACCACAGAGAAGGCCGTGGTTGATTGGCTTGGGTCTCAGAAGGCTGCGATGGTCGCCTCGGTAGGCCCACAGGTGGGGTGCACACAGGTGGTCCACCTGTGTATCTGCAGGGCCCAGGGCAGAGTACAGCAGTGTACCCATATGCTGGCACACTTAAGCTATAACTCGAGCTGACAAGCCCTTGAGTACGCCCACCTACCACGGCAAAACACTGCCCTAATGGTATCCACTCTGATGCAGACTTCTCAGACTTCTGACCTCTGCACCAACATGTGGTGGTGTCGAGGGGAGCCTGGTCCAGCTGGGCCTTCCTCCTCTGCCACCCCCACCTCTATCCCTTCCCAGGAGGTCTCAAGACCACACACGGGAACACCCTGACACAGCCCCAGGCTGACAAGCAGCCCCGGGCCCCCTCAGCCCCTAATGACTGGGTGCAAACCTGGGGGACAGGCCAGAGGAAGGAGTCCGGGGCCCAGAGAGTCAGAGACTGGTTCTCTGGCTCCCAGGTTCCACAGCTACCTTGTGGGAAGGGCAGTGGCGGAGGGAGGTGTCCAAGGGGAGGGGGAGCAGCTAATGAGGCCTAAGGGCAATGCTGTGTGCAGGAAAGGACTGGAGCGGACAGTGTAAGGGGGCAGTGTGGTTTGGATGGAGACTCCTGGCTATCCTCAGCCAGTGCAGCATTGGTCTAGCTCACTCTAAGTCCTCTCACCAGCCCTGTGAGGTCAGTATTGTTGCTAGTCCCATTCCACATGTGAGAAAACCAAGATCAGAGCGGTTTTAACTGATCCCAGGCTACACAGCTGAGTGGTAGAGCCAGGATCTGAATGTTAGATGCTGAATCTCATGACCTAAAAATACTCAGAGGAAAATCACTTCCTGATCCTGAATCATGGAAAATGAAGAGCTGGAAGGAAACACCGGAATTCACGATGGACCCACAACTTGGGTTGTTGGCAGGCAGTGGCATAGGAAGAGCTGAGTCCGTCTTGCTGGGTATCCCTTGCAAGGGCAGCAGGTGTCCCCAGAGCTCAGGGGACAGCAGGACCTGGAGGGTGACTGTACAGTGGGCGTGGCCTGTGGGGGGACAAGGGGGCTTTGCAATATGTCTCATATTGCTGCTGCCTCGGGTGCTTCTGCATCCCTTGAGCAGTGGAGGGGGATGTCAAGCCTCCCTGAGCTGGGGCACCCCCTCCCTGGGTGGCTGGGACGCCCTGGGGCTGGGCGCCCCCCTAGTCCTTGGACAGGCCAGGTTGTACGGGCTAGGAAGGCGGCTTTTTTGAAATTTGTTTTTAAAACTTTTTAACAGAGGTATTAGATTTACAGAGGCAAGTGCATAAATCCCGTGTGCAGCTCAGGGAAATTCTAACGTGTAGAAATTATGTAACCAGCACTCAGGCCAAGAGAACAGAACAGAACTGATTCACGCAGCAAACACGAATAAGCACCCCCTCTCCCCCGCACTGGTGAGGTAGCCAAGCAGCCTGACCCAACAGGTTTGGGGGCTTCCTCCTGCAGCATCCCCTGCTCCCACCCTGCAGTAAGGTGCCCAGCGGTACCAGGGCTCCCTCCCAGGTGAGTGCTCTGGGTGCTCCTGACCTTGCCACCTGCAGCATCTAATTCGACTCTGGACTCTGAACTGAACTCCGGAAAGCTTGGTCTCCAACAAACAAAGAGCAGCGCAGACACAAGGTGGGGGGTTCTGGGGGGCTGGCAGAGGGGGGACATGCCAACCCCTGAGAGGCTCCAGGAGGCGGGGGCACTGGCCCCAGAGCAACATGGAGGCCAGAAACTGCCCCAACTGGTTACATTCCAGCAAGATTAGAGCAAGGCAGGGCCTGCTCGCGCCCACCCACCTCCCCTGGGGCCATGGAGCGGATTTTTAGCTATTTCCCTCCTCTGGCAGTCCGGACTCACACTGACAATGCTCCGCTGTCTGCACTTTAACCTCCCCTTTGCCAGGAAGCTTCTCAGGGACTGCTGATCAACACCCACCCACCCAGATGAAGGTCCCTGGGAAAGGACACAGGGCTCAGACAAAGGCTGCAGAAGCCAGGCCTGCCAAGTACTGCAGTGACCACTGGGAGAAAGGGCAGGGGCAGGACCCACAGGCTCCCCACAATGGCCCTCCCGGCTCTGGCATCTGCCCCCTCTCACACAGGCCTGGGAGGGCCAGAAGGGACAGGGCCTGAGGCGGGTAGGTTTCAAAGGCCCGGTCTCCTTGTTCCACCTTTCTCTTGGCAAACTGAGTTCTCAGGGGTCAGGAAGCAGGTGACAGATGCCCCTGCCCTGTGCTCTCTCACATGAAAGGCCCAGCCTGAGGCAGCGGGTGGACAGTCCACCACACGTACTCCCATCTGCTGGCAAGGCCATGGTAGGTGATCCTGGGAGAATTGGGCATTAGGGGTCCTCAACCCCAAACGTATGACCAAGGTCTGGCCTTCTATTCTCCTAGTGTACCCGTCCTCCACCAGAGCCTCCCACAGTGAACATCCTCCCCATGTGCTGAGGGGTCACGCTGCACTGCCAGGTCTGGGCGGCAGGTCTGTGGGGAAATGTCTAGGCGATGCCCACCTGGCTGCAAGGCATGACCCTTTCAGCAGTGTCCAGCTCATTGCCACTGGAGCATCATAGGTCATCACCCTGGGGGCAGCCAGCTCCACTGTGATGGCTACGTTGGAGCCCTTCTTCACGGGAGATGGTCCCTCTGCCAGCCGCCACCTAGCTCTAATGCTACTCGAAGCCTTGCATGGCCCTGTGCCTCCCAGCATGGACCAAGGAGGCTGGCTTTCTGAGCCCATTCTGTTCCCAGCACTGATGCCAGACAGGGAGGGGCGGGGGAGCAGAGCTCAGGCGGTCTGAAGAGGCCACTGGGTGTAGGGGTAGGAGAGGGGCCCCCAGCGGAAACAGAAACCAGAGCTCCTGCCCTAGGGCAGTTAGCATACAAGAAACTTAAGTGCAATTAAAAAGCAACAACCACAATTAATACGGTTTACACAGGCAGAGCTCATTAAGTGTGGGCTGCAGGCTCCGGTGGACCTGGCTGCGCAAACCCTTCCTTTACAGACAGCATGCATTAATTGCAAACGACACTCCAAGGGGAGTATTTAAATGGCTCTGAAACAACCCGAGCCCCCAGATGAAGGGGAGAGCACCCCTGAACTACAATGGACCCCAAAAGGCCTCGCCCAGGGAACGCTTGATGGCCTGGCTTAAATTCCCAGCAAAGTTCAGCGTGGCAAATCTTAGAGTTTGCGGGTGTAGCTCCGGGTAGAACGCTTGCTTAGCATGTGCAAGGCCCTGGGCTCCATTCCCAGTACCACCAAAGAAACCCCCAAGCCAGACAAAGTGCCCCTTGGGCAGCTTTTATAATTTAGAAGCCTCCCTCACCCACTGACATCTGCCCAAATCTGAATCACCAGTTACCAGTGCTGCCAGGGCCTTGAGTGCGGGCCCAGGGAATCGCCCTCCTCCCTAGCAGGACTCCAGGCAGGGTGTGTGCTCCCCTGATGATGCAGAGGCAGCCCCAGAGCCCTCACCCGCTGCCTATGCCCCGCTGGCTTCCTGCCTCCCACCTGCTCCGGGTCATGAGCTCCTCATGGAGAGGGGCCCAGAGCTCCGAAAGGCGGAACTGCCCCCAGCTCCCACCCAGTTTCCTGCGAGTACAGCTGACAGCGGGGTCCATGCGCCCCTTGCTGCTTTGCACATGGGCCACGGTCACTCCTGGGCCTCAGCTGCCAAGTGTTAAAAGATGAGTATAGTCGGGATCTCAAGGCTGGGTGCAGTGTTCACTGTGCATTGGGCCTGGACCGCCCAGCTCTCACAGTGGTGGCAATAGCAGGAAGGTGTTTTCAAGATGGGGAAGGGCCCACAGCCCCTCTTTCCCTGAAGCCCAAGGCTCCTGCTGTGAGGCCAGCTTTCTCGGTCTGGAGAGAAAGTTCCTGCAGGAAGTCCTGGTCTCCCCTCGAATGCTCACCCCACACTCGCAGCCAGCAGCAACCTGGTCCTTATTTGCCATATCGGCTTGTCAGCGTAAGCCAGCTGCAGGGACGAGGCAAGGATGCCACTGTGACTGGTGGTGGAGCAGCCACACAGGTCAGACCTCCCAACCACCATGGCAGGTTCCACTCTGTCCTTAGAACAGGAACCGCATCTGGGGAGAGCAGGAGTCCCACCGCACCTCAGGCATAACCGCCAACATCATAACCGCCAACATCGGTTTCTCCCTCAACTGTAAACGATGTCTGCCACACAAGGACTGCAGTCCAAAGGGCTCCCCAGTCCTTCAGAGACAAGGACACCCGACGCGTGCTTCAGCGTGACACAGACCATGGCCTGCCTCTCGGCGTCCACACGGCAAACTTCCCCCTACAGCACGGGCCCCTAAGTCAGGGGCCAGCTTCCTCCAGGGCCTGAGGGGCTTTGGTTGAGAGTGCAGGCCTCAGAAGCCCTCCATGGCCCCCAGGCTAAAGTCCTGGCTAAAGTCCTCTGGTGCCAAGCGTTTGGGTTTCCTAAGGCTTTATCCTGAGAAGGCCCTGCTGTTTCCCCTAGCTGCAGCCATTCAGCCAGGAAGGTGCAACCTGCCCTCCCAGCCCAGGGCTGGGGGAGTGGGTGGAGGGCGCAGCTGGAAGTCATGCACTAGGTGACAGAGAAGATGTCCCCACCTTGTTTGAGGACACGGACTCCATCACATTGCACCTCTTTGGCCCTCCTCTTCCCCTGCTTGGCTCTGCTCAACTGTCTCCTGGGAGCCGGAGAATCCCAACTCCCAGGGAAGCACTTCTGGAGGGGTTGGGGTGAGGGCTGGATGAGGGCATGGGAGGCAGAAGGGCCGCCTGCTTTGTGCTGTGCAGGTCCTGGAAAGCTGTGACTTCTGCAAGTAGGCCCTCGACTGCCAGGCTGTGGCTTCAAGAGAAGGGACCCTCAGCTGAAAACCACTGGAATCCAGAGGTGCCACAGCTGTGGGGAGGCCTTCCTGTGTGCCACCTCCCCCAGCCCCAGCACCTCCCAGCAGCATAGGCACTGACTCTCCCCAGCCTGCAGGACGGGTTTAAGGAACTGGCAGAGAAGAGTTTCCCATTGTGACTGAGTCAGATGTCAGTCACGGGGCCCTCAAAAGCAGACTTGAAGGTGACCCTAGAGATGTGGTATCTAACACAAAGCTTTTTTCTGGCCCCTGGGAGACAGGGTGGGGGGTGCAGAGGCAGGGCACAGCGGGCTGAGCTGAGGTTTAGGTTCTAAGTGTCTCAATTGGTGAGCGACTTCGGGCAGGTCCCATTCCTTGCTGAGCACAGCCGCTAGAAAAGGCCTTCTGGAAATCCAGGTGTGCCAGCATCCACTGCTGGCACCATATGCTCTCAGCATCACAGAGCAGAAGGTTTGATTTCTGACTGAAAGCATCCCTGCGTGCGGTGGAGACAGTGATTCTCACCAGACACCAGAACAGTGGATCTGGGTCATCAGCAGGGCAGGGACCCGCCCACTTAGAGCACTGACCTGCTCTTGCTTATTCCAAAACATTATTCAGACGACCAAAGAAAGTGGTTAATTTTCTTCTCATTCCTAAATCAGTCAATTAGAGCAAAAGACCAAAACCCAAACAAACCAACCACACAAGTTCACACACAGAGTAGACCTGGACCCTGCTGTTGGTTTTACCCCTGTCATGGGCTGGCTTTCCCTGGCCTCAGCCACTCCACTGCCCCTGACTCTCGGAGCTACCTGGGATCCAGATCTTCACGGCCTCTACCACTCCATTTCTCCTCACTGAACACTGAGCACCCTGCAGAGACTATGCTGCTTCTTCTCTTAAGTGGCTCCAGAAGGTCTCTGGAAGGTTATGTCCCCAGATCACCTTATTCCTGCATCCAGGGTTTCCTTGAAGTGGACCGCCATCAACTCCGTGGACCAGCGTAAGCCACAGCAGGACTACTCACCTTCTGAGCCAGGCTGTGTTCAGTATCTTAGCACTGGTTTCTTTTTTAAAAGCTCAAACTATCAACCTGTGTGTGTGTGTGTGTGTGTGTGTGTGTGTGAAGAAAGCCGAGGTGGTGGAGATTGTGGCTCCATCACAGATGCCCCAGGGACAGGCAAAAGCAGGCTGGCACCAGGCATTAGAATCTCTGCCAGACTCAGGGCTCAGTGATCTTATGTTGGTGCCTGATACCTGCCACGGTGGGAGTATTTACACCAAGAAAATTGGCAAACACTGCTCTGAGTGTTCCTCCACCCAGAGGGCTACTGGTCAACCCATGCCAGCATTCTGCTGCTCCTAACACATTTCCCCTGCGCTTGTGCTCTCTCTCTCTCTCTCTCTCTCCCTCTCTCTCTGTTTTGGTACTGGGAATTGAACCCAAGGTGCTGTACCAGTGAGCCACATTCCCAGTCCTTTTTACTTTTTATTTTGAGATTGGGTCTTGCTGTGTTGCTGAGGCTGGCCTTGAACTTGTGATCCTCCTGCCTCTGCCTCCCTGGTTGCTGGGTTTACAGTCATGATCGGCTCTCTCCTTACATCATGTTCTGGATCAGTCATGATCGAGCATACAGTGTACTGTTCAGACATTGGACCCTACAAATTGAATGAGCTCACAATTTCTATAAAATAACACTAATGCTTCACAAAACAGGAATAGCTGCCTTGCCCCATGCCCAGCTCTGCCCTACTTCTTCACGTCCACAAACCCGATCCTCACATCACAGTGGACTACGGAACTACTGCGATCTCCTCTCACAGATGAGGAAACTGAAGCAGAGTGGCAAAACACTTGCTCAAGGTAGGTCACAACTGGGAAGCTGTGTTTCTAGAACTAGACCTGAGGCTTTCCCCGCCCCAGGAGCTGGTGGGTTTTCCACCTCTCCTGAGTCTTCTGAAAGGGCCTGGTGGAAGCCCAAGTTCAAACCAGGAGGGCTGCCCCTCAGGGAAGACAAAAGAGCTTGTGGGGAGTGTGGTCCAGGAAGGGTTGGGGGGTTAGGGGAGCTCAAAGCCACATAGGCTCAGAAGGAGGCTCTGCAGGTCCCAGAAGGGCAGCTGAGTGGCAGGGAGGGCGGGCCTGCAGGCTGGGCTTTTGGACCGTCAAAAACCCCCTTCTGCTAGCATGCCACTCCAGGGGGAAGCAGGCCTCCCACCTGGAGCAAAGGAGAGAGGGGGACAACATGGGATGAGCACAGCAGGACAGGCCCACACCATCGAAAATGCCACCTCGGGCAGTTAACCCTCGGCCCACCGAAAGCTGGTTGCTGCCAGCCCTGCAAATGAGACCAAAGAAGAGATGGGCAACCAGAGGCCGCTTCTTCTAGGCAGTGGCGGTGCTGCTCATCTGCTGGGTTCACAGTTAGAAATTCTAGAGGGAACCTGCCTCTAGCCTCTAAGGAGAGAAATTAATGAATAATAAAAATTTAAGTTCCTCACTGCAGCTTCGCAGGGTGGAAGTGGCCCCAACCTGCAGCGGCAGGCGCTCGCGGGCCTTTCCTCACGAGCCCGGGAGAGAAGAACCCAAGCCCGCTCCCTTTTCCCCACTTCCTCCTGTGTTTTCTTCTCCAGGGAATGAGTCAAGTCAGTCAACAAGTATTTATGGAGTGCCCACAGGATCGCTGGCCTGGAGGAGACGTGGGCTGCTTGCTGGAAGAAGCCCAGGACGGCTCTTGCTCAGACAGCTAAAGGAAATGTCAATCCTCAGGCCGGGTCTGGGCCGGCGCCCTGGGTGGGTTTACTCTGGACCCACCACTCACTGCTGGCTGAACTGCCTGTTATCAGAAAGGCCAGGGTGGGTGGATCGCCATGTCCATGCACATTTTTGGAAAACTGCAAGCACAATGCTAATGATCAGGGTGGTTTGGGCAGGGGGTGGGGTTGGCTGAGAGCCTCTTCTTCCCCCAACTCCCGGCGGGTACTGCAACAATCAGAGTCAGTTCCACGAATGTTGTCAGATGTTCACCATTTTCCCCTCTGCAAATGTGGATGAACTGGATGGGAGAGGCCAGGAAAACCGGGGCCAATGGAAACAGCCTCCCGGGGCTCGATTCTCTCTCCTTTGGAAACTGGGTTGTATTTACTTGGCTTTCGATCCTGCTACTCAAAGTGTGCCCCACGGACCAGCAGCAACAGCTTTGCTAGGGATGTTGTTAGGAATGCAGGGTTCCAAGCCCGAAGCAGAATCTGCATTCCTGCAGCCCCATACACACTGTTCCAGGCAACTGTTACAGAGCCCTGGAGACTCCCTGAGGCCACATTTGGGGCAAGCCTCCCTTCCACACTCCAGGGGCCCTGGGTTTTCTGTTCACAGAAAGCAAATATTAGTAAAGCCTAATGTTTGTAAACACCGTAAGACTCTTGATTTAAGAACGGGCCTCTTGGAAGGACCCAGGCCCTCAGCACAGGAGCCAGAACTGAGCTCTGCCTTCCTCTGCACATTGTGCTCACCTATCAGGGCACAGGGCCTCCAGGTCTTGTTTGCAGTACTCAAGCTGTGTTTGGATAACCTGTATGGTTACAATTAGGATCACCACATCTGGGGAAGTCACCGCAAACCCCCCATGGAACCCGGTGATTTTAATAACAAATACCACATTTGGAGAAGTACAGCAAGCCCAGGGGGAGCCACTGAGGATGCGAATTTGCATGTTCACAAAGGAGCACCCAGCTGCTGCGCTAATGCTCCATTCCACAGAGACACAGCCATGGGCAAGCTGATTTTCACATCCTCACAATTTTGGCGAAAATTTAAATTCCACTGCTGAGAAGGAGAAGGAATTGATTTCTTCTCTGTGAATCCTAAAGCAGTGCAAGTAGAAAAGCCCATTTATTTAAATTTTGATAATTAAATATAAACATCCAAATAAATTTAACTCAAAGTTTCTCAAAATTCTTAGTCTGGGGTAGAAAACATGAGAAAAATTGTCTAACTGGAAGAGATTTCTCATAGGCTTTGGACCTAGGGACCAGGGTCCACCTTAGCTTTTGCTTTCTGGCTCTGCACTCATTTTCAGTGTTTGAAGCAAAACACCGAAAGAGAAATCTTTGCCTGTAATCTCAGGCAAAGATTGGGAGGTTTTGGTAGGAGAGTCACAAGTTCAAAGCCAGCCTCAGCAACTTAGTGAGGCCCTAAGCAACATAGCAAAACCCTGTCTCGAAAAATAAAAAGGGCTAGGGGTGTGGTTCAGTGGTTAGCACCTGGTCTCCCTTGGATCCTGCAAAGCTCTGTTCACTGGGTCCCAGTCTCCTCCAACCCAGCCTGCAGAGGACCTCCCGCGTGCCTGCTCAAGCCTCACAAAGGCTTGTGGGGTGCAAAGCTAGTGGGGCAACACCGTCTAGGCCCCAAACCTCCCCTCAGGTGGAGGGGCTCTTGAGCTCTTGGCCTGCAATCTGCACAGATGGAGAGCCAGGACCACAGCCACCCTCGACTGTGACAAGTGACCCGGAGTGAAGGAAGGCTCTTCCGTGCCCACCTTCTACCTGGATGCTGGCCAACCCTTCCATGGACCAGTGTGGGTTCCCAGATCTGGAAACACCTGGAACGCTACGTGCCTGGACCTTAGGACCACTGTGCTGCTGAGCCCCTGCTCCAGGATCCGTGATCGCACTCCTGACAGGGCTCCTGCCTGCTTCTCCCTCCGCAGGCAAGTGAGTCAGGAGTGCTGAGCTGAGCCTGGCATGCTCTATTCAGCAGGAGAAATTACACTGGCTTCATTCCGTCCCTATGACTGTCTGAGGAGCTGGTGGCGAGGGACGAGGATCCTGGGCATGCCACCTGGGAACGTGTGGGTGGGCCACCAGTCAGTGTGCCTTCCTTTAACACTGAGGATTCGTGAAGCAGTGAAATCCACCGACATTGAATTCAGGCCCGGGCAGGCTCCTTTGAGCAGGGAAGGTTTGGGGCCCATGGAAGCTGGAACAACCCCATCTTGTGTTGGGGCCATCCCCAGTGTTCTCCCAGAGCAGAACGGAGCTCCCCAGGTGGCTGTTACATCTGGAGGCCAGAACCAAGACAACTACCACCTTAGGCAGCAGCAATAAATAACCCTACTGTGGGCAGTCAGCACCAAGCCGTCCTGTTCTGCGGGGAACTGGTCAGGGGGAACAGCGGCTGCCATCCAGAGGGAGATCTTCCTGTGCAAGGGAGCCAGCCAGTCCCTCAGTGACCAAAGCCACGCTGTACTGCCCAGAGGGGCACGTCCATCCTCTTAACTGTTTCCATCTGTGACCCCTTGGTGTATAGACAACCATCGGTCCATTTTAAGGAGGCCCCTGAGCCTGAGCCTGTAGCAGGAGGATTAGCCATATGATTCCTGGTCCCTGTCCAGCCGTCCTGCTTGCACTGTGGCCAGCCAGAAGCTTCCTCAGCCAACCTATCCCCTGAGATGGAACGGTGTGAGGCGGGGAGGGGGCTTGCCTTCAGCCTCCACTCACAGTGCTGTGCTCCTAGGCTGCACTGGGCCGTAGCCAGCTTCAGCCCTGTTGCCCGTGGGAACCCGACTTGGAACCTGACTTGGAAACGTGGATTATGCCAGTCTCCCCAGATCAGGGGGTCCAGCTTGGGTTCCAGGACTCTGAGGCTCCCTGGTGGGCAGACGTGCCTGGGACTTTGGCGAGGAGCCTCCTGTGCTTAGAATCTGCCTGGATTCCCTGCTCTGGGCTCAGCCCTGCTCCCGGCAGAGTGCCGAGTGCATCTTCTGTGGGCAGCAGCGATCTCCGCCTCAATACCCAATGGCATCCTCAGTCTTCATTGTACTGTCCCTTTTGCAGCATCCTTCCTGGGCGATCTCTCCCCTTTCCGGGCTTCAAGGATCCACCCCATGCTCCAGATCCCCTGACCTCTGGGTGTCCTCTGCAGTCTCCTTCACCAGTTCCTTCTCTTCCCTAGAATGTGTGAAAGCTGCGATGCCCACGATCAGCCTTTGCCCTCTTTTTCCCTGGATCTCCCGTTTCCTGGCCTGGAGAATTCGCCATCTGCTGACTCAAGTCTCTGTGACCCAGACCTCTCCCCGAAAGCAGGACTCAGTCACCCCACTGCCTGCCATCAACAGGAAGCCTGAGAACACCTGGAATGCCCTGCCCTGCCCTGCCATGTATCTGCTCTGTGATGGCTCCTCCTTCTGTCCTGTAGCTCAGGACACCTCTTAACTCCTCCTGGTGCACCCAGCATTCAGTCCACCCACAAATTCTGTCACTCTCCCTTCGAGGTGGATGCAGAACCTCAACACTGTGCCCATCCCGCATCTGAGCGGCGCTGCGCCCACCACTTCTCTCTGGGTCTCAACCCTGACCTGCTTCCTGTTTGTGCTAATCACAGCAGTCAGAGCGCTTTGTGAAACTGAAGGCCAGATCCATCACCTCTGTGTGAGACCCTGATGCTGCCCATTCAGGTGGGGGCCCGAGTCTGCACGTGCTGCGCGGGGCCCCTGGGATGGCCCTGTCCCTTTCCTGATTGCTCCTCCTGCAACACTGCCCCACTGACCATCCACTCTGCTGCAGCGCACCCTGGGTCCCTGAAGGTCTTGGCCCACCCAGTGGGGTTGTACAGCTTGCTCCTTGGTCTCTACTTGAAGTCACCTGCCAGGAGCCACATGTGCCCATTAAGTGCAGGGCAAGACAGGTGACCAAAGGCTTCGCTCTGACCCTCCCTGGTGGGCTGGACCTTGCATCGTCTGTGAGTTCTTCCCCTGGGGCTGATTCCTGAGCCCTCTGCCCACTGCTCCCCACACATCCAGGGCAGTGTGCACGCTGCAGCTGAGGCTGGAAGGCTTTCTCTCTCCAAGCCCATGGCAGGCCTGTACTCTGTGAGAACAGGGACCAGGGGAGCTTGAGTGTCACAAATGTGTACTGAGCTCCTTTTGGGCTGCCCAGCACATAGCAAGTGGCTCCATGTGTCCACTGACTGATGAGCTGAGTGGACTCTGCCCCCTTCCACCTCCGCAGTGTCCCACCTCTCAGATGGGGTTCCATGCAGGGCCTGCCTCTGGTCAGCTGCTCCCCTGGGTACCTGCACACAGCAGAGCCACTGGGCATATCCCCAGTCCCTTCTCCACAGACCCAAAACTGGGCTGGATACCAGGTCACATAATACCTCCTCATGAGGAAGGTGCAAAATGGCCCTTAGGAACTCAGAACGGTGTGGGGGCTCTGTCTGAGCCACTGAAGTTTCCACACAGAGGCAAACCTTCATAGCACTCCTGGGTGACCGCTGGGAACTCCAGGAAGCTAGAAAACAGATACCAGGGGATCTCCAGCACTTAATGTGCTGAAGACTAGCCATAACATCTTGTAGAATTAGGTCTTTAGGGTTTTTTCTTTGTTTTCTGGTGCTGGAGATGGAGCCTGGGGCCTCACACAAGCTAGGCAAGCTCTCTACTGCTGAGCTGCACCCAGCCCGCAATTGTTCTCTCAAACCCCAGGCCCACGGATTATAAATAAACTGCAAAAACTGAGCAGGGGGCGGAGCTCGACCTTGCACACGCCGCTGGGGAGATGTAAGAGGTCCAACCAGAGCCAGTTTAACATGGCTGATTGCTGACACTTGCACTGACGCTGTGTCAGTGTGCGGCGGCGCACCAGGCTGCAGGCTAGTGGGAGGCCCCACCGAGAGATTGCAATCTAAATGGGGAAAGGGAAGAAAAACATGCTCTTTCACTCAGGAGTTTAAAACAGGCAGCGTGCTAGGAAAGCCTGGTCAAATAGCTGCGTCTCACAATAGGGAGGCCAAGGAGCAGAGGCAGGTGCTTTAAGGCAGAAAATTGGAGACTTAGAAAGAACAGGAATGGAGAAGGCAGGTCGTTCCCTGGTGGGGAGGAGGCTGGGCAGGGGCTCTGCAGGGCAAGTGCTCGAGAAGGGGACCTGTGCGGGCAGAGGCAGTGCCACTCAAGGGGACCAACAACTTGGTGCTCCCTGGAGCAGAAACCAGGGCATGGCGCCTCTGGGGTCAGGGCAGAGGGTGTCTGCACGCTGCTGTGACCGCCACATCAGGGAAGTGAGCAAGTGGAGCAAACCAATCTCAGCAGCGAGGGCCCAGCTTTGCTATCTGTGGAATCTGCGGAACTCCAGTGTGATGCATCTGCAAAGGGGAGAGTGGATTTGGCCCAGGTGTCCTATTGTGCTTGGGTTTGGTCCCTGCTGCCAGCCCAGGGTCACAGGAACTCTGTGGAACCATGGAGTTCCAGCTTCAGGGTACCAAGGGCTGAATTAGAGGACCAGTATGGTGATAGCCAGCATGGAGGCCGCACCTGTAATCCCAGCACTTGGGAGGCTGAGGCAGGAGGATCACGAGTTCAAAGCCAGCCTCAGCAACTTAGTGAGGCACCTAGGCAACGGAGACCCTGTCTCTAAATAAAATACAAAATAGGGCTGGGGATGTGGCTCAGGGTGGAGTGCTCCTGGGTTCAATCCCCAGTACCAAAAAAAAAAAAAAGAAGGGCTGGGGATGAGGCTCAGCAGAAGAGTGCCCCTGAGTTCAATCCTCAGGACTGAAAAAAAAAAAAAATGTTGGAGATGGAAAAGACCTGCCTGCAACACCTAAGCCCTGTCCCCTCCAGGGCTGTAGGCGAAGGCATGGTTTGACTTTGAGAGATCAGGCAGTGGAAGAAGCGATAACTGGCTGCTTTAAGACAGTCCCTTAGACTTAGAGATGTTTTGGAGTCTGGCAATTCTAACATGGTCCCTTCCCATAGGGAGTGGGGAGAGTAAGGGAGAAACAAGAGGGGAAAGAAGGGAGGAGGGGACGGAGGGAGGGAGGAAGGAATCTGAAAGGACTGTTCACTGACAAACAGAACCAGGCTGTTCCGGAACCCCATGGAGTTACCCAGGTCCCAAGGAAGTACAAACAGTCTGAGCTGAATCACCACCACCAAGCGGGTGCATTTTATATCTTTTAAGTTTTTAAGGGAGCCAATAAATATAAATATGCACCTGGAGCCTGAATCACAACAGGAGCCAGGTCTGTGTGAAAACGTACCCAATCCTCTGAGCCACAGAGCACAAGGGCCCTTCCTCTGGTTCCATCAATGAGTCAATCAACAAACCCTGTGGAGTGCCGCCAGGACAAGGCACTGAGAAAAAGGCACTCCCAGGGTCAAGCGCTACAACGCTGGGTTCCAGCTCCTGTTCCCACATGAGAAAGAAGGAGCCAAAGTGCTGAGCTCCAAAGACATGTTGTGCAAAAAACATGGAAAGGAAGAAGAGCCTTGCGGAGGATGACCTTGGGCACACCCTTCCCAGTCAAGTGAAATGTCCCTGCTCCAGCACTCTGCTTTCTGATTTCCTGATTTTGCAGAATCCAAAGCTAGCATAACGAATTACACCCTCCAGCTTCCTTCCTTTCTCCATTTCCTTAAAAACAAAAGCAAAAGACACAGATTGAACATTTCCATTAAGAAAGAACTTAGCAAAAAAAAGCACCCTCCACTCCTGTCAGCATGCTTAAAGGGGAATTCGATCCTCTCTGCAGGGTACCTTCTCCAGGTGGGCACTTGGAGAGCTTCGGCCACAGGCACTGCCTGCGGGCAGGCTGGGGTTAGCTGTCCGTCATCCCCTCACCTCTCACACAGCAACTGTCAGGATCCGGGCGGAAACGCGCAGTCAGCCCTTTCGCTGTTCTCTGGTTTGGGCACCACACCTTCTGGGGAGAGTCTAAGGAGTCTGAAACCCTAAATCTTAGGCAGTGCCCAGGCCTCCTCACCTGTGCACTCACAGAGGCCTGTGTAGGAGGGAGGCGTGTGGACAAAATTGTCTCCACGGTGGTGCAGGGAGGGGAGGGGGGCTGGCAGGACTGCCCCAGCGGGTGGCCCCTCCTCACAGGTGGCCCAGCTTACTCTTCATTGTGCAGCGGGGACTTGGCATAAAAAGGGAACGCAAACGTCTCAGTGACAAATTTCCACGCTGATTTTGTACCTGGTCTGACAGGGCTGTGACAGACCAGGTTTCAGAAAACACGGGACTGGGAGCAGTCATTTCCTTGCCTTGTGAAGGTGGTCACTGGAGAGTGCTGCCCTGGAGGGGTTGACACGGGTGGCACTGCTATCAGGCTGGTGCATGGGCAAGAAATGCAAGTGCTATGCCCAGAGTGTGGGGCAGACTCTGGAGAGCAGCAGGGGAAGAGGACCACAGGGAGGCCCGGGGCTGCCAGCGTAGCCCAGCGGTGGAGCCCACCAGGCACATGGGGTCTCCATACCTCCAAACACGCGGTGGATTCAACCTCTACTCGCTAGTCAGAGAATTATTTTAAATTTTGCATTAGGATTGGGGTGCAGCTCAGTGGTAGAGCGCTTGCCTAGCATGGGAGGCCCTGGGTTCCACCCCCAGCACCTCAAATATCAAATCAGAGGAAGTCCCCACTCCCCACCAGCTCAAGCCCCTGGCAGTCTGCATTCTCCCAGTCCAGAGCACTCCCCGGGCCTGCTGTGTACCCTGCTTAGGGTCTCAGCACCCCTGGCAGTGGAGTGGGAAGTCTAGGAGGGCACACAGCTGGCCCCTCTGGGCGTCCACCACAGTCTGCACAGGAATGTGGAGTGAAGAGTGAGGGCATCAAGGGCCAGGGACCTGCCCTGGCCACCTGCCTGGGAGACACTGTGCTCCCTCCCCACCCTGAGTGCACAGTGGACCTGGTCTTGGAGGTGACTGAGGCTCTGACTGTGGTTCTTTGGCTGGTGCAACCCCGCCCCCCATCCCCACCTGCAAGGCAGGCCTGCAGCCACTTCCTCCTAAACTCCTCACAGGACAAAGGGCCAAGGATGGGGGTCATTTGCAAGCTGGCCATTCCTCCCACCAGCTAAGGACTGTCCCTGAATGGGACCCATGTCTAGGACAGCTGAGTCTCCACCCTTCAGAGCTGTCCTGCGTTCACAGCAGGAGCCTTAACATCACTTGCTGCTTGAACTGGGCTGGGTAAGAAGGGGTCTCTTCCCCTTGACCCCAGAGCCTGTCCCAGCCTCCTGCCCCACCAGCAGTCAGGTTGGCCCAGGCTGGTGGGCCCAGCTCCTGGGCCCTCTGGAACCACAGGAGCCCAGCAGCCCCCATGCCTCCTGCTCCTCCTGCCCTCCCCCAGCATCCCGAGATCCCCCTCCCCCACTGTTTACACAGCTGCAGAATGAAGGGATGCTGCCTACCCCTCCCCAGGCCTGCAGGGACACGTGTTTGTTTCCGGCTCCCCACAACTCGAGCAGTGGGAATGCTGCCCCCAATTCAGTCTCCTGAAAGCAGGCCATAGGCCCACAAGGGCACTTTCAGGGGATGGAAAAGCATATTGAACCACTTAGGGGAGGGAGGGCTGTGAGGAAGGGTCGCACCAAGTGAACCCCACAAGGTGAGTGAAAGCCTGCAGACCTTGGTCACCGGGGTCCACAGTTACAATGGGGGCTCAGTTTGATGGAAATTTAAAAAATAAAAACAAACAAAACACGTAACTGTACAGGAGTTCTAATAGTTATCTTGGAACTTTTAACTAACGGCCTTGAAAGCATTTTCAGTTCAAGGAGTCTTCCCTAGTGGTGGCTTCCTAGGCTACCCTCCAGGGCATATGGGAAACCAAGCCAGACAGGTCTAGAGACACCTCTCCTGATCTAGCGTGCCACCAGCGTGCCATCTCAGACTGCCCTGGGTCATCTGAGATCAGCAGACGGAGACCTGGGTCTGCGGGAGGCAGCCGAGTGCAGGCTGGTGCCTGGCCTGGCCGACAGTTTGCCTTTGGGGGTCGCAGTCACTGCAGATGCGGTCTGCTGTTCCTCCTCACCTCCTTGTCCCCCCACTCCAAATCCAAGGAAGCCCTGGGGCTGTGTTAGAGGCTTCTGCCTCTAAACAGGAATGGCTGCGCTTTGCCCTTGCTCACACTGGGGCCATCACAGCGTCTGGTTCTGCTCACTTCCACCCCAGCCCCGAGCAGGGCACACTGAGGTCCTTACACACTGCTGAGCCCCACCAAGGGTGTCTTCCCTTTTCCACTTACAGAATGAAAATCTTTCCTTTTCAGGAGTTACTGGCCCTGTCCTATAGAGTGGTCCCAGCCAGACCTTTGATGCTCCTAGCACCTGCCTGTCACCTTGAAACATTCATCCCCAAATTCTGGGCTCCATGGACACATCAGCAGGCTCACAATCCTCCCCAGAAGCTCGTTGCAACCAAGGACAGGTGCCCTCACGGCAGGATCCAGGCTGGAGGCCTCTGCAGGGACACGGGAGGACACAGCCTGCTCTGCCCTGATGTCTCTTGGGGTCAGGGATGACGGTGGCGACGCAGGTCTGCTCCCAGCACATGCTGGAGTGAGGAATGCCTGCTCTGTGCCGAGTGCCACAGGCCACCTGCTCCTACACGGCCTGATCCAGGACTCCCTCAGGGGCCACAAAACCACTGACCTGCCCTGCATGGTGGTTGGGCAGCCACATTTTCTGTTGATGTCACTGACAAGAAACTACATGTCTGGCCCCTGCCCTGGAAGGCCCGATGCACAGGTGCAGGTCTCCCCGTCTCCCGCTGGGCTTCCCAGGGTGCTGTCTGTGGGTGCAGCATTAGCGTCCTGTACAGAGGAGAGGGGCCCAGGTCCCCAGTGCAGGCAGCAGAGTGGGCCGTCCTTTCCCACAGGGACCCCAGGAGCTGCACTCCCAGGACCCCCAGAAGGGGACCATCAACCAGCCCTGCTCTGGGGCTGGGTCCACACAGCAGAGGGAAAGGCCTGGGGGAATGGGAAGGGCAGGCGCATCTCTGGTGAGAGCAAACTCTTCCTCCTTGTACTAACATTGGTGTTATTTCTACTTAGCGTGGACCCAGGCCCAAACTAAGGGGAAAAGAAAACATCTCCTTGCTTTTTCTCTCCCCAAGAGCCACCAGTGGTTAACAGTATGGTGGCAACAAGTGGGTCAAAGGTCAGCCTAGCTGCCGGTTTCCATGGAGACAGGCCTATTCATCCACACACAGGCTCTTCACAGCCCCACACACAATTGAGCTATTACTGGGCGCCCAGGAGAGCGGGTCTGGGGCTGGCAGCATTAGACAGGGCAGGGTTTGATGGTGCTGATTAAATGGTGGTCAGGGAATTACCCAGAGCAGGATTTGGGAAAGCCCTTCAGAAAAGAGGCATATCCCACACCCTGTCCCATCCTGGGCACCTCCCTGTGGGGAGCCTCTGCAATTCATGCTGCTCACCTCTGTTCCGGAGTCTGCCTCCCCAGACAGACCCTGTCCTGACACCCTGGACCTCTGCCCTCTAGACCTCGCTCCTGCCCAGCAGCATGGCCTCAGCGCTGAGAAAGACATCAACTCAAAGACAGGGAATTACAAGCTGAGCAGCGTCCACTGCAGGAGCAAGTCCAGTGCCGGCTGGGTGAGGAAGGTGGTTCAAACCCAGCACTTCTCAAGAGGTGAGACACCCTTTGGCAGTGCCTGGGAATTCTTTGAAAGAACAGGGCAGGGAGCGGGGGGCATTCCTTTGAAAGAAGCATTGCCATCTGCAGTTTACCAGAGGTTCCACCCAAATCCCCAGCCTGGGTGGAAGGCAGCTACTAAAATGGCAAAATGCCTTATTGAAAGATTATTCTCTGTCCGAGCAGACCGTGGCAGCTTTTAGGCAATGGTTAGCAGTGGTCTTACACACACTCGCCCCTAAGCAGGAAACACCCACATCTTCAGCAGGCCAAAGAAGAAACAAGCCTGGCTCAGCACACCGCAGGATGCTCTCAGTGACGAAGAACTCCTGGCCCTCCAACAGCGAGGACGGATCTCAGATGCACTCCTCCAGGTGAAGGATGCTAGACTCACCTGTCATTCTGGGAGAGGAAGAACCCTAGAGGGGAGACCAGACCGGTGCTGCCAAGGTTGTGGGGTCGATGGTGGGGGCAGTGCTGGTAAAAGGGTGCCCAGGGAGACTCTAGGGTGGATGGAATTGTGGACATCAAGATCGTGGTGGTACAGTTTGTAAATACCCAAAAGGTGAATTTTATGATATGTTAGAGAGGGGCGGGGGGCGGGAGGGAGAGAGAGAGCCTTTTTGAATGTAGACCTTTAGAGACTGCGAAAGGAAAGGCAGGGTCTCTTTAGAACCATGTTGGGGCTGAGGTTGGCTCAGGGGACAGGCCTAGCAGGTGTGAGACCCTGGGTTCAATCCCCAGAACCACAGAATAAGAAAAAAATCTGTGCTGAACTGGAGCGCCCATGGGTCATGACAATCTGACAGGGAAAACCAGGACAGGCGGCACATCGGGTTTGCAGTTTTGAGGCCTGAGGGAGAAGTGCTCCCTAGGGAGAGGGAAGAGGAGGCAGGAGGGACAGCAGTGGCATGGCCTATGGTCACAAGCAAGGTCGTCACTGAAGGGGTCAACACGCCGCCCAGGGGTCATCCACACCCAGTGGAATGAGATGGCGGGTGACCGCTCCTTCCCCTGCAGCAGCCCTGTGCCCAGAGCAGCATCGGCCAAATGTCCCTGCAGCATTCCACGAATGACCAACAAACCCGAGGGCCGGCGCCCAGAGCCCCACCTGGGCCGAATGGAGAGGAACCATACGGAGGGGCTGATGGAGGCCACCCGTCCAGGCTGAGCATCATGCAGCGTTCCAGAGACAGAGTAAAAAAAATCACAAAAACAAACACATAGAGGAAACCCCAAAGTACCCCCAAACTAAAGACAGAAAGTGGACAGACGCAAGAATGAAGAAGGTGTGGACCCCACCCTCGGAGGCCTGTGCTGCTGGTCAGATCTGGAAGGAGCACGTGTGGAACCCACGGACTCTGAGCAGCATGGTGATAAGAAGTGACAGACATTCCTTGTCACTCAACGTGCCACCCAGGTTGCCGACATCAACTCCTCTGTCTCATTCCACTAACCCAGGGAGGTGGGGGCTGTTGAGGGTCCCGCTTTGCAGATGAGGAAACTGAGGCACAGGGAAGCTCTCTGACTAACCTGGGGGATCCGACCTTGCCCCGACCTGTCTGCAGATCTAAACCCTGCGCTCTGGGAAATGGGATGAGCCCATCAAGCCAAAGGCTAACGGAGATGAAGCCTAGGCCCACGGAGGTCACTCCCCTGCCCTGCGGCCTCTCATGTGGGTGGGGCACCTGAGGAAGGACGCTGCTGCCCTGATGGCTGACATTGTCCCAGTACCCAAGGAACCATGTCAGATCGCGGATGCCCTTCCCCAGGGTCTGGAGGGAGTGGTAGGTTACAGACCTCCAGGAAATGTCAGTAGAGAGTGGGGGACCTCCAAGGTGGAGGCTGTCCCTGTCCTGCAGACAAGAAGGACCTGGAGAGCCTGGGTGGGGCTACCCATCAGCAAGCTGCCCAGGTAGAGGCCAAACAGCCAATGCTGAGGTCACCCTGCCACCCCCGTCACTGGTTAATTATTCTCAGAGGTCCCCAGAGCCATGTGTGATTTGTACAAAAGCTCAGCTGCAACGCAGAGGAGAACCCACGCACAGTGCCAGGAGACAGGGTCGGAGGACAGGAAGACCAGCGTGGGCGGCTGTCAGGACTGCGGCCCTGCGTCCAGGGCACCAACAGACCTACCAGGGGACTCGGCTTCCCAGGCGCCTGAGCTGGCTGCCCTGACTGTCTCGGTCACTTTGTCCAGAAGCAGGACTCCTGCAGATGTCAACAGGGGTTCCCAACATGCCCCTTCCTGATTCTGAAGGTCTTGTTCTCCCAAACAGAGCGCCAGTTCCCAGGGCACCAATATTTTACAACTCAATGGGTCTGTCCGAGCTTGGACTAAGTCTTGGAAAACTTGGGCCATTTGTTCTTGAACATGGACAGCAAATTAGAAGGTGACATCCACCTGCCCCAGGCTGTCCCTCTGGCAATAATGTGTATAGGCCAGGCCAGGCCAGGCCAGGCCAGAGGACAGTGGTGACCTGAAGCTGTTACGTTCTGTTTCTAAAAGGACTGATCCTTGCAATAAACAGGCTACCGGCAGAAGAGAGTGGTAGGTAGGGCGCAGGGGAACGGGCTGCCCGTACGACAGGCTCATGTTGAGGAGGAGGCACAGCCACAAGATGCACAGCCCAGCAAGGAACTCCATGAACCTGAGGCTGGGCTCCACTGAGGGTGACAATCCTGTTCAGAAAAAGCTTCATACACAGAGACACGCACCACTGCTGCCCAGAGCCACTGGGGGAGCACAAGGGAAACCCTCAAGTGAGGGGAGCCAGTGACAGTGTGTGGACAGAGGAGAAGCCGAAGGCTGTGACGACCGACCTCTGTTGCAGACCCTAGAAGAAGGCCTGGCGGGGCTGGCTGACTCGTTCGAATGGAGGCTTACAGATGAGAGGGTCCTTAGTGACAAACAGACGTCCCCCAGTCTCCAGCCTTAGCTGACACGCCTCTCCCAGCGGCACAGGGGTGAATGACCTTCCCTCTCCTGTGGCCCTGCCTGGGCTGAACTCCAGCCTCCTTCCAGGAGTGAGAGGCATCACACAAACCTAGGGTGCTTGTTCACCTTGCGCCAGCAGACCAGGATTATAGGTTCATTTTCCAATAGTTCTGCAGTGTCCTTCAGGATAAGACCCTAATTTCTAAAAGCAGCAAAGAAGGAACTTGGGCGACCCTGTGGTCTCACCCCTCCCAAACACCTCCTGGCTTCCTGACAAGCTCAGCAAGCAGGGCTGCCGAGGCCAGCCAGGCTGTGTGCTTGATGGGCCTCCCTACCAGGCCTGTCCTCGAGGAGGCTGTCCTCCTCAGCACCCAATGCTCCCTGTTGAAGGGCAGTCCCCACAGGGTGGGCTGAATCTTTCCTATATCTCTGTCCTGCAGACACTGCCAGACCCCTAGGAGCGGCCCTTGAGAGAAAATCAAAGATGCAAAACCACAAAAAGTTTATGTTGATTTTAAACCAATCCCATACCAAGAATTCATTGAGCAACTTCTTAATATAGATGATTCCAGAAGACAAAGAGCTCAGCCAGAGGATGGGAAGGTGCCCACGCCAGGGGTTCCTGCCAGAGTGTGGAAACAAGGCCTGGAGGGCAAGTCTCTGCTAAAGCCACGTCTGCACTGATAGAAGGACTGTCCTGTACTGGGAGCGAAATTACAGAGCGCACAGGGGACGCGCGGTAGTACCTCTCTTAGTGAAAATGAAAGCTGGCGAGGCCTGCAGTCCCTGGCTGCCACCCTTGCAGTGTTCTGAGGTGCCAGCGGGCAGGAAACCCACTGTACTCCAGAAGCGCAGGGAGCGCTCAGTGCTGCGGCCAGAGGCGGGGCCGGCTGGGTGAGTCCTGGGTGGGCTTGGTTTTGGAAGCAGAGCAAGGATCCACCCGGGAGAGTGGAAGGTGCACCAGGGCCAGGCGAGGGGGCTCGGGTGCTCGGCAGGCAGGTTTCTGAGGAGTTCTAAGGTGGGTGCTGGGAAAGCAGAAAGGTATGCTGGGAGTGGAAATTTACTGCGCGTGGATCACCTGGGGACTAGGTGCTGTCCCATCAGAGGGACTTTATGCAGGTGCTTCTGTGCCTGGTCTCTGCAAAGCCTCCCTGAACTGGTCACCCACTTCCCACTCACAGACAGACCAGGGCTGGTTTCAGCATTAGGAAGCGGCAGCCACGGATCTGAACCCAGGCCAATCTGTCTACTCTGCTCTAGAAGTGAAACCCTGGGTCCACGCTGCCGAGGGAGGATGTCTTGAGGTTTGCAAGTAGAAGAGAGGCCTGGAAAAAGGGGAGCATTTGATTTAAAAAGTGGGGATAACCACAAAGGGAAGAGCTGAGCCAGGGCCGCTGAGCTAACCTAGGGCTCCTATACTCTGGCGGTGGCTCTGGGGCTGAAGGACTGTCTCAGAGAATCAGCAGGGCCCAGGAGGGAAAGAGGATCAAGGAACAGGAATCACAGGAGAGGAGAGGAGGTGGGGGTAGAAACTACTTTAGAGTCCAAGATTCTCACCAAAATACACTCCAGGCCCTGAGCGTGGTGCCCAGGGTTAAGTGCTAGCTGGTCACTGGCCAAGGGGTGGCTCTGAGCAGTTGGTTTGTCAGTGCCTCATCCTTCAGGTGTGAGGTAGGGCTACAGAGCAGGTTTCAGGTCCAGGGAGCAGCCTGCATAGCCTCAGCAGTGTGTGTGTGCAGTGTCTATTCAGGCTGTCTGGGGTGGCTACTGGTGGTCACTCTATGCACTGTTCACTGGCTTGGCACTGCTGCTCACCCAGGGCACACCCCACACCCCGCCCAGGCAGGCACACCCACTGCCTGGCCCCCGGAAAACTCAAGGACCCCACTGCGCCCTCCCGCCCCACGCCTTGATGGTCCACCAGGCACTTCAACCCCAAGAGGCTTTCAGGGGAATAAAAATGGAATCTTTAGAACTTAATTTTGAAAATTTTCAAAACAACCAAAAATGGAGTGAATAATGGTACAAATCTGGTGAGGCCACTACCAGGTTTCATGGTTGCTCTTCAAGGCCACTCTCTGTCCACCCGACCACCTGCTCCTCGCTCACTTTAACCCCAGCCCCAGACCACTCTGGAACATTTCAGATGCCCATGGTTTCACTGGTCACATTTCTGTATCTCCAGAAAACAGGAATCCTAAGGTGTCCACATGCTGCTGGTCGACTTTAACCTCTCTGGGCTTCATCTTTATCCCTCTCCCTTCTTTCTCTCCCTACAGAGGGACCAGGCACAGTTTCTGCAGAGCTCTACCACCTGGAGGTTGTGACCACATCCTCCTGCGTCCAGTGTGTGCCTCAGAGTCGTGGAACCTAACGAGGATCTCTGGCGGCTGATTGACTCAGGTTCAATGTCACTCCTTTATTTGGGAGAGAGAACTAGGTGACCTTGTGACGGGTTGGCGCAGTGCCAGCAACGGCACTTCTCCCTCGCCCCGTTCAAGTCGGACTTGGGAGGCACAGCCAGTGCCTTTCTTTGGCTGTATTCCGCTGCTCAATGGATTTCACCGTTGGCATCGGGTGGCCCCAGCAGCCCTGGCCTTGGCAGTGTGTCTGGCCTGACTGTTCTCCAGGCTCGTCTTGGACGTGAAACCAGCAATGTCTCCCAGCAGACAGTTAGCTCAGCCTGCCTAAGTGGGAAAGGCATAGGAGAAAGGGCGGAGCCCTGGACGACTGCCCCCCACACCTCGGTTTCTAGGCCTCTGCAGGGACAGGGCTGGAAACGATTTTCTCACATCATATGGGACCTTCTGGTTTCCAGGGAAGGCATTGGGATTTTCCCCATCAGCCCTATTGACCTTGCCTTGGGCGCCTTCTGCCACATGGAGACCATTCTCTCAAGAACACCAGCATGATCACTTGTTCACTCAGGTCAAAAGGCACATGACAGACAGGACGCCACACTGATGTCACCAGTGACGTGGCTGCTGAAGAATGTGAGACGGGGCAGTTCTTCAGACTGCTGGTCCCACTGTGTTTAGCCCAGGTCTCCCAGTTTCCAGGGACCTAAGCCATCCAGACTCAGCTCAGCTGTGACCACCTCCATTGGCCAGCTCACACCTGACCTGTGCAGACTAGCAGAGCCCGAACAGTGGAGGCCACCTTCAGCTCTGCCCCTCAAGAGGTGGACCTGGAGCCGGGGTGAGTGGGCGACCCCCAGGGCCAGGCCTAAAGCTCCTGGTCTCTGGCAGTCCACTTTAGTCCATGGCCCCAGCAGACTCTGTGGGCACTTATTCCACAGGCAGCCACGTGTCCTCCTAGTTTAAGCTTCTTAACAACACGGTGAAGGCTATTCCCACTCACGCCCCACAGCCCCCAGGGGAGTGGGGCCGTAGGACACGCACATCTTCTGCTTTACTGGATGGTCCCACAAGTCCTCCAAGTCAAGGTCCGAGGGTCCTCAGCGGCCAGCACCTTGCCAGCTCTGGGCTCTCGGACTCCAGCGTTCCCATCCCACTGCTGTTTCATTTTACACTTCTCTGACCCCACTTCTTTCCTCGGGTGAGAGCACAGCACACATCAGTCTTTTCTGGAATATCTCACGTGTGATCCTCCATTACCAGGTCCCTTCTGTACTGCCCCTTCACGTTCCCCCTGACTAGATGGTCGACTGCCACTTCATCTGCAGATGACAGGGTCAAATGAAAACCAACCAGCGTTCCTAAATCAGGGCAGTCAGTTCTGGAGTGATTGGAGATTCAAAAGCAAAGCTTTAGGAGAGGACACTATGACCAATCATCTCAGCAGACAGAGGACCTTGTTTCCTTTTTTCAAATTTTAGATGTTGATAGACCTTTAATTAATTAATTAATTAATTAATTAATATGTGGTGCTGAAGATTGAACCCAGTGCTTCACACATGCTAGGCAAGCGCTCTACCACTGAGCCACAACCCCAGCCCAGAGGACCTTGTTTTAATGAGAATTTCCTAGTTCTTGCTTTAAACACGGATGTAGGAAGCCATTCAAAGTTAGGAAGTGGTACAACCAGAGAAACAATAGCTGTACTCCATTTGTGTTCAATGAATCAATAAGTAAATTAAAAAAAAAAAAAGATGTATTTGAGCTATAAAATCTTAAAAAAAAAAAAACAGAACAAAGTTAGGAAGTGTAGGGCAAATTTTAGAATATTTCCATCAAAAATGGCTACAGTTAGCCAGGCGCACGCCTGTAATCCCAGCACTTGGGAGGCTGAGGCATGAGGATTGAGAGTTCAAAGTCAGCCTCAGCAACTTAGCGAGGCCCTAAGCAACTCAGTGAGACCCTGTCTCTAAATAAAAAAATACAAAATAGGGCTGGGGATGTGACTCAGTGGTCGAGTGCCCCTGGGTTCAATCCCCAGTACCAAAAAAAA
>JAJEJO010004200.1:67712-84921 GCA_020662805.1 Glaucomys volans
GGTGACCTGCTCTTGAGCATCCTCCTTGACTGGGGGGCATGCATTTCTGACCCTAAGGAATTCGTGGTCTAATGGAGGAGATAAACCAGAAGACTTACTTTCATACCAATGGGTTAGTGCAGCACCCTGGGGGCTACGGAAGTGACTCGTTGTAACTGGGGTGCCCAGAGACATCCCACAGGAGCCGGGCCCAGCAACCCTGAGGTAGTGTTGAGCAAGGTGGTTGCTCTGTGGGGAGCAGGGTCTGTATGGTTGGCAGTGCCATGCAGGGGGAGAAGAGATGTGGGCTGAGGTGCCGCCACACTGGAAGGATGACTTCCAGCTGTGGACTGACCATGCTGATGTGCGGTGTGGTGAGGAAGAAGAGCCTGCATGAGGGCCTCCAATTCAGGGCATCCGCCTTCTGTACTGGAGGCGGCTTGCCTCTGAAGACTTCAGGCAGATCATAGGTTCCAGGGACAACAGGGTCATTAAGAAGGGGTTGAGCATGGTAGGCCATACCTTTAATCCCAGCCGTTCAGGAGACTGAGGCAGGATAGTGAGTTCAAAGCCACTTCAGCAACTTAGCAAGGCCCTAAGCAACTCAGAGAGACCCTGTCTCTAAATAAAATATAAAAAAGGGCTGGGGATGTGACTCAGTGGTTCAATCCCAAATACCAAGGAAAAAGAAAAAGAGAAGAAGGGAAACTGTTCCCTGCCCTGGGGGCTTCCAGAGTACCCAGGGAGTCCCTGACAGGGTGGTGGGCCCCTGGGAGGCTCAGCTCAATCACCCTCTTTCCAGCCCCCCTGCTCCTCCAGGATTTGAGCTGCTCCTTTCTCAGGTGAGCTGAATTCTGCTGGGTCAGCCACTGGTCACCCTGCTTTAAGGACTGGTTTTCTGGTTTGTTCTCCCTGCCAAGCTTTGGAGGCCAGGACCCAGGAGGCCCAACATCGTCACAGGATGGGTGGGAGGCTGCACACCAGCACCCTTGCAAGGCATGCGGGGGTCTTAATAATGTTGGGCTGGTTAATTTCACAACACGTATGCATTCCAGAAGCCAAACCAAGCGCGGGGATGCTGGTGGCCATCATGCTGCTTTTTGTTATTTTACTTTCTGAGGCAGAGATGGGATGCACGAGGTCACTTGGTCACGCCAACAGTTCTCTCAGAGCTGTTGGAATCCTCCTCTTTTAGACGCACTGCCCACAGCGGGGCGCAGAGTCCCAGATGGCTGCGGCCTGTGGGGTCTTCACGGGCACTGGACATGGGCAAATTGTATTCTGCAGAGCTGCACAGCTTCCCCACAGACCCTGCCACTACCTCCTGCCAGTCAAGCTGTGTGCAGGTGGAGGGGGTGGAGAGGCCGCGTCATGGTGCCCACACTGCGGGCCTCGGTCCACCCTGCTGAATGAGCTCTGCTTCCCCAGGAGCCCTGCTCCACCCAGCGCAGCCCAGCTCCTCAAGGCAGTGGAAGCCAGGCCAGAGTGAGCACAAGGAGAGAGATGGAGACTGTCCCCTCGCACAGTTCCACGTTTCATTCTCTTCTGAGGCCTCAAAACCCTAATTTGACCACAAAAACCTGGCCTCTGGTGTTTCTGTTATGAGTATCAGATTCCTTCGGCTGAACTTGGCTGTTCACCGCCTGAACAAATTACATTAACAATACAGAGCAATGTATACAGGGCCTTGAAAACACTGCTGAGCGGGCCCAAAACAAATTCAGCGTGGCCTAGCAACAAGCCTCACCCCCAGCCGGGCTCTGCCAGGGGCTGTGGGCCATTGAGCTCCTAGCTCCTCTGCAAACAATTAGGGACAAAGTCACAATTACAGCTGGGATTTACAGCCAGAGGAGCAATCGATAAATCACTGAGCTCCCACCCCCAGCCATTCCCAGCTAGATAATCAGAGTCAGATGTTCCCACAGCTGCCTGGATGTGGGCATGCCGTGCACTCCTGCTCTGAGAGCCAACGGAGCTGTGGACAGGGGAGCCTGCCATGCCAGAGGGGCCCTGCACCTTGGATCTGGCCCACTGCACTGGGACTGCTGTGTGGGAACTGTCTGTGCCCCCCACAGTACTGGCTCCCTCGTGGGGGACCTGTGCCTCCCAGGCTTCCTGCAAGCCTGGCGTGATCCAGCCACGGTGATGCCATCAACCAGCAGCAGCACCCACTACTTACATCTCCCGGGTGCAACCTGGCTGGGTGCTGCACGGAGCACCCTACAGGGACTCTGCAACCAACACTCTTTTTTTTGTGGTACTAGGGATTGAACCGAGGGCCTTGTGCTTGCAAGACGAGCACTCTACCAACTGAGCTACATCCCCAGCCCGCAACCAACACTCTTGAAAGGCGTCCACCTGGTCCACAAGGGAAGAAACCCAGCCTCAGAGGGGCAGCCGAGCAGCTCGACAGTGATCTCCACCAACAGCAGAGCAGGGGGAAGGACTCGGGGTGTGGGGCTCCTGTTTTGCACACTGCCCTCCAGCAGATGCAGGAGGGAAGCTGCACTACCTGCTTCTCCATAACCAGCTGTGCTGTGATGGACAGACGGGGTCGACCAAGTCAGGTGCTGAGGACCCAGGGTGGCGCAGAACCGTGCATTCCAAGCAGGAGCAAACTGTTACTCAACGGTCACAGAAGTCCTTCACGTGTTGCTTTTATGCTTAATGGATGTTCAGGGACATGACGCATGTAGTAAAGTGCCCGCATCTTAAACTCAGGGACCGATTAATGTTTGCATATATAAAAACTCCTGCCACTACTACCAGACCAAGACACGGAACACTCTAGAACACTCTACAACAGGTCTGGAAGGCTCTCCCATGCCCCCTAGTCACCCATTCCTCCTCTATCACTGGACTAGTGCTATTTGTCTTTGAACCTGTTTGTGTCTCCTGAACTCAGGTCTTTTGACACAGCGTTGGTTACTCTCCGGGTCAAACCAGGGCTCCGATTCAAAATGACCAGTAACGAAAACCCCGACGACTTGACTATCTCACCTGCCAACCTCAGAATTGCAGCCCTCCCCACAGGAGGTTGCTCCTGGCCACATGGACAGCCCCTGCCCTCAGTGGGTGGAGAGCCCCAGTCACTTGTCTCCCAGCAGTAATCGAATCTGGCAGTAACAAGCTATGTTAACCCCACTTGCCACCCATCATCCTCCACCCGCTGACAGCCACCATCATTCACTGCTCAGAAGTGCAGCAGGGCATGTAGGAGGAGTAGAAGGAGCAGGAGGAGGAGGAGGAGGAGGGGGAGAAGGAGGAAGATGAGGAGGAGCAGGAGGAAGAGGAGGAGGAGGAGGAGGAGGAGGAGGAGGAGGAGGGCCAGGAGCAGGGTAGCTGGAACGCAGCTCCCAGGTGAAGAACTCCCAGGCCATCCCTCACACCTGGTCACCCCAGAGGTGTCCAGGGGCCACTATGGGGTGGCTGGGGATGAGGATGGTGGCCAGCACATCCCATCCCTGCACTGTGTCCTCTCTGGTCCACCCTTTAACTTGGAAATCAGGGCAGATGTAAGATGGGCATGTTGGCCTGTGGCTGCCAAAGATTTCGGTTGATTCTGCACCATAGGAGAGATTCTGAGAAAAGAAGGCCCACGGTGGGTGCTGCCCGGGCAGAGCAGGTTTCCCCTCCCTGGCTTCTCTCCTCAGCCCTGATCCCCTCACACAGGGTTGCCCACCAGGGCACCCTGGCACCAGCCCAGCCTCACTTCCTAGAGGGCTGTTTTTAGCTGCACCTGTTTGTTTCCATGACTGCTAAGATCCCAAGTCTGCTGGCACCTTGTGACACAGGACACATGCAAAGGATCTGATGCCTCCATCCGGAAGTGGCAGATCCCCAGGCCCTCAAACTCTCACCGAAGCACATTGGCTGACACATAAATGTAGAGGGCTTCCCTTCCTAGTGAGGTGAGGGGTTCCCTGGGGAGAGGGTGAGGGGCTCCCCAAAGGGCATCACTTGGACCTGCCAGAGACAGCCAGGCGTCACTTGGATGTGAAACAGTGGAACTCTTGGTCTCCAGGTTGGCCGGCTATCTCTGAGGGGCAGCTATCACATGGGCACAGGACACTCCTGTGTGGCATTCCCAATCTGGCTGCAGACTCCCATCACTGCCACCTAGTCCACCCAGGAGCTGGGTTCTGTTGACATGTGCAGCACAGCACCTGCCCTGTCCCAGACCACAGGACACTTGGGCTTTGACTTCCTCCTCTGGTCCCCCTTCAAGGCTTCTGGTGCTCACCCTGGGTGGTCCCATTCCCCAGCCCCAGACCTAACACCCCCTCCCCACAATCCTACCCCACTGACTTCCAGGGCTCTTCCATTCAGGTGGATGCTCTTCTGACCAGAGGCTTCCTCTGTCCTTGCCCAGCAGGCTGTCTTACAGCCAGTTCTCTTTCGATTCCCGTGAGACACGGCAGGGTCTTCTGACTCACCCAGTGCCTCTTGGACACCACAGTGACCTGCTCAGTGGTAGTGTGTTGTGCCCAAAGAGAAGGTCATGTGCCCCAAGGCCCATCTAAACAGTAGGCACTGTGGCAGGGAAGACCCTCCCAGTGAGAGGACCCCAGGGGCACAGCCACCCAGGCAGGTGCACTTCCTCCCCACTGGGTCCTGTGATCACACTGCCTCTAACAATCACTAGTCACAGGCTGCGAGGAGCCTGCCTTCCTAAGCCCACCCATCACTGGGGTGCTTCCCAGGGCCAGTGGGGTGGTCCAGACAGCAACAGTAGCCCTGGTAATAACTGCCAGGTGTGTCCTACGGCCAGACCCTGGCCCACCCTTTCATGTGGACCTCATGAATCTCTGTTCCTGCTGAGACTTCAGGGAGGTCAGGTGGCCTTGAAGCAGGTGGCCCAGCCTACCTGCTGGGCCTGCTGTTACTATCACGCAGCGGGTGAGCCCTGCGTTGCTCTTCCTCCTGATTTTTCGAGACAAGCTGGGAGTCAAGATTTTTACATAAAGTTTTTTGACTTTGTAAAATCACTGTTACAGTCCCAAACCTCAGCAGAAGGGGACTGGGCCATGGGCACAAGTCACACCTCTGTAAACAGAGAGCTGCCAGCCAGGCCAGACACAGCCATGGGGGGTCTCCTGTTTACGGCCTGGAATGATTTGAATGTCTGTGGCCTCCACAGCCCTTCCTGCCTAAATGCCAAACTAGGTGGGGATGGGGAGTAGGCCCTGTTTTGTTTTTTTTAGTACCAGGAATTGAACCCAGGGGCGCTTAACCACTGAGTCACATCCCTAGCCCTTTTTATATTTCAAGTTGCTTAGGGCCTCACTAAAGAGCAGACCCTGTAATTCATCATGCTTTGTGAAATCCTACACAGCCTCTTTCCCTGCTGGGAAGGGTGGAGACTTGCCTTCGTGGACATCCCCCCCCTGAACTGTCTCACTTAATCCATAGCTGACCTGTTAGGTCAGTAACACTGACCCAGCTTCTCTTTAAACAAATGAAGATGGTAAAGTTGAGCCTCTTCCCTAAGGTCACAGACTAGCAGCAGTGCTCCCGATACCCCTTTCAGCTCTGGGAACTGATGTGAATAATTGTTCATGAGCTCCATCTTGGAGGTTCCAGACAGGGAAACCCATTCCCAGAATAATGAGTGACGGACTATTGGTGTTGCAAAGCCTCACTTGAGACACGTCTGTCTCTTGGTGGATCATAAAGCACTCAATCCCTGGACACCTCAGTTCTCAGACTTACCAGGGCCTCGAACACTGGACACTGTCCTAGAGAAGGGTCCTCAACAGTGTTCCAGAGTCCCTGCAAGGGCCAGTCCACAGGTGCCTCTGGGGAGCAGACCCACCTTGGAGTGGATTCCTGGGCCCTACTGCTCACCAGCTGTGGGGCCCAGGCAATCTGCCTGGATGGTCCATACATGAGCTTCCCTCCCATCCAGGGGAAGACTGAGGATATGGACAGCAGTCCTTGCCCTGCAGGCTATCACCATTGCACAGGACCGTCACTGGTACTGAAGTAGCTGAAGTTTACCTGTGGACCTGTGCCTGGCACATGGGATACTACAGAAGGGGTCAGTGTCTCTAGAGCCCCAAGTTGAGGCTCCCTTATTAGAGGAGGCCCTGACAAGCCTGAGGGCTGGGAGCAACCCTGAGGATCCTGGCCTCCACACTGTCGCCCCTTCCCTCCATGGCCTGGTGCAAACTCCTGCTCCCCTGCTGGGTCCTGGCTGGGTCTCACTGTCAGAGGTGGTGGCCTTGACCCTCTTGGGTTTCTGGGTAAACAACCTGCACAGGTGGCTGCTTCACTTCTCACTGTCTTGGCTACTGTGCCAATGCAAACATAGTCCCCTTCCCGACCTTCTGCCTTTGTCCACCTGGCAATGACCCTGAGGCCACTGAGATGCCTGCTGAGGGAAGAAACTGAGTGGACCCAGCCAGGGCCACTCCCCAACTGGGCAGGAGCAGGTGGCATGTGGATAGGGCTGCTCCCATGCCTGGGGAGTGGGTGGGCAGGAGGCAGCCTCTCAGGAAGCAAGGGGATGGGCAGGGCTGGCACCACAGGACCTGTCGTGGCCATATGAGTGGGAGGGGCCCGAGACAGGTCTGGCGCTGAGAAAAGTGCCACTAAATCCATACCAACCCATGAAGACATCACCTGGTTCCCCATGGGCCCAACCTGGGTCGGATCCTTCTATATCTTCCCCTTCTCCAGAATTTTAAGTATGTGGATATCCAGTTGAGATGCCCATGTCTCATATGCAGATCCCTCAGAAATACATGAACAGCTTCCTAACTTGTTGATATTCTGGTTTTCTGGTCTGGAACCTCCCAGACTGCTCCAGTAACCTCCCTGGAAACGGGGCTCCAAGGTCCTATGGGAATATTCTCACAAGGTGGAAATGAGGTCACTGTCACAGTGGGCTCCGTGCAGAGGCTCTGTGGCCTGGCATCCACTCCATCAGCCTGGAAGACAGCCTCCAACCCAGTGCCAGGCCCTGGGAACTTCACCTCAGCAAGTTCCTGTGCCAAGAGCGTCAGGAGGCGTGGAGGTTGCAGGTAGCCCCTGGGCACTGAAATCACCAGTGACAAACAACTGTCAACTCCTTTACAAGATTTATAGTAAATCTTGGAGGAAGGCAGGCACGGGCCAAGTGCTTGCTCCTCTGTCAATTGCAAAAGAATGCTGGAACTGATGATTAAAATATGGTTGGGGTTCCTCCCGGCTTCTGCACACTGTGCTGTTTCTCACAGGCCTGAGGCTGTGGTATGAGGAGTGAATGCAGCTGCGACATTTTTGGGGACCAGGGTGCCTTGTGGCCCCTGAACCTCATTCAGACACTTGTGACCAGAGGGAGCAGTCAGCAGCCATGCACGGGGGCTGGACTTAAGGTGGACTGCCTCGAAAACAAAACCTCAAAGGACTGAGCTGTCATTTTCACTGGAGGAAAATGTCCCCTGGAATTTTGTTCCTGGGGTGGATTTCCTCCTAAATTCACAGCACGTGCCACTGGTGTAACGGAGGGAGGGTGCCTTGTGAACTCCTCTTTGAAAGGAGGTCTGAGCTCCAGATTGGCAGCGCCAGGACAGTGCCTCCTGAGAGATCCTGGAGATACGCTGGCTGAGACGAAAGGCACGGTGGGTCAAGAGCTGGCAGAATCCGCATCAGCATGAACTGCCCCCTGGACACCAGAGGTGGCCACACGCTAGCGGTGGGATTACAGGCTCTGGAATGGACTTTTCAGAAGGTTAAATGAAATGATGATCCCAGAGCCCAAGAACTGAAAGTCAGTCAGTCTCAGAGGACTGGTGTGTCTCAAGACACAAGCAGAACCTGACTGTTATGTGGCCTCTATGTGGCCACGTAACCACCTTGGCCCGGAATCTTAATGCGGCATCAGACCATGAGCACTGACACAGGGCCAGGGAGGACTGCAGGGCCCATCTAGTCTGGAGCTGCCGTGAAGGACAGACATCAGCTACGAAATGGGATGTGGGTCTATGTGGCTTGACCACGACCCAACTTAACAGGTGACACTTGATCTTACAGATGTCCACTGTTTCAAGGCTGCCTGAAGTGGAGAAGACCACTGGGGTACTTAACATCTGAACTGAGGAGAACAGAGGAATCAGAACAAGCTCCTGCCTCCTGCCCCAGCCTTGCATGGCCAGACCCAGGTGCAGATGCACCAGCAGTCTGTGCACACAGCACATCCGCACAGTCCACCACTAGCCAAGTGCAGAGCACTCAGCCTGTGGGCCTCCACGTGGCCTGCCTGCCTGCTGCCCTCAGCTCCAGGCTGCTCAGCACAGAGGGAACCACAGCAGTAATCTGCCCTGTGGGATGGTCTTGTACGATTTTCTTATCAACAGAAACTTATTAGCTGGGTGTTGAGGTGTACACCTGTAATCCCAGTGTTTAGGGAGGCTGAGGCAGGAGGACTGCACGTTTGCGTCCAGCCTCAGCAACTTAGCAAGACCCTGTCTCAAAATTAAAATAAAAAGGGCTGGATGTGTGGCTCAGTGGTAGAGCATTCCTGGGTTCAACCCCTGGTACCATACAAAAATTTTATTGTTTTCCAAATTATAAAAACATACATACACACACATTACTTTAAAACAACCTGAAATATCACTCAAATATTTATTTTAGAAAATAAAATTCAATTCTTTTTTTTTTTTTTTTTGCAGTGCTGGGGATTGAACCCAGCCAGAGCCTTGTGCTTGACAGGCAAGCACTCTACCAACTGAGCTATATTCCCAGCCCCAAAATTCAATTCTTAATCCCATTTGACTTCCAGGTAGTTTTCTATATATAGACTAAAGAAACACATACGTACCCTAAGTAACACCTTTCACAAGTATTTTTTTTCTGTTTGAAAAGGAAAACCCCAAAGGAGGCATAATTTCTGTCCACTGGATTAAAGAAACATCACCAGGGTGTGGAAATCTCTCTCCCTATTGTTCGTGGAGATGTGACTTTTTTTTTTCTTTCCATAGTGGTTGCACCAATTTGCAGTTCCACCAGTAATGTATGAGTGTGCCTTTTCTCCACAGCCTCACTGACATTATTGTTGCCTGTATTCATTTTTTTATTGGTTCTTTTTAATTATACATGACAGTAGAACCCATTTTGATACAATTATACAGCAGGGAATATATCGCTTTTTTTTCCACAATGTAGATTCACATGATTCATATAATCTTACATATACATAGGGTAATACTGTCTGTCTCAGTCTACTATCTTTCCTTCCCCCACCCCTCCCATCCCATTTTCCTCTACACCATCCATACTTCCTCCATTCTTCCCTTAACCCCCATAACCCCTCCCACCCATTATGTATCAGCACCCACTGATCAGAGAAAACATTAGGCCTTTGGTATTTTGGGCTTGGCTTATTTCACTTAGCATGATATTCTCCAGCTCCACCCATTTACCAGCAAATGCCATAACTTTATTCTTCTTTATGACTGAGGAATATTCCATTGTGTATATATACCACAGTTTCTTTATTCATTCTTCAGCTGAAGGGCATCTAGGTTGGTTGCACAATCTAGCTATTGTGAATTGAGCAGCTATGAACATAGATGTGGCTGCATCCCTATACTTCGCTGCTTTTAAGACCTTTGGGTATAGACCGAGGAGTGGGATAGCTGGGTCAAATGGTGGATCCCTTCCAAGTTTTTTGAGGAATCTCCATACTGCTTTCCAAATTGGTGGTTGCACCAATTTGCAACTCCACCAGCAATGTATGAGTGTGCCTTCTCCCCCACATCTACGGTGACTTCTGAAAGCCTTCTTGACGGCATTTTGGCAGATTTATTAAGATTTGCAGTGCACACCTACGGTTAGACTCAGGAAACGTACTATTAGGCATCTTGGCTAGAGAAAGCCTGTTTTGTGGGCACCCCGGGGCGTGTGAGGACTCGGCATTCCTGGTGTCGCCCTTGTGAGAAGTTTGGGGGTGTCCCCCCTGGAAGGCGGCAGTGGCTTGAAGAGCCAGGCCCACCCCAGGCGTTTCCGGCCTCAGACACCCGGTAAGTGGGGCAGGGCGCGTTATCAGAGGGCAGCATGACCCCTGCGCTCACACATGCGCACAATGACACACCTAGCAGCGTATGTGCACTTCCAAGCTTTGCGGGAAGCGTGCACACCAGAGTCAAGTGTGGAGCAGAGCGGAGCAGAGAGGCAGCGGGCATGCGCGGAGGCAGGCACCTGCCCCCGCAAATATCCTCCCGCTGCTCCTCGGCCCTCCCCGCACCAAGGATGATGGAACTTGCGCTGGCTCACAGGATGCTTCAGTAGTATCTTTTTCAAAACTTGTAAAACAGCTCTATACTTTTCTTTAAAAAAAAAAAAAAAATCTTCTATGCTTTAACTCATTTGGACCTTGTTCTCTTTCGTGGTACACATTTTCCATTTAGTTTTGAGTGGTGTGCTCCTAATATGAACCTGCATGTCTATTACTGTTTGGCCACCTATCTGCCAAGAATGAAGAGGTGGCATATTTTGACATCTGTGGTGGGGACGTGCAACTCTGGTCACATTTGTTCACCTGGTGTTAAGGCACACACTCCTCAGAGGTAAGCTCGGGCTTCCAAGAGTCAGAAATGCTGTTAAAACTCACCCAGTACTTAAACCAGGGGACACCTCTGACCTCTGGTAAACTGGGAGGACTGCTGGGTTCCTCTGGGGCTTTGGGGCCTGTGTCCCTCCCCTTGAAACCTCTCAGGAGCTGAAGATCTCACCCTGCACGGAGGGGCAGGAACTCCTGAGCCCCAGGGCCTGCCCCAACATTGGTACGATCCCATTATCTTGCACAGACTGAGGGCACACCCCTACCATTAGGGATGGGAAATCTGCCATACGCTATATACAAAAATTAACTCAAACTTGACAGAAGACATAAAATGTAAGAGCTGAAATTGTAAAGCCCTTAGAGGAAACTACAGACATGATTTTTCACCACCTAGGATTCTGCAATGGTTTCTCAGATATGATACCTCACATACAAGAGATAGCAGAAGAAGTAGATAAATTGGACTTAATTGAAAATAAAATCACTAATAAGAAAAGAGACAGTGAATACAATGAGAGCAAGTACTTGTAAGTCATAAATATGATAAGGATTCAGTTTTCGGAATCTATAAAAAAAACAAACTCTTACAGCTCACCAATAAAAAGACAACCAAACTGTAGGTAAAAAGTTCTGAATATATTTCTCTTAAGAAGATACACCAACGGTCAAGAAGCACATAAAAAGGTGTTCAGCGTCATCAGTCATCAGGGAAATGCCAGCCAGTCTACAATGACCCTTCCCACCCTCTGGGACGGACATGCTTGGAAGGACAGAGGGAGGAGGGAGCTGCAGAGGTGGAGACAGCCTAAGTGGAACATGGAAAGGCGCATTCACCTTGGGGGTGCGGGGAGCCAGATGGGGTGGCAGTCCCCTAGTGGGCTGAACACCATCCTCACTCAGCCAGCAACCCACTCCGTGCCCCAAGGCAACCCCAGGCCACCAGTGTGGAGGGCTGAGACTGCTCCTGGAGGAGTGGAGACAAACAGGAGCACAGGCAGGTGCCACAGAATCCTGTCCAGCCCTAAAAAGAAGCCGTACTGACTCACGACAGTGAGAGTCACCCTGAGAGCCTCGTGCTGGCTGATAGCACCCACCTCAGCAGGCCGCGAGCAGGTGATCCCAGTCACGCAGAACCTCCATGACTGGCAACTCCAGAGACAGAGATGAGTGTCCACCAGGGACCCAAGGGAGGAGCAGAGGTGGGGCGACAGATAAGGGATACAGGCTTCACTTCAGGGTGAGAATGAATGTTCCAGAATCATACAGTGGTGCTAGTTGCACAACTTTGAATACGCTAAAACCATGGAACCGGACACTGTAATAAAAGAGTGAGTTTTGTGGAATGTAGATTATATCTAAATGAAACAAATAGCACACACACATCTAAGCCATTAAGGAAATAAAAGGAAAATCCTCTTGCATAATACTGGAAGCAAGCTGGAATCTTCATGTCTGACAGACAGACCGACCCTGAGCTGCAGTTCCCATCCCGCTGCCTGCTAAACCCTCTCCTGAGCCTCCCAGTCACACAGCTGCCTGGCCCTCCCGCCCACAGATCCGGGCTTCCCTGGTTGGGGTGCAGTTTGGGGACTGTGTTTTTCAGAAGCTCCCAGAGTTGAGAACTGCTGCCCTAGAATCTGAGCTCTTAAGAGAGTCCCTGGTGTTGGCTTGGGTATCAGTTATTTTATCCTCTCTCATCACCATGAGACAAACAAAATTTTCTCACCATCAGTTTCTCGCTGTTAGAACTCGGGAGAACTTGGATTTTATTTTATTGTCTCTTTCGCTTTTTTTTTTTTTTTTTTTTTAAAGATCAGCGGATCGCTATTTTATAGACAGAGAAGCTGAAGGACAGAACATCTCAAATGCACACTGAGTCAACGACTGGGGCCAGAGCCAGGTTATAACTTCATCCTGGGGACCCCAACTGAGCGTCTCCACTTGCTCTAGCCTGAACCACCCACGCCAGGCCTAGGTGGAGAGACGGCCAGGTGAGGATGGCTGGGCAGAGCCTCAGCTGCCCACCATGATGTCCCAAGGCCACTTCAGCTTGGTCAAAGGGGATCTTCTTCCTTTCACCCCACCCCACAAACCCCTCCTGTCATTGGCAGGAGGCTGCCCACCCTGACTCTCCCAAATATGAAACCAGAGGCCACCTACAGTTCCCTGGGACTCCTGTTCCATGCTGCCCACTCCCTTGCTGGACTCCCAAGGCAGGCGCTGGGTTCTAGTTCTGTTGGGCCATCAGTTGCTCACCCAAGGATTTCCTAGGCAGTCCCTGGCTCCTAAATCTCGCCTTCTCACTTACTCTGCTGGTTTATAGGTTGAATTTTGATCTGGGCTTCCTCACAATGTTGTCTTTCATAAGAGCTCATAAAACCCCAAACAGGAAACTCAGGAGTGCTGAGAAGCCACGTGTCCCTGCCGAGGACTGCTAGTTGGCTTGGTTTGGTTTTTAAGCTTGTCCCGACTCTGGAGGCTTCGGCCTTTGACCAGCCCTCACAGCAATGAAGAGGCCTTTGTCCTTCCTCCTGGGGAATGTGGTCCCTACTCAGGAGTCCTGCCCCCTACAGACTCCAGGACCACTGCATGGTTCTCTCTGCACCTGCCACCACCACCTTGCTCAAGGCTCTGGGCACGGGCACCCAGCCTGCCCACAGGAATGACCACTGCCCTGGCCTAGAAAGCCCTAAAGTCCAACCCGTATCACCTCACGCCCTGGCCATGGACAGCCCCAGAGCCCAGCCTGTACCCACCTGGCCAGGTGGGGCTTCTGGGGTTACTGTGCACGCCTGGAAGCTGCCCAAACACTCAGCAGATCAATGAAAGAACAGCGTGCTCGCTGCATACCGGGAGTCCTTGGGAGGCTGAGCTGTCACATGTCAATCACAGCATCTAGTCATTTACTTATGAGTTCTGTTTTGATGGCCAAAAACTGAAAAGCACCCCATTTCCACAGGTAAGTGGCAGCCAGTGTTGCCAGGGCTTCAGCAGGTGGCTCTTTGATGGCAGGACAGACTAGTTAAATTTGCTGGTCTTTCTTTCGTCATGGCCCCCAGGAGCTGTTGTAGGCCTTTGGCCTGTTTGTGAACCCTCTCGTGTTGGTGCCACAGTGTATCTGTGCACAGTGGCCTTTGTGCCACACACATCTTCAGAGCCAGACCTCTGACTGAGGATGCACTCATGTGATTTCAGAATAGAACCATTGAGAATTACAGCATCAGAAACCACCTAGAAATCCTCACATGTCGCTTCCCAGTACTTCACCTGGTCCTGTTCATTAAAGTCTTGTAACACCCTGTTCTCCTCATTTGATAGCTGAACCAAACACGGGCACAGAGAGGACAGGTAACTTGCTCAAGGTCACAGAGGAGGCCCATGGCCTGGGTGCCAGCCTCTCAGGCCCCCAGCCACTAGGCCATACTGCCTCCCACGCTACTGAATGCTGCTCGTGTTTCTATATTGCAAGCATGGACAATAGCCAAGATGTGCCCAAACTGGTAATAAGCACACAGTGGGCCATGGTGACATCCCGAGTCGAGCAGCCACAGTCATAGGAACACCTGATGGTGGCACAGGGGGACACATAGCACCTGTGTGCCCAGTGTTTACAGAACTAGCGCTCACCACAGCTTCCTGTGCAACACACACTTACAAGAAAGCCCAAGTGAGCTGCGTGTCCTCCGAGAGCCACCCTGGCTGTGTCCCGCGTACGCTGAGTGTGGGTACGCAGGCACTTTTCTCATCTTTTAACATTGAGAATAGGATTAAAAAAAAAAAAAAATCAATTCTGATGCTGGAGAAAGCCCAAAGCACTGGGCCCACTGCAGAGGATCTGAGGTCACCTGATGATATTCCAGGACCCCAGGACTGACAGAATAAGGGAATGGATGCCCACCCTCTGCTGCCGCCCAACCCCAGGCCCAGCACCCCAGGGAGCCTGCAGGGTGGGCAGCTGTCAGCTCCCGGCTGCTGGGTGGGGTGCTGCAAACAGCTCCTGTCTTGATTTTCACTTTTGTTTCCAGAAGGAAACCTCAGCCTGGGCAAGGGCACATTCAGTGGTCCCAGCCCCTCGTGGGCACCGAAAACAGGCCACTCCTCTGACTGGTCTCACCCCTGCCACCTTGCCAAGGGGACCCCAGGAGCGGGCAGACAATTCTTGCTTTTTCAGTTCACCCCTTTCTTCTCCACTAAGGGCCTTCTGTGTCCAGAATCAACACAGACATCTGGTCACCCCAAAGGGACCAAGGGGAAAAACAGTGGAAAAGGCCGGCCAAGGCCCCCATAGGCGAGGCCAGGGCTGCCGTCCAGAGCTGCAGCCCAGAGCCGGCACGTGGCCTGGCAGGGAGCAGACCATGCAGGGCGACCAAGGCAAGGGGGGACCCCATCTTGCTCCCCCACAGCTCTGCTTGAGCAGCTGTGGTCCTGAGTTGTCACCCAAGCCTTGCCGGGTGGACCCACGCTGGCCAGGGCACAGAACTGTCCACGATCACGAGCAGCTCTGTGGTGGGGGCAGGGGATGGCACGGTGCAGAGCACAAGCACAGGCCAGGGCAGGCCACGGCCACGGCCACTCGAGAGCACCTGGCTCTCCCTTCCGCCTGCCTGAAAGCTGCTCCTGTTCTGGGTGGAAAGAGCGCCTTACTCCTTGGCCATCATTCCTGCGCAGGGGACTCCGCTGGGTACTTGCTGGGTAAGGGGGAACGGGGTGCAGTTTGGGAAGAGGAAGAGTCCGAGGAGCGACGGTGATGAAGGCTGGACAACCACACGAAAGCGCCAAGCGCCTGGCACCACTAAAAACTGCAAAGACGGGCCACAGTGGTGCAGGCCTGCCACCTCAGCTGGGGAGGCTGAGGCAGGAGGACCACAAGTTCAAGTTCAGCCTCAGCAACTCAGCGAGGCCCTGTCTAAAAATAAAAAAATAAGGGCTGGGGATGTGGCTCAGTGGTTAAGTGCCTGTGGGTTCAATCTTCAGTTACCACCCCTCCACACAAAAACAGGCTAAGATGGAATTTATGTGCTTTACTATAGTTTCTAAAAACTGCCAAACACACTGTTTACTTACATTCAAATGTCTTTAAATGCCCATGAAATATTTTAAGAAGTTAACTTGAAAAATAACTTCATATTTTTCCATTTCTAGGAATTTGCTCAATGGAAATGCCACATTTTGTTTAGTTGTTCATATGCACTTCAGAGGGAAACATAGAAAAAAGCAAGTAAATGCAAAATCCCCAAGAACTCAGCCCCAGGGGGATGCTGAATAAGCCAAGGTCCAGTCTAGAGAGGCCCGATCCAGCCAAGGATACCAGGGTCAACCAACAACAGCCACCAGGGAGACGCTGGTCAGACCTGAACTTACATCCTGATTGGGAATCCTAGCCACTGTACCCTGAAGGGAGGTGGATATCTAGACAATGTCCTCACTTTCAGCGGACAGCATCCTGACCTCCCCAGCATAGCCTCCTCACCTCCCCAGCACAGCGTCCTCACCTCCCCAAGGCAGCGTGCTTACCTCCCAGGAGAGCCTCCCCACCTCCTCAGGACAGCCTCTTCACCTCCCTAGGACACCCTTCTCACCTCCCCAGGGCATTATCATCACCTCCCTAGGACAGCCTCTTCACCTCCCAGGACAGTGCCCTCACCTCCCCAGCACAGCCTCCTCACCTCCCTAGGTCAGTGTCCTCATCTCCCACACAGCATCCTCACCTACCCAAGACAGCCTCCCCAACTCCCCAGGACAATGTCCTCAACTCTCCAGTCCTTTAGCCACGGTGCCTGGATGGGCTGCTGCCTGGTTCCACAGCTTGTCTGGGGAGTGCCCAGTGTCCTTTCACACAGACAACAGGATTATGCATGTACAGAGAAGAGGGCCATGTGAGGTGAACACAGGCAAAGGCAGCCATCTGCAAACCACAGGGAGGTCTCTGGAGAAACCAAATCTGCTGACACTTTGTTCTTGGACTTCCAACCTCCAGTAAGTACTGTGAGGAAATAAGTTTCTGTCCTTTAGCCCCCAGTCTCTGGTGTTTTGTTATGATAGCCCAAGCAGACAAGAGACTTAGGACGTGTCTCATGGCATGTGGTAGGCAGAACGCCGAGCCGCCCCCCCAAATCCCTCCTCCTGGTGGACACACATCTCCCACTTATTCACTGAGCTGAGTTCTACTGTGATCGAGGGGACGTGATTAAGGTTCAAAGCCAGTTGATGTTAAGAAAGAGTACCCTGGTCAAGCCTGACCTGATCAGGTGAGCTCTCAGAAGACACTAGAGGTAGACCTGCCGTGAGGCATCTTCACTGCGGTTTGAAGAAGAAGGGGGTCATGTTGCAAGGATGTGGGTGACCTCCAGGACCTCAGAGTGGCCACATTTGGCAGCCACCAAGGAAATGGGGCTTTGATTGTGTAACTACAAAGAACTGAATCTGACCATCAATAATGTAGAAGCTTAGAAGCGGAATCTCCCCAGAGCTGCCAGAAAGGTCAGTGTTTGATTTTAGCCTGGCAAGGCCCTTGAGGAGGGACTTTGGATGCACCGTCTCCAGATGTCGGACCCATACCACTGTGAAGTTCTAAATTGGTGATGTCTTAAGACGCCAAACGTGGGGCTGGGGATACAGCTTAGTTGGTACAGGGCTGCCTCGCAAGCACAAGGCCCTGGGTTCAATTCCCAGCACTGCAAA
>JAJEJO010004200.1:85021-148255 GCA_020662805.1 Glaucomys volans
GGCCCTGGGTTCAATTCCCAGCACCGAAAAAAAAAAAAAAAAAAAAAGATGCCAAATGTGTGGAAATTTGCTGTTCAGCAATATCAAATACGTACATCATAAAATTTGAACAATGAGTTGAGACAAATTCTCAGTGACATGCAGCTCAAACGACAGCAAAGGGAGCAGATGTTAACAGTAAGCAAACTTGGGTAAGAACTTTGCACACGAGTCTTTCTTCTACTAGTTTTATTTTTCTAACTTTTTGCAAGTGTGAAATTATTTCCAAATTAAAAAAAAAATCCCTATTCTGCTCATCTTAAGCCAGTTGAGACCACTGCTGGCCACTAAGAACCTGTGGTAAGAGCACTCAAGCGGGACTCTTCCTCACGGCGGTGAGAGGTACGGGGGCGTGAGGACAGAGGACTTGCTAAGCTGAGTACGGGGGGAACTGTGGGCTCCATCTGCCATCCTGCCTTCACCTGCGGCTTCACAAAGCCCTAGAAAGGGAGAAGCCACTTGCTGGAAGTGGGGAGTTGGCTGGAGAACACTGGTTCCCCTGCTCCAGGGCCCATGTCCACCACTAACGGGTAAGCAAATGCTGATGCTGTGCCTTAGGGATGGGACAGGAGGCTGGAGGAGGCCTCAGTCTGTTCCCTGTCTGCTCTGAATATTCCACAGTAAAAACCTCTCATGTGTCTCTCATGTGTCATTTCACACAAAGCAACACGTCCCTAGTGGCAGGGCTTGAAACAGCGTGCTAGCAAGCTAGCAATCCTTGCAGCTGAGACCCTACAGAGTGGGGTCGTTTTCTGCTGCTGCCACCCAAGGACTTACGGGGGAATAGGCTCCAGTCCTCATGCATTTCTTCCTGCTGACTCTCCTGTGCCCACCACTGCCAGGTCTTCTGGATGTGCCACACAGTGCTGGTTACAAGTCACACCTGGTACTGACCCTGGGTTCAAGGATACCTGGAAGCATGATCATGTGACAGGGCTCAACATGCTGGGCTAGGGGCAGGGCACCCTCAGGGACTGCTGGGGTGCTCAGTGTCTCCCGTCCAAGCGCCCCGCAGAACTCTTTTCTTCTTCAAGGTCCACATCAGAGATGCTTCCCTGGGCAACCTGGCTCCCTTCTCCTCAGGAAAGCCCACCTGAACTCCCAGCATGGGGCCTGCCCTCATTCCCTGAGGTGGCCCCTCCCTGTTTTGGGGGGGTACCATGTTCAAGAGAACGTTCTTTTGCAGCTCATTCACCTCTCTTCACTCCCTTCCACTCCTGGGGTCCCTGTGCTGGGGTCCCACCCCATCATACACAGGTGTGCAAGAATTAGAAAAGAAAATACTTTCAGACCTGTAGGGAAGCTGGGAGAATAGTAAAACAAACTTCTATATACCCACCCCCAGGACCCCAGTGTTACCATTTGATCCCATCTGCTCACCCTCTGCTCTCTGCACCCCTGGAAAGCTGCACACATGCCCCTCTTTATCCTTATACTTCAGTGTGCATTTCTTTTTTAAAAAATGTTTTTATCTTTTAGATGTTGATGGACCTTTATTTTGTTCATTTATTTTTATGCAGTGCTGAGAATCGAACCCAGTGCCTCACACATGCTAGGCAAGAGCTCTACCACTGAGCCACAGCCCCAGCCCCTCGGTGTGCATTTCTAACAAGACCTTCTCTGATATTTCCAGGTTAATTACCTGATCAGGAAATTAACACTGATTTAATGTTATCCCCCAACCCACAGACTTCATTCCAATGTTGCCAGTTGTCTTAACGCTGTCCTTTAGAGCAAGAAAAACAAAAACCCAGGGTCCAGGATGCCACTCAGCTTGGACAGCACTTGGACTGGACAAGCAGCTTCTGGCCTGTCCGTGGTCTGGATTCCTGTCGGGGGGAGCCCTGAATGAGACTTGCTGCCGTCTACTCACAGAGCTGCTTCCCTCACTCCATCCCCAACTCCATCGGCCACAGGGACAGAGGACAGGGGAGCTGTGGGACCTCAGTCCTGCATACTTCAGGTGATGAGCTGGTGGGTCAAAAGCACCATAACAACTTCTGACTGCTTCCAGGCACAGGTGCAGCCCACTCAGCTGAAACCTGACGCTAACTCTACCGGCGCTTCCTGGGTGGGATCTGTCAGCGCCCACACTGTCACTCATCCTCTGCAGGGAGCCCTGTAGGGCTGCGTCTTTAAAGGGATGATGACCTTCCCACTGCACAGTGTGTACAGCTATGATCAATGCAGTGCACTGTACTTTTAAGTATAAGTACCTATATAAAACCTACATCAAATGAAGTAGTGAGTACAAAGCATCCAGTTCCCAGTAAGTAGAAGATTCTGCTGTTTCTTCTGCTACCACTGCAACCATCGGATGTGGTTTAGGGAACGAAAGACTCCACAGCCTACGGTTTCCACTCCCCTGTGTTCAAGCACCACCCTTGGGTGCCTGGCCCACAGTGGGGGCACAGTTGGACAGGGCCATGGGTGTCAAGGGTGTTGGCTATCACATGGAACAAACCACAGGGAGTTCATCAAGCCTGCCCCCCAAATCACCTCTGCCTCCACTGGTTCTAAGTCAGCCCCAGGTCCCGCCTTGTCCAGGAAACAGCCGCCCCAGGTGACTTCTGCAAGGGCTTGCAGGGGCCTGGATGCTCCCAGACACAGATTCCTGGCTACTAATGGCCTGTTGCTATGGCCATCTCACACCTTGAAAGTCTCCTCTGTCCCTCCAGGATCTCAAATTCAACTGTCCTTTAAACATGAGATCGCTTTCAAAGGACACCAGTCCATCAGTGAGCCCAGGCTAAATGGAAGCAGCAGCAACTTAGTTCACTCATTTGACAAGCACTTATTTAGTCGTCAGGTATGCAGGTCTAAGAAGATAAAGAATGCTGAGGTCTCTGCTCTCAGGGGAGCAGACAGTCCTACACAAAGATGAAAGCTGAAGGTCAGAGTCAAAGGGAAGCTCAAGTAGGCCTGAGCTTGCTCATCCCCCCAGTCCCACCCACTCCTGGAGCCCTAAGCACCCAGAATGAATGAACCCCAAATGGCTGTCCACTGACACCCCTCTGGGTTTCTCCTGGGCCCCAGGCTCCTCCACACAATTGGGGGCTCCTGGAGGCAGGCCGAGCAGGCGCATTCTCCTGTGCGGGGCCCGCAGTGCCCCTCTCAGCTGATTGTGTCCAGGCGGCCAGGGTCTCCGCGGCGCATGAATGCCCCTGAATGGGCCCATTCAGCCTGATGGACAGGGGCTGAAAGCCGCATGCACACAAAAGCCACCGGGCAGCCGGGAGGCTCCAGCCCGGGGCTGCCCACGGGAAGGGAGGCCATCCTTCCACAAAGAGCAGTGCAGCGCGGAGACGGGGCTGCGCTTTCAATGGCATCCTCTGGCTGCCACTGGAGAGCACACCCACCCCCATGCTGGTCACTGCTGCAGACGACAGTGCTCCACGGAGAAGCAGAGGGCTGGGGACAGAGGCCCACACCCAACGGGCTGCCCGATGAGGCGAGCAGCACCCTTCTCTGTGACGGGAGTCGAGCGCCTCCCTGTGCCATGCGCACACCCGTTAACATCCCCGCCTCGGTGGCCTCTGGGACTCTGCTGACCTGGATTTTGTTTAACCTGTCACCAAGAAAAATGATCTCCAAAGGACACTGCCAGGATTTCAATGAGGACTGGGAGACACCGACTCGTTCTTGTGTCATGGCATGTTCCAGGAACAAAACCCCTGAAGTGCCGTCTGCATGTGTGAATGGGACCAGGAAGGGAGGAACCACACCCCGAGTCCCTGGGCTGCTCGGGGAGGGCTGCCCACACCCAGCCTCCAGTGCTCTGGTCCCCATGCAGGTGGCTCCGTGGGTCATTTGCAGCTTCCTCGATGACCTCACGTGAAACAACCCCCAAAGATACTTAAAGATGGTGCGCCCGGCCACGCAGGACAGCAACGCAGATAAAATCACTGGCTTCTCGCAACGCCACAGTGGATGGTCTCCCAGGCCTCAGGTCCAGAGGCACCATTCAGGGAAGAACCTATGACTTTGTGACAGTTTTACTAAGGAAACAGTAAACACTCAGGCCAGTTTTGTGAACAGACCAAGATGACAGGTACCCAGGCACCACACTGATTCTCTCTCTCTCTTTTTTTTTCTTGGTACTGGAATTGAACCCAGGGGCTTTCAATCACTGAGCCACATCCCCAGCCTTTATTTAATATATCATATATATATATATATATATATATATATATATATATATATATACCCTGTCTCTAAATATTTAGAGACAGGGTCTTGCTGAGTTGCTGAGGCTAGCCTTGAATTTGTGATCCTCCTGCTTCAGCCTCCCAAGCCACTGAGATTATGGATGTGCACCACTGTGCCTGATCACTGTTGCTTCTGTTGTCATTAAATTTTACTTTCTAAATAATGCTACAATTCGAACAAAAATTTAAAAAGACAGAAAGCACATAATAAACACTGGTAAATCCATACCCCAAGCTCATGCACGTTAATATCTTGCCTCATCTAGCAGTCTTTCTTTCTTAAAAAGACTTCACTTGCGGTGCTGGGGATTTGAACCCAGGGCCTTGGGCTTACAAGGCAAGCCCTCTACCAACTGAGCTCTATCCCCAGCCCCTCAAGTGAAGTCTTTTTAAGAAAGGAAGTGCTGGGCTGCCTGCACATGCGGGAGCAGCCACATGTCCTGCTTTCACAGGTGTGCCACTGCTGGTGGGGCGTAAGAGGATATAAGATTCCTCTGTGTTTTCTTCACATCTTGAAATAATTGCAGATTGACAAGACACTGAACAGAAATGCACAGGGAGGTAGCAGGCACCCCAACCAGCCTCCCCCAGGTTCAAGGTGCTGCACGGCTGACTATCACAGCTGAGCCAGGGTGACGAGGGCATGACCTCAGGGCTGCCAGATCTCCCTGCTATAAAGCCCTTATGTGTGGGGGGGGTGGGGGGGCCTCTATGTGATTTCATAATTTATCACATGTAGCTTTTTCTCCCAGTGCTGGGGATTGAACTTGGGGCCTTGAGCATACTAGGCACGTGCTCTACCACTGAGTCATACCCCAGTCCCTTCTGGATTTTCTTTCGAGGCAGGTTCTGGCTAGGATGTGCAGGATGGCCTTGAACTTGCGAGGCCTGCCCACCTCACCCAGCTGCACGGGTAGCCTGTGCCAACACCACAGGAAGGCACCGATCTGCACCATCACAGCGCACCATCAGGCCAATTCCTCATAGTGTCACCTGTCCCTTGTCTCCCACTCCAGCCCCCAACCCCTAACCTCCTGCGTCCCTCACAATTGCCATCAGTGCAAGAGGGCGGCCTGGGGCCCTGGAGACTGGACGTTTCTTCAGTAGATGTCCTTGGGGTTCATACATGCTGCGGGTGTTGTCAGGAGCATGCTCCTGGATTGCTGAGTCGTACTCCATGGTACCTGGTTTGTTCAGCCACTCCCATGGAAGAACCTGGCCACTGGCATGTGTCCACTCTGATTAAAGGCGCTACAAACATTCACATGGATAAGTTTCTTTGTGAACATATGAATATGAGAAAGGCCCTAGGAAAGTCAAAACAATTTTTAAAAAAGAGTAAAGGAACTTCTGCTCCCGAGGCACAATGCTACATGCCTGCAGTGACTGGTGGCGTGGGAGTGGCAAGGGGTTAATGGGGGTCTGAGGGACACAGCAGAGAACTGGAGAGAGTCCCATAAGAGCACTTCCAGCTGAATCAGAACAACTCAGTGGTGAGGGCAGCTTCTCAAGACAGTGCTGGAGCACCTCATGGTCATCCATGAGGGTCGGCCTCAATCTCAGCCTCAACATCATCTGTTAAGAACTATCTCAAAATGGATCAACATAAAGTGTAACACTGCTGGGTGTGGTGGCGCATGCCTGTAATCCCAGTGGCTTGGGAGGCTGAGACAGGAGGATCGCGAGTTCAAAGCCATCCTCAGCAATTTAGCGAGGCCCTAAGCAACTCAGTGAGACCCTGTCTCTAAATAAAATACAAAACAGGGCTGGGGATGTGGCTCAGTGGTGGAGTGTCCCTGAGTTCAATCCTCAGTACTGAAGTGTAACACTATAAAACTTTTAGCAAAAAAATAGGGCATGTGGAAATATCTGAATTCTATAATTTGCAAGCCACCAGGAAGAGTCTTTCTTTAGCACCCCCCCCCCAGTCTGTCCCAGATGACTGAAATTCCACCATTAGACAATCATATCTTTGGCTTAAGGGGATCATCCAGAAAGTTCCTCTGTGAGAGATAAGAAGGGCAAACACCGAATCTTGGGATGCATCAGAGCATCAAGTTCTCTCTGCTGACAGCCCAGAGGAGGCTCCGAAGGATGTGCAATGTAGAGGGCACTGAGCCTGGAGAGTGAAGGACGGTGTGGGAGACATTCTGGCAATTTCCACCTGCTTGATGACACCAAATCTGTACCCGGGCAGGTCCCTCAGGGAGGGCAGCTGCACCCTGCCGCATGCCCGGATATTCCTACCAGGAACCCAAGCAGACATCTGCCAGTGGGGGTCTGCAGCTCTCTCCTGGTTAGATATGAATCTCCCTCAAAACAGTCTGTCTTCCCACAGGAAGGAAAATGCACTGACCACTTGCCAGTACTTCCCTGCAGGTTCTGAGATGTCTCTGGGACCTGTCACCAACCTCCCACCAATGCCAACAAGTGCTCTTAACCTCCAGACTTTCTAGAAACACATTTATCATCGGTGCTAATTCGGGAGATGCAACGGGAGTCCTGTGGCCGTAGTGATCAGGTTCCCCAGGTCACAAGCTTGTCACACAGGATGAGGAGCGAACACCAGGAACATGACAGGAAGGTACATGTGCATCCAAGAGTGTGGGCCCAGCAGCTCAGCGGCTGTCATGGCCTGCTTTTCCTGTCCGAACGGGACGTGCAGAGGAGGTGTGAGCTCTGCCCGGCGCCCTGACGTGTGCCACTTTGATTGGGCATAGAAATCCTTTCTTCACCCCTGACTGGGAGGGAAACTCTGAGGCTTCAAGTGCAAGGGGGCAGCAGAGCAGAGCAGGCCTCCACCAACGCAGGCCATGCACCAGGCCCATCTGCCCTCCCTCAGCCAGTGGTCAGAAGATACACCACGGGCCATCAGCGGCTGCTCCATATGCTCCCCTGACCCCAGGCCAGGGGCTACAAACCCAGAGCAGCGCCACACTGCAGGCTGAGACCCACTCCTCTTGCTCACATGCAGGATCCTGAGAGTCCACAGGCAGGACAGAACAACCCCTGTGAAGCTGGGGCCTTTCTGAACCCAGGGGCTTCTGCCCCAGCTGGCAGCTCATGGTCCACGAGGTGGGGGCTCTAACATCTGGCCCTGTTGAGTCTGGCTGTGCTGTGTGATCCCAGAAGCCCCTCGGACCTCTCTGAGCCTCTGGTCTCTATGCTGCACGGCAGTTAACAGGTTAGCCCTTAGGAGAGCCAGTGCAGGCTCTCCTGCCGCTGGTTCCGTAGGCATCTCCGAGCCCCGCCCAGGCAGTCACACTACTAAGGAGCAGGAAACCTTAGGGTCATAAAAGATCCTGAAGAGTGGGCAAGAGCACACCAGACGTGCAGTCCAAGAACCAAGACGCCGGCAGAACCTGTTGCTCAGCTTTGCTGTGAGACCTCAAAGCAGGCCCTTGACTTCTCTGAACATATTTCCTCATTCCAGAAATACCAGATCAGATGGTGGGAGCCTTTGCCTTCCAGGGGTGCTGGGAGGAAGGGAAGAGGTAGCTCACGTGACAGCCAACACGCCTGGCCATAGCAGGAGGCAAGTCAAGCAGCGAAAGCCCGCCTTCTGACGCGGGCAGGCCCGGGGAGAGCAGCGCTGCCCCCAAGGGCACAGTCTCTGAGAGCCCCGCCTGTGCCAGGGGCAGGGGGGCCTGCTCAGTCCCAGCACAGTGGCATCCCCGGGGGCAGTGCAGGCCCTGCGGCCCCACGCTTACACACTGAGCAAGGAGAGGAAGTCTGGGCTGGGCGGCTGCGCTCTGCTCCGTCCAGGTCAGGAGCCCCTCCCACCTCCGCGCTGCAGACTCTCCATAACCACCAGCACAGAGGCCGGAGCGCGGCGCCTGCAGACCGCTGACCTGCAGGCTGGCTCCTTGTCCCGGCTCCCTCCACACCATCTGGGCACCAGACCAAACTTCTAAGCAGGATCTGTGTCACCCTCGCCGCAGGCGTCCTGCCGGCTCCTGCCTGCCTGCAGGAACTGGCTCTGAGAGCAGTGTCTCGGTACACCTGGCCTTCACAGCCCGGCTCAAGATCCCAGTCTCTGACCCAGGCGGGCTCCCCCTTTCTTCCCTCCACGTGCCGTTCCTCAACAGAATCTTCCCTGGGGGCAGCGCCGGTGCCTCTGCACCCAAGTCTGAAACAGACCTCACGGCGCCCAATCCCTCAGCTCCCTGAGGCCCAATCCTGCCTCAGGAATCACACCGAGCATCAACCGCTCCCCACAGCCAACTCTAGCAGGGGCTCAGTGGCCCACAGTCCCTGGGCCCTTCCCTCCTCCTCCCAGTCCCTCACCATCGTCCATTCACCCAAGTCCCACTGACCGGTGTCCCCAGAGCGAGGCTTGAAGCTCCAGAAGGGGGCTGGGCAGTACAGAGCTGATGGGCAGTTCTCTGCCCTGACGGGGCTTGGGTGGGCACCGGGCGACACTCTGCAGACTGCAGCATGCCTCAGGACCCGCCAGCTTTGGCACCCACCCTTAGACAGCTCACTGAAAATGGCCTAGAGTCCTGTTCCCTGGGACCCTCAGGAGTGCTGGGCACAGGCATAAACCACCACCTGCCAGTTCGCCTGGGGTTCACCCCAAGTCAGGGCTGAACACATGACAGCCGGCTCCCGTGGCCAGGACTGAGCACACACACCTGCCGCCCATGCCAGCCAGCGGGGCTCTGGGCTCCTGGCCACAGGCCCAGTGACAGAGCATGACACCAGGAGGGGCATCGGGGCAGATACGCACCATGGCCAGTGACTCTTCCCCAGGCCCAGGACTCTGCCGAGGCGGGAACCAGCAGGGAAGCCTGGGAGCCGCGGCCTTGGGGCTGTGCTCACATCACAGCAAGCTGGGCATCCAGGAAGGAGCTCATTCACCATCTGCCTGTGCTCCGCACTCCTGCCTGCCAGGATGAAATGTGGAACCCAGGGAGTGACCAGAGAGAGCCAGGCTCTGGGCTGCCTCTGGCAGAGACCATGTCGCACTGCTCCCCACCTGGTTACATTTTCAGGCTTCCTTCAAATTTGCCAGGTCCACTATGCCAACTTCGGTCTCCCTCACCCTCCATCTCCTGGCTGCAAGCTCCAGTGGGGAACTACGACAAAGCCCCAGAACGGGGTTCTCAAAGTGCGTTCCCTGGAGCAGTGACATCACTGGCGCCTGGCGCCTGTTGGCAATGCACGTTCCCTGGTCCTGCTGTTGGCGGGACCCAGCAAGCTGCTGCCTCACTAGCCCTTGGATGATAACCAGATGCCCGCCAAGGGAACCACTGCTCTGAAACATGACGCACAACTCCCTAGGGCACAGGGCAGAGCCACTGCACAGTGACAGGAGTGAGACAAGCTCGTGTCAAGCCATCCTGGGGTGACTTTCTAACGGTGAAAGGGACCCAGTAAAACAACAATGGTCGCCAGCAGCAGGTCGAGTCCGCTCATTCCTGCCCAGGTTTCCCACCACTGGAAGCTCGTAGCTCAAGCCCAGAGGGTGGGGACCAGGTCCTCCATGCTGGCTGAGGTGAGCTCAGCAGCCCTTTCTGCCCACTTCAGCTGCTCGTCGCAGCCTGGCTGGCATGTTAACAATGGACAGAGCGGAATACACGAGCAGGGGCAGATAGATAGCCATGCACTGGTGTTGGCACATCCCTGCCACCTGCAGCGACTTCCCAGCGAGGGTGTCTGGAGAGCTACTGTGGGGACCCAGACACAGCTCCCACAGGCCAGCAGTGCTGGCTGCAGACCCAGCCATGTCCCGGGCTGTGCCGAGAGGCCTAGATGTCCATGGGCCCCCCTGACAGGCAGGGCCAGCTCCGAGGGCCTCACCTCCCCAGCCCGCTTTCCCTCTCCTCTCTTGGAAATCCCACTTCCTCCCTGAGGTCCCAGCACAACCAACCTGCCTCCTCTGACATCCACTAACTGCTCTTCCATGTTCTCTGGCACCCTGTGTCTTAGATTCCTGGGGTGGCTGTGGCCATCGCTGGGCCTGTCCCATGGGGCCGCAGTTTCACACAGAGTTGTGTCTCCCCATTAACACACAGTCCTTGCAGCCGGGGCTGCATCTGGCCTGTCTTTCACATGCCCGTAGCCTTGGCACCAGACAGCAGGACTGCTCAGGTGAGCCTGGAGACAGGTGGCTAAAATGCTGCACACCTGCCCAGGGCCAGCGCCATTGTCTGCCAGGCATGGTGTGTCCTGTCGTCCAGCTAACAGAATCCCCTCCCTTTGTCAGCCAGCTTCTTGTTCTCAAGAAAGAATGTTTCCCCAGGGCTGGGGATATAGCTCAGTTGGTAGAGTGCTTTCCTTGCAAGCACAAGGCCCTGGGTTCAATCCCCAGCACCACCAAAAAAAAAAAAAAAAAAGAAAGACTGTTTCTCCTGGTCTATGGGAGTCACCAGGACTCTCCTCCTGAATCCCACACGTGCTGCCCCAGGCAAGCAGGATCCATGCTCAGCACTGATGGAGGCTCTTCCCCCTACCTTCGGACCTGGGGCCTTTCCCTGGGGCGACTTAAAGGCTGTGGTTTAGGTCCTCACATGCCCAACCTGACCAGAAGCTCATTCCCTCCTGGGTCCATGCACACAGCGTGCTGGCCGCTCCTGTTGGGCAGGTCTGCTCAGCACGAGGTCACCTCCCTCCAGTGCTCAGGGACCTCCCTCTTCTGTAAGTCTCTCCCCAGCCCCCAAAGGAAGCCCCGGCCAGGCAGAGCCACAGGGTATAGGAAACTTGAAACCGCCAGCACCGTGGTTCCCCGCCCTTGGGAATTGCAGAGAGGTCTCCTTGGCAGAGCAATGTGGGCCATGGGCCCTTCACAAGCAGGGCTTCAGAATGCCAGCAAGAAAGAGCTGTCCTTGCTGTTGGCTGGCTGCAGACTACAACCTCCCAGAGACTCTGTGTCCCCACACTGGGCTGACAGCAGGTGCCGACCGACCTCCTCCAGCTGCCATAGGTGGCAGCAAGGAACAAATGTGCTGGGAACTGCGCCTGCACTGTAGGAAAGGCCCCAGGGTGAGCTGCCCCTCGTGAAGACTCTTATTTCCTTAGGCCTTCCGCAGGTCAGCAGCCCCCAAGGGTCATGAGAGGTGGCGGAACCCAGAGCCAGGTGTGTGCGTGGCTCCCTGAGGTTTGCAGTGTGGATCAAGAAGACTCGGAGTTGGGGGTTACAAGCAATCTGTGGGGGGACGCTAAGGTGCATGTCCCATGGGTCTGGCCCCAGTGAGATGGCTATGCTCAGGCAAGTGGACCCCCAGCAGACAGCTGGGACCTGACCAGCACACTGCTGCCCAGAGTCCACCACACACCACAGCTGGGGACTCAGCCCTGCACCTACAGCCTCTCTCCCAAACAGGTCTCCTTGACTGTCTCCAGGTGGTACCTCTAGGCCCCTCCTGGCCTCTGGGTCTGGAAATTGTTCCCAGGACCCTGTAGAGCCACATCCTGGGCAGTGACACCCACAAGAGAGCAACACCTCTCGGTCCCCACAGTCACTGAACATTAACTGCAGAGATCTTTGGAAGTTTAAGTCACCCAGAGAAAAATATTTAAAGGATGGGTGTTCACAATCTCTCTTCACTCAGCATTGACTGGGACTCAAGAGAAGATATGCTTCTTTCTTTCAAAAAAAGGGGAGAAATATTTTCTTAAGCACTCGTCACGGCAAACACTTAGCTCACCAAATCCCACCCGCTAAAAGGCGCAAGGCCAACAGTACAAGAGGACCTGTCCTACCAGCCAGGAACACTATGCTGTGGCGAGTGACAGGGCCTCGGGTCACAGCTCAGCTGCAGGACCCAGTCAAGGTCCCTTGATTGCTCTCAGCTGGAGGAAACTCCCCTCAGAGATGGCACTGCCACACTTCCTGGTTCTGTGGGAGTTTTGAAGGGAAGGTGGACCCTAGAGAGGTCCCCAAAGTCCTGCTTGGACCAGCAAAGCTAAAAGTTCCCAAGGGGCGGGGAATGTAGCTCAGTGGGTAGAGTGCTTGCCTTGTAAGCACAAGGCCCTGGGTTCAATCCCCAGCACCGCAAAAGAAAAAAAGTTCCCAAGGTGCCACCAGGCCCCCGGAGGGGCTGGCAAGTGCATTATGAGCCCCGCAGGGGACTCAGTGGAGAGCCAGCTGTCCAGCACTCAGGTTGCCTCATTCCAAGCCTGTTCCCTGCCTGGCTGGTGGGGACAACACAGGGGCTCTCATCCTCCCAGCATTTGCAGGAAATGATGAGCAGCTCTAGTAACATCCACAGGACATTAAGGACAATGCTCATTTTGCTGTTAACAAGCAAAGAAAGTTGGACTCTGTGTCCCACACCTGTGATTCCAGCTACTCAGGAGGCTGAGGCAGGAGGACCACAAGTTCAAGGGCAACCTGGGCCCTCTAAAATAAAAAAAATTTAAAAGGGCTGGGGATGTAGCTCAGTGGCAGTGTGTCCCTGGGTTCAGTTCCCAGTACCAAAAAGGCAAAACAAAATAAAACCCCCTCCTACAGCAGGGGGGCAGGCAGGGAGCCCCTGTGAGTGTGTGACATGGGTCACCCTCCTTTCCAGCAGTGCTCTGAATGGCCCTGTCCAGCTGGTGGCTCCCTTCAGGGCTCAGGTTAGCCGACCCCCTCCCCTTCCCACCTGCCTCCTGACTCCCCACAGCCAGGCTGCAGCAGGAGACCCCCACTCTCAGACAACTGGCAGGAGGGTCTCCAAGCAGCCCTGACCATCTGCCTGGTTCCTCAAGTCAGGCCCAGTGGCACCGGAGCCGATCTGTGGCCTCTAGACTCCAGACTCAACCAGGCCTGGACAGGACCATCCACACTGGCAGGCCTTAGTGTCCCTATCCACGCAGGGACAAACCACCACCTGACCCGCACTGGCAGAAGGTTGTGTTCCTGACTTGAGAGAGTGACTCCTGGAAGGGTACCCTGAGGCTAGGGTCCAGTCCTCAGCTGCCCATCCCTCCCCCAGCCCCAGCCTGTGTGGAACAAGTGCACAGGAGGGTCCAACTGTGACTTGAGGGAAGTCATGGGGAGAAAGACCCATGACTCCATCCTATGAAGAGGCAGGGTCATCAGCGATGGTACCGGGGAAGGAGACCACTGGACACACAAACCCTGTTCACCACCATGGAAGCAAGCCTGGACAGCAGCCAGCAGACACAGCAGGCTGAAGTGTGCGAGGACACTGTCCTGCCTTCCTCCTGAAGGACCCAGAGGTTCACAGGGCCCTCCCTCTCACGCAGGATACCTTCCCAAGCCCCACAGCAGATGTCTCAGGGCGGGCTGCTCCCTCCCTGTCTGGCCTCTGCCTGGGGTGGCTGGTTAATAAATGACTGCCAGCCACAGAGGGAGGTGTCCCAGAGCTACTGCCTGACTTCTGTTTCCCAGAGCGGTGGGGAAGCTGCTACGCGGGTGACATGAGGAAACCAGGAGGTGGTCACACCCTGATTCTAACCATGCTAGCATGTGAAGTCACCAGAATAGACAGGAAAGTCTCAAAAGAAAACAGGTTCGTTAGGTGGAAGAGCAAAACCTCTCTTCCCTTTTTGATATAGCATGGTTGACACTGACATTGTACTTTAACATTATTTAAACATGTGATAAATATATCACATTATGGACTGAATGATCATGTGCCCCCAAAACTCCCAGGTTGAAATCTGCTATGATGGTGTTTGGAGGTGAACCTCTGAGAGGTGAGCAGGCTATAAGAGTAGAGCCCTCGTGAATGGGATTAGTGTCCTTATGAGATAGTGTCCTTATGAGAAGGGGCCAGGGGCTGGGGGTAGCTCAGGGGCAGAGCACTTGCCTAGCCTATGCAAAGGCCCTGGGTTCAATCCTAATACTGGAAAATAAATAAATAAATAAATAAATAAATAAATAAATAAATAAAAACAAAAAAGTTGGGTGCGGTAGTGTGCACTAGAGATCCCAATAACTCTAGAGGCTGAGAAAGGAGGATCCTAAATTGGAGGCCAGCCTGGGCAATTTAGTGAGACCCTGTCTCAAATTTAGACAACAACAAAAACCCAAGAACACATAACAGCCAGAGAGCTGGCCATTCTATCCGGCACAACATGGGTGGAGGTGAGGGACCCAGCGCTCAGCAACCTGGAGGACAGCCCTCAGTACACCCAACAACCTGTCACCCAAACTCAGACTCCACCCTCCAAATGGAGGTTGTCAGCTGCTCAGCCGGGGCATGTTATTGCAGCCCATGGACTGACGGCCCAGGCTTCTGGGGTCCATTGGATTCCTTCTGGAATGTGGATCATATAATTGGCAGAAAACCATTATTTTGGCAGGAGAAGGATGGTAGGTGAGGTCACAGCACCAGGGGAACCAGGTCTTCGGGACTCCAAGGCCTCCCAGCCCAGGAAGTGGAAGGGGGTGCAGACTCACCCTGGGGGCTCCAGGCAGTGCAAGGGGGAGGTGACAGCTACACAGGGGAAGGAAGCCCCCAAGCAGAGCAGGAAAGGAATGGCCACGGCTGGTCTCCACCCTGCTGTGGGGGACGTGTCTGCTCACAGGCCCGGGAGCTCAGGTGCAGGTGCGTATCTTGCCACAGGCTTCGAGGTGAATGGAGCTCAAATGGCACCTCAAACCCAGATCTCCCAGGGCTGCCCAAGCACCGTACCAGGGCTTCCGGTTGGGTTTTCACATGAGGAGCCAGGGAGGCCGAGGCCTCCAGGGAGGCTGCCTCTAAGCTCTGGGCAACCTAGTTCACCCAGTTCACACGGTGGAGGTTGGGAGGCCGTTGGCTCCTCTCCAGCCGGCACACACTCCAGCAGGGAGCCCCACCTGCGAGATGCACTGGCCATCTCTCTTCTCCAGGAAACGATCAACCAGGGAAGACCAGCTTCTGCACGTGGGTAATGGGGGAGTTGACGTGGCCAAGCGAAACCACAGGGCTGCGCGGCCCTGGTCACGTCCATGCACCAGCTCCAGATGTGCCCCTCCCGGCCTTCCCTGCTTCTCTGCTCATTGAAACCTCCACAGACAAGGGGGCAGGGAAAGAGGTCACCTGAGCTACCTACTGGCCGTGACCTGACCCACCAGGACATCAAAGTCAGTGAGTGGACAAAGAGCAGACACTGAGTTGGTGGTCTCAAGTCACCCACAGACCCACCAAGACTCCAGGCTGTGAAAGGGGAGGGAAGAGGAGAGTGGTGACATCACAGGGCACTGTCCTTCAGGTCACAGGGTTTGCTCGAGGCCATAACACAACAGGGAGGACACAAAACCCCACGGTGAATAGGGAAATGCAGGGAAATATCAGGCCTGTGGATTTGATCTCATCCTGTGCAGAGGTATGGACAGACAGGGACCTGCTGGGCCAGTGACCAGGACACACAAGAGGCTGGACGCCCAGCAGAATGTGCAGAAAGTGAGAAGTCCTCAGGACAGACGGAAAAGCACAGCTGGGCAGCGGTGAAGATCAGAGGAGGGGACGAGGCTGCCCATGGGGCTCTGCAGTGCTAGGTCAGAGCAGAGCACACGGACGACCTTACATATAGCACACCAGCACAGAAAGGCCCTAGAAGCAGAGGAAGGCCACTTCAGAAGTGGACAGCAACCAGTTAAAGAGATGTGCATACCCTCACCATGCCAGGGGGCCTTGTCACCCCACTTGAGAAACACACTCGCATCAGGCCTACCATTAGATGTCCAAGCGGCTCAGCAGGAGTCAAAACACAGAAAGAACTCGATGTTCACCATCTGATGGGTCGGTGAAGATGTGGTATGTCCACGCAAGGGAATAGTATTCAGTCATAAAAACGAACCAAGCAGTAATACATGGCTTGAGAACCCTGAGAACCCAAGTGAAAGGAGCCAGGAAAAGACCACATACCACTGCTCCATTATGTGGAATATGCAGGATGTAGAGGGAGAAGCCAGGGGTGGCCACGAGTGGAGGCAGGAGGGGAGAGGCTGCCAGGCTCTGTGGATTCACCAGTGCCGCTGAACTTTCAGAAACTATAGGGCATGCCAATTTCAATCAGGTTGTCATTTACAAATCGGCTCCCTAGGAGTTTCTGTAAATGTGTTTGCCATTCTCCTCTCTCTGTACATAGGGAATGTTGATTTACTTTAATCTTCACTAATGATCCAAGCTAGCCATTTTAATTGTTGATTGATGGCAGCGCTGATGTAATGAAGACCCCGATGCCCACCCACAAGAGCTCCCCTGCCTCTGTCCTGATGGCCCCACCATCAGGGCCCCCTCCTCGCACCTCCTGAGCCATAGCCACCAGGTGCCAGGGCCAGGGTGGGAGCAGCCCAGTGTCCACCTGGGCAGGCCCCTCTGCCAGGGAAGTCTCCTGCAGTAGCTTCGTCCCCCTTTGAGGGGAAGATTGGTTTGGTGACTTTAATTTCTCTCCAGAAACAAGGTTCCTGTAGAAAACAGAGGCAAATCTGGGTATTTGAAGTACTGCTGCCACTTATATGTTCATTAAAACCACTTTGGGGCACCTACTGTGTGCCTGGTCTGTCTAGGTGCAGGGATGGCACAGGGCGCAGCTCCTTCAGAGGCGACCTCGAGCACAGGCAGAGCGTGAGCAGAGATGGAGTGGGGGGTGGACAGGGTAGGCCTGCAGGCTGATGTTCCAGACTGAGTGGCAGGGAAGCCTCACTGGGGGGCGGGGAGGAAAAGCCTTCTATCTGGAGACGGCACAGAGCAAAGGCCCCGAGGTGCTGAGCTCAGACGAAAACCCTGGAGAGAGAGGAGGGTGACAGACCTGAGGGTCACCTGTCACCATGGCACTCTCCAGTGCCCACCTCACCTCAAGGACACCTGACTCCATGAGCTCTCCGCTGCCTGTCATATGGGCACTGTTGGTAGACTGAACTGGACACCCAGCAAAGCATGACATGGGGTAGGAGGAGTCATGGGGTCTTGTGGTGGACACTTGGCTGGACTCAGCATCTCTGAGGCATCTAAGATGTTTAGAGCAGGCCTTGAGGGGGACACTGCCCAGCTCATTAGATGTGCCAGGAGAGCTCATGGGAACAGTGATGACTGAGAACCTGTCTCCCCAGGTGCCACCAGGCCTGGAGGTGATACGGAGTGTGCTTGGGGCAGCATGGCCAGGGGATGCAGAACACTGTCCCAACAGGGGAAGAGCAGCAGCCACCAAGCCAACACGATGTGTGTGATTTCTGTGCTTGATGATCTGGCACTGGAGATGTCACAAATCCCCTGGTGACAAGACTGAAGTGCCCAGAGGCCAAGATGGTCAAACTGGCCAAACTGCAAAGTTGGGGGACAAGAGATCCTCATCTTATCATGAAGCCTAGGCCATCATGACATTTTAGGTCCTTCTCTCAACTGAACGCACGGAATTGCTGGCGGTCCACTGCTGGTGACCGTCCACTGCTGCCACTCCATCCTGACCATCCACTGCTGCTGACCTCCTTTGCTATAAACTGTCATTGGCTCCAATGTAATGCCAACTCTTACTGACCTCCAAGAGACCTGTTTCTCAGGGCCCGTTTTTGGTCTGCTGTCTCCATATTGGCTACCCCAGAAGTTGGAAGCTCCTGGACAGAGGCAGAGGTTGTGACTCAGGTCCAGTCCTGGGCCCTGTGAGCACTAGTACTCGCTACAAGGCTCCCAGCCTGACCATCATCAGAATCACCCTAGGAGTTCTTGCAGAGCCCCAGGCCTGTCCTATGTGGATCAGAACATCCAGGGTGAAGCCCAGAAATCTGCATTTTGAAACTGCACCCCCATGTCATTCTGACATATCCTGCCCCCAAATCTGACACCAACCATCTCATTATTTCTTTGACAAGTGGATACAGAACTAATTTCAAGAAGTCCATTTTCCAAGATGCCTCTAGGCAGGAAACTCCAAGGGAATTCTCTGACCCAAGCCACCTGATGTCCTCCTGTTGAGCTTCAGTCAGGAAGCAATTAGAAGAAGGGATCCCCATCATACTTACTATGTGCTGGCTTCCTGGGCAGGTGGGAGTGGTAGATTTTCAAAGCTGCACTCTGGGTGGGCTCTGGGCACCCTGCTCTTTCTGGGGACATTCAGAAGTAAGATGCTTTTGAGCAGAAGCTGCTACCGCAGACAGGGAGAAAGAACTGGAGAGAATCCTCTCCCTTTCCAATGAGCGTGTTCTCTGCACAGCAGAAGGGTGGTGGAGGAGCCCCTGAGAACAGCCGGACACTCCAGCTTCTCTTAGAACAACAGCACATCATGGCAGCCTGCAACCACCCAGGACTTGGCTCCAAACCTAGAGCAAAGCTATTTGCTCCTTAACTTTTAAAAAACGCCTCAATTTCCTGACTCAACCTTTCTTTTGCCGAAAATGTATGACTTTTTTCCCTTCAAAATTTACTTGACTTCATGGTGAACTGTAGCTCCCTTTGTTGAAAATACTAGTCTTGATTCTGAAATGAAGTCTACCTATGGGAGATCTGGTCTCTGCCCCAACCCATGACAGCTCAGCAGTGTAAAGTCAGCGCCTCTGCCCACCCCAAAGGAAAGGTGGTAGGAGCCCTCCACTCACAGGGCTGGCGAAGCTGTTCCTGAGAGGCTCTGGGACCTCAGCTTCCTCTACTCACCCTCTGAGCCGACCTTGTCAAGCCCTAGACTGAGTTTGCAAAAAGCAGGATTCAACTACATCAACTTCTAGTAATAAGGACATATCATTCATTTATTTTTTTCAATTCTAATCTTTCACAGTTATCTCAAAAAGAGTTTGACTGACTATCTCATGCCCAAGTAAAACCTAAACATTAACTAAAATATCCTGATGGCCAGGCCCTTGCATTCCAAGCTAATGACTACTGTAATTGTAAATTCCAGACTGCTTTGGAAGAGCCTGCAGTTCAAGGACCCAGACCAGAGCAGCCTGGCAGCCAGGAGGGGAGGGGGCAGTAGGCACCCTCAGCAAGCAGCCATGGAGCAGGTGCAGAGCAGAGGGGAGTCCAACAAGGGGTCCTTGCCCCGGCGGGGTAGGAACACAAGATGTTGGCACAGCATGCTTTGTCTTGCTCCTTGATCACATACACACCAGCAACACTGGGAAGCCCTGAGACAATACCATTAACCAGCGGCTGCGCTGACTGAGGTCCAGGGGGACCCGGCTGCAGGCTAACGTGGCCTTGGGGCTATCAACCCCGGTTTGCTAGGGCAAGGGGCAGAACATTTCCAGTTGGCCCGGAGGGGAAGTCCAAGCCCTGAGTGTGGGCCGGAGGTGGACTGCAGAGCTGAGCCCTAGCTTGGTGGTAGGGGGCTAATCTGCTGGGCGGGGTCGGATGTGGACAGTCCTGAGAAAGGGGCGGGGCAGGAGCAATCAGGGCTCTGCTCAAAATGAAGCCAAGGGATGAGGGCGCTTCCGGAAGCTGTGTGGACACCACAGGCAGGCTGTTCTCGGTGAACTCTGTCCCGGGCCGGTGGCAGCCCTAGCCTCGGCTACCGGCTTCACGCTCTGTTCTCACGTGGGTTAGGTGAGGCCTGAGTTCGAGACCCTGGGGTTCTGTGCCCGCCCAACCTGGGCAGGCAGTGGGCGGAGCTCAGGCATGGCCACCCCACCCCAAGCCCAGCCTGCGTGCGTGCCTGCGCGCTCCCCAGTTTCTCAGGTGTGCACCAATACTCTGCATGTTTAGCAGACCCGTTGGACGAGCTGGAAGCTGCTCACGTCCACTGTTACACAGTCAGGATGATGGACACTCCAAAACCTCCAACGACTCTGCTACAGTGGGGATGGAGCGGGCACCCGAGGTGAGCTCTCCCTTCCTAACAAAATTCTAAGTGGGTCCCACATTGTGAGTTAAGGGTTCTGTGCTGCACGTCAGCTCCAAGACACCCTCGGCTAGTCTGATTTTCAAACCACCGCGTGATATCCCCTTGCCGCCTGCCCACCCGATCCACCGCTCTCCCCTGCGCCTGCGCACGGCACTCTGGGAGTGGTGATTCTGGATTTCCCACGCAAAAAGAATCAAACCAGGTTCATTCCCCCATACCTGGTCATTGTGCTTAGTTTGGTGTTTTCCAGGGACCCCCTGAGTTCTCAAACATGCAGGATTTCCTTCTCTTCCAGGGCCCAACAACCTCCCAGCAAATGCAGAGGCCACTGCTACCTCAGGCCAATTCAACAGGAAGGAGCAGATTTTAATTCTTTTGGATGCACCCCAGGGAGCATGTGTGTGTGTGTGTGTGTGTGGCGGGGGGTACCACTGGGCCTGAGGGTAACTCTTTAAAGTTTAGTTCTTTGAGGACCTCCCAGGCAGTCTTCCATAGTGGCTGTACCTCCACGCCTGCCCTTGCCAGGGCTCCTCACTGTGACTGGCCACCACCCACTAGGCTGTCCCATACTGCAGGAATAGGCCAGGACAAAGGTGGAGTGGGGGTTGCAGGTATGGGGCCAGGCAGTGACCGTAACACTGAATACCTAGCCGAAACCTGAACCAAAGAAACTGGAAAAGCAGCGAACAAAAAATTAAAAGAGAAACACACCCACTGGCATTGCAAATATCCCAAACCATAAAACCCAGATGCAGCACGAATGCTGATCCTCTGTGGTTAGAAAATGGAGCGTTCCACTTAATCAGACCTTGTGGTTAACTGAGAGGTGCCACAGAGAAAATAAACCTGTTACTGGCTTTGGGGAGACACCGCCACCTTCGTCCTGGTAGGGTCTGGGATCTGTGCTGAGAACCCTCCTTCTGTGGTATCTGGAGCTTACAACATGACAGGCAGGGACAAGTACGGTTCCCACACTGTGCTAGAATCCGGGCCCAGCAGTGGGGTGTGGGTTGCCATACCCAGCACGGTCAGTTCTGGTATTTATGGTTGGGAAGGGGCCAGGCCTGGGCACTCCCATGCCCACCCTGCTGCCACCTTGCCCACCAGCCTCCCACGTCTGCCTAGGCCCTGCAGTGCTTCTCTCCTTTCCACCTGTGCCCTTGTCCCTAGGCAGCCTGGAGTCTTCCAGACCCCAGAAACCAGGCTGCCCCACTTCTTGCCTCCCTTGCTTTATTCTTCTCCTCTAGCCCAGGGAAAGAGACTCTGCTCTGAGGTTGGGGTCAGATTCTCGTGGCCACCAGGCTCCTGGCTTCAGGGCTGCAGATGGAACTTGTCCACAAGATGCTGGAGCAAATGCTCCCCGTCCTCCGCAGGCCTCAGCCATCTCTGCAGCCAGCCCCTTTCCAGCCCCAAAGCCACACAGGCAGATGACCCAGGAGCAGATGCTGCCACCTCCACTGTGCCCTGGGGCTACTGGACAACTTACCAGAACCAGGAAGAATTCCTTGCATGGTCTGCCTCACAACCAAGGTTTAAAATGTGTTCCACAAAACAGTTCTGCATCATGATGGTGGCAGTTAGTGATGCAGATTTATACACAAGATAAAACTGCACAGAACCATGTACACACACACACACACACACAGAGCTTGGCCCTAGGAAGTAAAAAAAATAAAAATTGTAAATATAAACTGAATGAAGTCATCGTCAAGACTGTAACCTAGAATTATCTGTAGGATTTACCCACCAACAGGGGCCAGCAAGCAGTTGTCACAAAGCACAACCCATGGGACCCAACCTCTTCAGTGCCAGGGAGCTCTCTGGTGGCCGAGGCAAGCTGGAGGACCTTTCCCACATGGTACTAACCGCACACATTCAATACACAGCGTTTGGGAAGAAAACCATCACAGAGAAACACGGCACTCGGCCTGCACAGCCTGAAACCTCAGCTATTCACTTGACCCAGAAAACACCAAAAAGCCATCAGGCCACGAGGGTCAACTCTTGGGGTCATTTTAAGAGCACTGGAGAATCTGTCCAGGCTATGGGGCTGTGCATACCTGAGGAGCCACTGGGACCTGAAAGAGTCATCCTGTCCTCACCATGGTGGAGTTGGTGGGTGCCCAGGACCAGAGGGCAGGACACCAGCCTGCTGAAGTTCCGCTGCAGAAGCGTAAACACGTAGAACAGTGCTAAACACACGGGTCTAGCTGCGGATTCCCTGGCCCCTGAGCTTGCCCAGGTGAACAGAGCACCCGGATGTGACCCACACAGGAGCCCTCGCCAGCGCCATGGTCCTTGCTGGAAAGGAGGAAGCTCTTCCCAAGCCAAAGAGAAAGGTGACCACGAGAAACAAGAACATATGTAGTGGAAGTAAACTCAGTGTGAAGGAAGTGCAAATAAAAGTAAAATGTTTAAATTCTCACCACGAGAACACTTAGTTCACAAGTTCAAAGAGACCAAGCAGTACGACACATAACCACTCTGGTTTTGCAATAGCGACAAGACATCTGCCATGACCTTTAACATGAAGAACTAACTCTGCCTTTTCTACTGGTGATGGTAACGAGAACTGCCGTTATTGGGATGCTTTGTCGTCTACAATCACAACGGGAGGAAATGCAGCATGATGCCACTCCACCAAAGACAGGGGTCCACCCCAGCAAACCCATCACCGTTGAACGTACTAGAAGCTGAAGATGCACTGGAACCCACCGACCTCCCACACATACTGGCTCAGCCCACTCAAGAGGGCTGGCTGTCTCCCTCCTGATCCCATAGCTGACCGATGCGACACGGAAGAGCAGAGTACACCTCACCATTAGCCAGGAAAAGATGCAACTTGAAAATCGAAAGTAGGTTTCCACTGCACACACACCAGTTCCAACCAGTGCAAAGCTGAACAGCTCAGGGCAACCCATGGTAAGTTGGGAACTATCTGTTTGCAGAATTCAACCCCCAGCACCTCAGGGAGGCCTAACTTGGGAACTGTCTTCATACAGAGCTGTTCAGTTAAGAGAGGTCCTTAGGGCGAGGTCCCTGCATAAATCTGCCTGGTGTCCTTACTTGCAGGGAGACTTGGTGAGACACATGTGGATGGAAGACCACAGGGAGATAGGAGAGGACGCCATCCAGGAGCCAAGGACCGTCCGCACCCTCCCCTCAGACTTTTGACCTCCAGAACTGTGGGATAACTACCTTTTGTTGTTGAAGCTACCCAATTCATAGTGGCTGGTTATGGCAATGCCAGCAGAGTAATCAACAGTACCATATTCCAACATGGTGTCCCTGCAGTCCTGGCTCCCCTACAGGCTGAGCACAAGGAGCCCTTGAGCCCAGGAGTCTGAGATCAGCCTGGGGAACAGGGTGAGACCCTGTCTCAAGAAATGAAAGCAAACAAAATATCCAGTATTCAAAATCAAAGGCACAGATTGAAAACAACAAGACTTTAATCTGGAGCCCAGTACACCGTCTCCTTACCACAGAGCAACTTGACATGAGATTTGGCCCAGAGTCTGCTCCTGGTCTCTGGGCAGGAGGGACGGTAGAGACCAAGGTTTGCTGATGCAGGGCTGGACAATGGAGGGGCTCAGGGAATCTAGGGGAGAGCCACTGGCAGGTCTGCCACCCACCCCCATGCTGCCTGATGGGGGCCGTACCCAACAGGCAGAGATCTCTGTAATCCGTTCATTCCGGTCTCCAGGGAGGAGCTGTAGTCTAGAGCAGTGGTTTGCAAACTTGGCTGCGAATCAGAAGCCCCTGGGGAGCTTTCAGAAGAATCCACCCAGGCCGAGCCCCACCCCAGACCAGCTGGATGGCCATCTCTGGGGTGGGGGCTGGGCACAAACGTTTTTAAAAAGCTCCCCAGATGATTCTGATGAGCAGCCAGGGCTGAGAGCTGCTGGACCCTGTGACCTCTGAGGGCCATTCCTCCTCAGAATCCGGCAAGAGTGCATGTTATGTTTATCTTAGTGGTTCTCGGAGCATGCTCCAGGGCTGCCTGGCTCCCTACAGGTTCAGTCTAGGGCGCCCTTTATGAAGAATGATGAGCCATTCTGATAAATGGGGGTTTAGAGGCAAAAAGGGAGCTTTTTCATGAAAACATTATTCAAAGAGCTTTGGTGCGTCCAAAGCACCTTGGTGCCTGGAAGTCCAAGCTGAACCAGAATCAAATATGAAGAGTTCTCCAGGTCAGGCTCCAGAAACAAGCTGGCAGCTGGTGAGCAAGGCCAGGACAGCAGGCGACCTCCGTGTGGGGGCCGAAGGACACGGGACACTGCACAGATGAGCTCTGAGGAGAACCAGGAAGTCCCCTGCCAAGGCAAGAGTATGAGAAGCCTTGACCTGGGACAACGTGTCCCGCTGAAGGCAGTAACAGGTAGGAGATACATCGTCAGGGACCCAGAGCACCAAGAGCCTCTGGCAGTGCGTCTGGTGTGCAGGGAGAGATGGAATGGAGGGGCTGAGGCAGGGCCTGGGCCTCCAGCAGGGGCCTCCACCTGAGCCCTGCACCACCTTGAAAGGGGCTTTTCAATAAATATACATTCCAGGGCCCACAACCCAGAGGTTCTGAGCAGGGGGTGAGCCATGTCAAAACAAAAACCAAAAACAGGCCCCAGGGGCTTCTGGGGGCCAGTGATTCCGGCCTTGGGGGACCTCAGGGTGTGAGTTCTTGGATCCTCATTCCTGAGAGCAGACAGCCAAGGCCTGTGGCCCCACACCTGGCTTGCCCTGCTGGCCCATAGGCAGACGCATGGCCTCTGTCCCCAAAACTGTCTTCCTGGCTCCCACCATATGAGCCCAAGTTCTGCCTCAAAGGAACCAGCCAGGCCCAGCCACCTTCTAGTTCTGTCTCCTGCTGGCACCACCCTGGCAAGAGGACACCCTGAGCACAGGCCCACCACAAGGGAGTCATCTGGAACCCTCAGTCCAGCGTGGAAAAGCACTCCCATCCTTTTATCATGGCTGAGTATGCACAGAGGTCCACCCAGGGGTTCCTGGCTGTGCGGTTCCCCAGCTGGACCCCATTGTGCAGGCAGTGCCTCCCTTCCTCCTGAGTGACCCATTTCTACCCTAGGAGGCAGAGATAGCCATACCTGGGGCGTTGCTTCCGCCCTCCTTAAAGAGAACTGAAACCCAGATTGACTTTCATTCCCTCCAGCAAGGGCCGACGGCCTCACATTCTGGTGCTAAATGCCAAGCACTGGGGAATGACGTTTGATAGACTTGACCCTGAAAAATACCCAGAGTTCATTCAGGCCTCCAAGCCACCAGAGAATCTGAAAATTCACCAAGAAACTGGGCAACTGCAAAGTTATCTCAGAGACTCCAGCGGCTACACTCCATTTCCATGAGAAACCTCCAGCTCACGGGCCGAGCAGACGCTAGCACAGTAATGAGGCGGATGTGGGCAGCAGGAAGCAGGTTTTCCTGAGGGTGAGGCGATGCGAGTCCCTAGCTATGGGGAACGATGGCATATCCCAAAGCTCTGAGGCAAAGGACACCATGACCACCCACCAGCACCCCCGGGGGAGGCGGGAGCAGAAACACTGGGGAGAGACTGGGCAGTATGCAGCAGGAAGAAGGCACCGAGCCCCGAGCAGAAGGACGCTGACAGGACCCACAGGATGGCAGATCAGGCGGAGACCAGACGCTACACTCTCCCTTAGCATCTCCTGAGGGAGGCTTGTCAGGGTCCTTGGCCCAGAGAAGCCCGAAATGACCTTATATTTCTTCAGGGTTTCTCCATCTCTAAAAGGGAAAGAAGGGCTGGAGTTGTGGCTCAGCGGTAGAGCGCTTGCCTAGAATGTGTGAGGCACTGAGTTCGATTCTCAGCACCACATATAAATAAATGAGTAAAATAAAGGTCTATCAACATCTAAAACAAATAAATAAATAAAATAAAAGGGAAAGAAGTGGCCAGGCAGTGGCAATTGCCTTCACGCCCTGCTCAGAGCTCCCCAAGGGCAGCAGCCAGGATGTGCCCTTCTGATCTCTATGACTCTAAAGAAGGCTGCTTGGCCACAGCATGGGAGAGGCCTGAAGAATAATCACAGAGGGATAGGCATTAGCCTAACTGGCACTGAATCACCCAGAGCAGCTGACGGCTAAGCCCTTGGAGGTTGCAGACTGAGCAGACCACTGGTCCACAGCAGATGGAGACCAGCTCCCGACAGGAGGGGGGTCCTGGGAGCTGCAGATCAGGGCAGCCCTAGCCACAGGCAAAGAAGTCCCATCTCCCTCCTTCCAGGAATCCCTCCTGAAGGAAGGAGCCCTCTGCTATTTAGACAAGGTTGAACCCCACCTTCCCAGGCCAGGGAAGCCCTCCTCCACCACAAAGCCCCATTGTGCTTCAACAGCCTCACACCAATTCCAAGACAGAAACTTGCCTGAGGGAAGACAATTTGCACCAGAGAAGGGCAGAGTCAGATTTAAGAAGCACCCTTCACTAACAGGACTCTTCATCAGGGTGTGTGGAGCAGCCTCGGAAGAGTCAGAAGGTGGGTGGGTCCCAGTTCGATCCTGCCCTTCAGCAGGTGAGCTGTGGCCCAGTGCTTTGGACCCTCTCCAAAGAACTAGCCCCCTCAGAGGCCTGAGACAAAGTACTGTGCTATTCTGCTCAAAACAATATTTTCTTAAATCAGGATAAAAGATACATTGAGGGGCTGGGGTTGTAGCTCAGTGGTAGAGCGGTTGTGTAGCACGTGTGAGGCACTGGGTTCGATTCTCAGCACTGCATATAAATAAAGAAAATAAAGGTCTATTGACAACTATAGAACATTTTTTTTTTAAAGAGATATATTGCTACTAGAAAATGTAGGGATTTTTTTTTTCCCAAAAGGAGGTGGGAAACTTTGTCATCCCCCAAATCCCCCCTAGCCTAAGCTATCCCATTTGAGCAATTCAAACAGTGATTTTCTTTAGGATTCAAAGTGAGCTTCCTTCCTGCCTCTCAACCTCCCTCAGCAAGAGTTGTGGTCAGCAATTATGAACAGGCTTTCCACTGCCCTGTCTGGGACCCGGCTGACCTTCTGGCTTTAGCCTCCAGGAGACCATGCACATAACCGTGGAAGGTCTCCAGAGCAGTGCCTGATGCAAAGCCCACGCCCCAAGGAGGGGCCAAAATGAAGCTCATTCACCCACCAGTTCCTCAGGTCTGGCTACAGTGGCCAGAGTCACAAAGCTCCCCAGCGCTGGCCTGCCTTTTGTCCACGGCCAGAGCTCCTGGTGGGCAGTCTCTTAGACAGAGCTCCCCAGCAGAGGCTGGCTTTCCCTGTCCTCCATGCAGCACGGGTCCCCAGCTCTCCCCCCAGAAGGCACTTCTAACATCCATGCCCCTGTCTGCACAAATGATGAGCAATTACACTGATTGCCCCTTACCTCCCACTAACCCAGACCTCCCCTGCGTAGGGAAGGAGGGAGCAGGAGTGGAGGCAGAAAGCCCGCTGGGTCTCCCCATCCAGCTCTCTGGGAGCCAGGCAGGCTGCTCTTCACCCAGAGGCCTCCAGAGGGCTGGAGTCCCTACCCTGGTCCTCCGAGAGATGCAGCTCAGCACAACCAGCCAGTTCCCAAGAGGAGCCTCAGAATGTACCCGCTCACTGCACAGAGCCCCAGGATGGGTCCTCAGATCAGCACCTCCACTGTGCAGCCCAGTCCCTCAGCCCACATGCGCCATCTCCATGGCCTGCAGGAGTGACACCACATGGTGGGGCTGGGTGAATCTGGGTTCAATGCCTGTCCTTGCCCCTGGATGGCTGGATAACCTCATGGACAGCTGTCGACCTCTCTGAGCCTTGACTTCCTCTTGAGAAAGGCAAGAAAACCTCAGTTGTACCTGCAAGGTCATTTTGAGAACCAAATGAAGTCACAAAGTAGTACTCCCCTGAACACAGAGAACACTCGGAGATGGAGTGTTGTCACTGCCAAAAGTCGTGTTCACAGGGAGGAGAAACCAGGCTCCAGGCCTGTGAGGCTCCACGAAGCCAGGACTCTTCACCTGCCTGGGCCTCGGTTTCCTCAGTCATAACTAAGAGTCAACTAGTATCTGAGCCCTCCTAACACAGCAATCCGTGAGTAAGCGACCCCAGCTTATGGACACCTGTGGACACACAGGGCCACATACTCTGCAGTGAGGAGCACTGCAGGGTGCTCAGTCTCCTCGGGGGGTGCCCTGGCTGAGAATGACTTGTAATGCGCACATGTCCCCCACGGAATGGTGCCACGCATGCTCTGACATGTGGGACCAGCGGGAGCTGCCTGCTCCCCCTCTGTTTCCTCCAGGAGCTCAAGGAGGGGTTTCTGGCAGGATCACAGACTCCCTCTGTGTTCTCCCCAAGCCAGGTCTGAGCACAATCTTGACCGTACCCGGGGTGCCTGGGGGCCCAGGGGTGAGAGCAGAAGGACTGAGTTTCCACCACAGAGCCCTGGAAATGTGCTTGTGATGACTTCAGAGGGACCTGGATGCACACCCGGGACTTGAGTTTCTCTGCCTTACAGCATGGTGGCTGTGCTTAAGAGATGCCTAAGCTTTGATGGCATTTACAGACAGTCCCATGGAGTGTAGGGGCTCCCTCCAGAGCTCCCCACAGAGGATCAAGGCTGCTCAGGCCTGGCCTGAAGAACAGAACACAGGGGGCGTCTGTGTGATCCCTCCCTGAACTGTGGGAAGCTGAGCCAGCAGCGGGCCATGGCGGTCATTCCTGAGGCAGGGGGCATCCTGCCAAATGTGTGATTCCCTTGGCCTTGGTGGAGTCCACCAAACTTCTGGATGTATGGTTCTCCTGGCAGCATGGTGAGGAGGCCTGGGGTTTAAAAACGAGGCTCCTGAACTCCCTCTCTACCTCATTATGACTTCTTTAACATTTGTTTTTAATTTATCCAAGATCATAATCTCTGCACACCACATATGAGCCAAACTTGAACTTGAAAACCAAGCTGGGCCTTTTGTTCTGCCCACGTTAATTAGTAAACAAAGGGGAGTCTGACTTCTTCCCCCCCAAGTCTGAATGCTGGTTCCCACTGAGGTAATAGAACGGGTGCGGATGGGCTGCGGGCAACAGCCGGGCGGTCCCGGGAAGTCAAGGTTCTCACTGGGCTGACTCACTGCGAGTTGCTGAGGTTAGTTATTTCAAGCACTGTGCCATTTTTAAAGAAATCAACAGCTCCCTGCTAGCTGGGCACTCTGAGGAAATTGACAGGAATTACGAAGGTCCACAGAATTGCATTTGAAAATGAAATACTAAGAGGACAGCAGTACGCAGACCAATCTATGGTTCCCAAAGCGGGTTCCACAGAGCCCTAGTCCCATGAAATGCTACTTGGAAAAACAGGACTGTACAGTTCATCGGATGCTGGCTGTTGGCCTGGAGTGAGAGATAGCAACAGGAGCTGTAAGCTGGGCCCAGGAAGACAGGTGTGTATGGGATGATCAGGCCCCACCCTCTCCATGGTGAGGTTTGCTCATGTGGAGTGCCGAGGATTTCCAGCAGGAGCCCTGTGCAAGGCCCAGGCAGGGAAGCACCAAGTGAGCCTTGGGACTGGGGCAAAGGGACATGGTGGGATGTTCCAGACACAAGGAAAGCTTTGGTCCAACAGGCCCCAGGAAGTCTGCCTGATCCACATGGCTGTACGGCTGAGAGCCCTGCAGAAACGCAGCCAGCTCGTCCCCCCATGCACAGCAAGGACGCCGCTCTGCGCACGGCTCATAGAGGCACCATTGTTCTCGCAGCCTATAAGAAACTTCAGAATAAAACAAAAGCCCTTGTTCCTATAACTGGAAAACTATCATGTGTCCTCTCGGAACAGCCAAAATACCTTGGAGTTGCTAATGTAATTCAAGTATTTTCCTTGGCACAGGCCTAGAAAAACATATGGCCTCCACAACTGCACACATGCGCCCAGGGTCACAGAGGAGGGATGTCCACAGACACACGCCAGACCTCGGCTTCATTTGTTTTTAAAAGGATGTATGGCCTCAATTCTGGGATGAGTTGAAAAAAAACTTCCATAATAAGCAAAATAAAAATGATCAGTCACCAAAGATCACTTATCAAGAATTCTACACTGCAAGGTACCAGAGTGAACAATGAGTTCCCTTGTTAACCTAAAAATGTCCAGGAGGAAGGCAGACGTTTGATGTTTGTTTTATTACATACTGCACATTAAAAAGAGGGAAATGTAAAGAAACAATATCAGATATTCACACACGTGCAGAAAGGCAGACTGTATGGAGGGCCCCGTCAGGGCAAATAGGACAGCTGGGCTCCTTAGGAATATGGATTATAGAAAACCAGCCGGGCGCGGTGGCGCATGCCTGTAATCCAAGCGACTTGGGAGGCTGAGTCAGGAGAATCGCGAGTTCAAAGCCAGCCTCAGCAACTTAGTGAGGCCCTAAGCAACTCAGTGAGACCCTGTCTCTAAATAAAATACAAAATAGGGCTGGGGATTTGACTCAGTGGCCAAGAGTCCTTGAGTTCAATTCCTGGTTAAAAAAAAAAAAAGAAAAAGAAAAAGAAAACCAGCCATCCAAAGTCAAATGCACGGGACCAGGCTGCAACTCAGTGATAGAGCGCATGCCTAGCATGCCCGAGGCCCTGGGTATGATCCCCAGCACCAGAAAAACCAAACCAAAACAACACAGAACTCCTGAATTTCACAGAGGTCAGTGAGACCCCAAAAGCGCAGGGACAGTACGGCTGCACTGAGCGTAACTCACGAGGCCCTCGCCGTGCGCCAGGCACCGTCTCTCCATACAAGGACAACATTCCATCTCTGCCACCAGGAAGGAGGACCTGGGGTACATCAGAACACGGCTCAGCCCGGGTACTGAGTGGAAATCTGCCATCAGTGCTGACTTGGGCTTCAACCTGAGCTCCTACCTGGTCATGGCCAGGTGCATTCTCAAGTGACAGCAGACCTGATTTGTGTGAGAATGTGAGGAGCCAGGAGAGGAAGCACGGTGCTTGGATTTGCTGCCACTGTTTCTACCTGTAAGTTGTGTTAAGTCCCCTCAAGAATTTTATCTGTTGAAATGCTATCAGATGGGAGAAATATACTTTGTGTGTGTGTGTGTGCGTGTGTGTGTGTGTGTGTGTGTGGCTGGGGATTGAACCCAGGGCTTTGTGAATGCTAGCAAAGTGCTCTACCACTGAGCCACATCCCTAGTCCTACATATATACATACATATATGCACACAAACATAAATGTGTATGTATGTATATGTATATATGTAAAATAATTTTTTTTAGTTGTAAATGGACACAATACCTTTATTTATTATTTTTATGTGGTGCTTAGGATCAAACTCAGTGCCTCACACGTCAGGCAAGAGCTCTGCCACTGAGTCACAATCACAGCCCCCGCACGTATATATTTTTTGTTCATAGAATAAAATGTAAGCCAGGCTTGATGGCACATGCCTGGGGATGTGGCTCAAGAGTTAAGCGCCCCTGGATTCAAACACTGGTACCCCCCCAAGGAATACATAAGCATAAAAGACCTTAATTTCTTATACAAAACTGATACAATATCAATTGTTAAAGGGACTGATCAATAACATTACTAATATCAAGAGTACCTTAAAAAGAATTCACATTTTTTTGGAACAAGTGCTTATTAACTTTTTAAGTCATAACAGGCACATGTTCTACTTCCTAGCCCTACAGAATTGCTTGGCATCCTTGGAACATCACACAGGGTGACCTTTAGTGGCTAGGTATCACACCTGGGCATTCACGTGGAGATCTCAAAGGAACCTTTCCCTCTGTAAAGAGTCAGAACTCCTTCAGAGACCTGGCTGGCTCCAGGTCTGGGATAGGAAGCAAGATGGGCCTGGAATATCCCGCCACACTGGGACGGTACCCAAAGGACTCCGAGTCAACTTGAAAAGGCTCCAGCTGGCTAACACAGAACAATGTGTCAATAAGAAAAATAACTGCAAATACGCGGAAAGACAATAACTAGGTTTAAATTCAGAAGTTCATGATGATGCCGATGATGAGGGCAATGATAAAATCACTAGTCACCTTCACAGGGTGATAGAAACCATCTGGAAACTAGTAAATAGGTACAGAATAAAGCATTGAATTGCTTTCCCCACATGACCTGAATAAAGCAAGAGTTCTGCAGATGGTCAGACAGTAAATCTTTCCATCTCTGGGGCCACATGTGGCCCCAGTCACCACTACCTAACTGGGCACCTCATAATGCAAACAGCAGCATTAAAAATGCCATTCAAATGACCAAGCATGGCTATGTTCTATAAAATGTTATAAAAATAAGTGACACGTCGGTTTTAGTTTGCTGACCCGTGATCTAACGTAACTAAATAGTTGATGTGGACGCTGTCACTTTTTAAACATGTCACAGTTGAAAGATGATGGAGTGACAGAAACAGAGTCTTTGTCAATGAAGCCAGAGCCACTCACCAGTGACTGTGACCAACACAGAGAACTCAGGCGGCTCCCAGGAGGGATGGACGACACTTGTGAGACAGTCTTGCAAACACAGGTAAAGAAGAGGCGGAGAGAGGACACTGAAGATGGAAAAAGAATCCAAACCTGGCAATTTCCAAGAACTACAGAGACAGAGAAACACCCTAAAGACATCACTGGGGTTGCATTTAACAAAGTGCAGAAGGTGAGAAACTCCACAGATGTTATCAAGATTAAGATCTAAAAACCTAATTAGGAAGTTCTTGACACCTACCCAAGAATGCAGAGCAGACTGTCAACTCCACTATCTCACGAGGGGAAACCCTCCGAAGTCATGTATAATTTCTTGATAAATCATTCTTGAAACAAATATAAAATGGACTATAAAAAAATCTAAAGAGGGCCTGTTCTTGATTTTGTTTCTGCCGTGCTGGGCATTGAACCCAGAGCCTCACATGTGCCAGGCAGGCCCTCTACCACTGAGCTGCACCCCAGTCCTATTTGCTTGCTTTTTAATGAAGGACCCCAAACTCTCCTCATCTTATTTAGAACTCACAATTATGCTAGCAGCTTGGGAGATCTTTGCTCCTTCTTTACAATGTCAAATTTTAAAAATATGACCATCAATCTGTCAACCCCCACAGTAATAAGTGTTTTTGGCAAAAATCATCAAGGGTTAGGCTGTTGCTCAGTGGTTAGTGCTTGTCTGGAATGCATGAGGCCCTAGGTTCCATTCCCAGCACTGGGAAAAAAAAAAAAACAAAAAACATTCAGGGCTGGCAAAACCAGTGGATGAAAATTTGATGAGAACGAAAGGAATATTTATATAGCCTCAAGTAGCTCCCATAAGATAGTTATTAATTACAAAAAACAAAAACAAAAACAGAAACAAAAACAAAAAAACTTCCTTGGAGAAACCAGCCAGACATGATTTCAACCAAGAGATGAGGATTACCAGCGATTACACTGGGAAAAATAGATGCAGTTCCTGAAGAGATATTCCCCACAAAATGAACAGCCTGGATCTACTCATGAAGAAACAGAAGTACCAGCCAAGTCCTGCTGCAGAATAGATGGCCTGTAGTCTCTAAAAAGGAAGAGGATGAGAAACAGACAACCTGAAGAACTGTTCCAGACTGAAGGAGACAGAGCCCGGATGTCTAAGCCTAACACGCCCCCACAGTCCTGCTCCCTGCCCCCCAGTGGCCCACCTTTTCTCTTTTTTGGTTGTTGGGGGTTGAACCCAGACACTCTGCACTGAGCTACCCATTCCAGACCTCCGAGTTAAAAAAAAAAAGTTTTCCATCAATACAGAAGATATTAGTAAGACAATTGGCAAGATCTATAAATGAGGCAGTGTTTTCTATGGTAATCTCCTGATTTTGGTAACTGTATTGTATTGAATGTCCTTCTTTTTAGAATATTCACAAGCTATCCTGTATAGCGGCACAAAATAATATAGCTCCTTGAGAAATTATGCCCCTTAAGCAGAACTTGGGTCTGCAAGTTACTCTTAAATACTCTAAAAAAAGTTATAGACAGAAGGATAAAGAAAATGCAGTGTATGTTGACATTTTGGGAAATCTGGGAGAAATTTCCTGGAATTTGTTGTTGTATTTTTTCAGTCCTGAAATTAGTCTAAAATTCAAAGTTAAAATGTACATATACAATTTACATGCTGTCACATATATCCCATATATACATTAAGTTCAACTTATAAAGTGCAGTATTTTGTTTTGTTTTGGTTTTGGTACCAGGGGTTTGAACCCACGGGTGCTTAAAGACTGAACCACACTCTCAAACCTTTTTATTTTTATTTTGAGCAAGGGTCTTGCTAAATTGCTTAGGATCTCACTAAATTGCTGAAGCTGGTCTTGAATTTGCAATTCTCCTGCCTCAGCCTCCCGAGTTGCTGGGATTACAGATGTGCACCACTGTGCCAGGCAAGTGTAACTTATAAAGTGTACAAAAGTATATGTACACACACTGGTGCATAGCTATTTGATTGGGAACTAATGCAAACTCACGATTTTATTAAAGTGACATATGAGACTTGCAAAGGGAACCAACAGCCAGGTAAATTCATAACCTGTATCAAAACTAGTACTGATTTATCAATTATTCTGAAGCACTTTGGGTTCTCCTTGATCACACTCTTGAATCATTTCCTATAAAGACATTTTTAAATGGGGCAAGAAAATATCCACTTATTAAAACATTGTTTACAACTTTAGGTTACTAGACATCCTAACAATGCTGTAATACCATACTGCTATCAATTGTCATGATAACATTTCTCGTTTCTTTTGATGTCCCAGAGACCTGTTCTATGACTCTGGTGTACCATTTTAAGTCATTCTGTTTAGTCAAAATCTGAATCCAGTGCACCTCAAAGTACTATTGTTATGCCCATTTTGCCCAGAGCAGTGTGGGGCACAGATGCACAGAACCAGGACTGGGATCCCAGTCCTGCAATCCCAGTCCCAGCAGGGCTGGGATTCAAGCCTGGCAGCCTGGGCCAAACCCTAGTTCCATTGCTTGCCTGGGTGGAAGGTGGGCTGCAGTGTCACGTGCCCCTCTACCCACTCCTCTCCGCTTCCAGTGCAAGGTGAAGGGTGCAGCTCCAAGGGGCTCCACACCTCTCTCCACCCAGCCTCTTCCTGCACCTCCCCTCAACACAGTCTGGGCACACAGCTGTGAAGACCACCCATCTCCCACTCAAGCTGCAGCACCGTGTGTCTCCCTGAGAAGCGTTTCTAACATAGGAGCTCATGCTGCAGAGCAGAGCCCTAGGGATGTTCACCTCACATACCCCAGCCCTCTCCTCTGTGCAACCTTCCTAGAAAAGGGTTGGAGTAGATAGTAAAAAAGTGATGACTACACCAAGTTCATGTGCATAATGACACTGTGACCTTACAAGAAATTGGGGCTGGTCGGGAGTAGGAAGCAGGAAGAGATGCATTTGATTATTCTAGTGTGGCTTCAGAAACAAGGCAACCACCTCAAGAGGTTAGAAGGAAAACAAGGGAATCCAGAGGGGAAATAGATCCTATGGAGCTACAGAGCACAGGAAAACCAAGAAGGAATCAGAGGCAAGAAATACCACCTGAGGCTGTGGATAGCCCCATCTGGGCTCCAGCTGCACCCGAGGCCGCAGTGCATCCCGAGTCGAAGGAACCGGCAGAGCACAGAAGCAAAGAGTGTGAGCTGGAGCTCATCTTCACACTTACACACAATCTCTCTGCATTTTGCTGCAAATGGCATTTTCACATTGCCCTGGCTTTCCCTGGGAAGAGTGGAACCAGAACCCAATGGTGGACGCTGGCTCTACCACCATGTGGGGAGGTAACTTTGGGCCCACTGTCCTCTCACAGTCTCAGCTTCCTCAAGGATGAAACGGAGATTACCACATCAGATGAACAAGCCTTCAGTGTGGGACCAAGGTGTGACATAGTGCCTTGGGGCATTGAAGGTGCCTTCAGGGCTGTGTTTCAACAATTACACTTAAATATTCATGCTGTCCACATTCAACAAATGAATTGCTTATCATGCACTACGTGCTACCTAGGTAAATCATGCAGAGGAGCACCATCCTGGGGGATGGCTCACTGAGGTCCTTCCCACCTTGCGAGAGGGGAACCTTTGGGGAGGGCAGCTGAGCATGCTTGACGATTGCTCTCAGCCAAGCTGAGTCCCTGCTCCAACTCTGTGGGATGGACTGCACAGTTCCTTCCAGCTAAGGGCTAGGGGAACTGGTGTAGGGTCCTGACTGAGAATCCCAGAAGGAACACTCAACCCACCCCAGGAGGCGTATTACAAATCCAGCCCATCATGGTGACCCTGACTACTCATTAAGAATTTATGGAGGGGAGTGTAACTCTGATCATCAGAAGTCACTGTGGCCAAGAGATCTGGACTTGCAAATTGACCTGTTTGCATCCCACTCCTTCCTGCTTCTATGTTTTTCCTCCTCATCAGATCCATCAGCTTCTTCAGTTACCAGCCCTCACAGTGACATCTTTCTGGTTCTTGCAGGACTGGTCTTCTCATTGAGAATCAGCACCTTCACTGCCAAGGCTCCAGGAGGGCTCAGCTAACACCCTGAGGCTTCCCCATCTCCACAGCCATGCTTGGGAGGCCCTCCAGGAACCTCTCCACCATGCTATTTCCAGGAAAAAAGAACACCTGAAGGGGATCTGCATGCTGAAGGCAAAAGTACTGAATTTCATGATTTCTAATTTCAAATCATTGTAGACGCTTAGGCGCATGCACACACAGAGCAGGGACAAGAAGGGAGACCAATACTTCCTCTTCAGTTCCCCAAACGAAGAGGGTATAAATGTCAAGTTATTTATTACCCCAGTGGTCAATTCATGCTGCAGTCATCTTTCACAGATGATTGTGACTGAATTTTGATTTGTAGAGAGCTCAAAGAAAGCAACGAATTCTCAAATATTTTATAAATGAACCACAAGGACATATTTGCACACTTGGTTTACCAAAGCTTGGTTTGTACTCTAAATTGCAGGGTAGCAAGCGAGCATGCCCCTCCGGCGTCCTTCACACCAAAGACACACATGTGTGTTCTTCCAGCCCTCACATATTCCAGCAAGGAAAACCAGTTTCCAGCATCCCAACGAGTCAGACTGGAAGATGATCACTTCTTCCTCCCCTGGTGAAGCTCCTGGGGCAGCGGGCAAAAGGCTCCTCTGAGGTCTAGCCTGCTCCCAGGGCTTGCCCATGGCCTCTCATGCAGTCAGACAGCTATGGATTAGGGAAGGGATGTCCCTAGGTGCAATTTGCACCTGGAACAAACCTACCCTCTCTGCACTGCCACTAACAACTCTCAGCAGGTCTGCTGAAGCAGGAGGCAAAGGTCACTGCCCTTCCTGAAGAGGAGGAGCCCATGCTCCCAGGCTGTGTGGAGTCCCAGGGCAGAATGGGAGACCTGGACTCTGGAATCACTTTCAATGATCAGCAGTGTGACCTTGTAAAGACACTTGACTTCACAATCTGTTTGCACAGCAGTCAAATGGGAACAAGTACCTATTTCCTAGCAGGTCAGACACTGGGAAACACCAAGGTTTTAGCAGCCACTGCCAAGTGCTTTCCAAATGGGGCTAGACCACTTACATCCGTCACAGACAGACAGAAAGAGCAACCGTTTTGCACTTATCTGTCAGCCTCTAAAGGCTTAAGACAAAATCTTAAGGTCAATTTAATGGGCCAAGGATTTGATTCCTGTGTGAATTAGCATTTTTAACTACCTGGGTAGTGGAACATAGTTTCACATATCTGGTACCTATTTATAGTTTCTTCTTTTGTGAATTTGACGTCCATGTTTACTTTCAATCAGGGTGAATAATTGGGGCCTTGTTTTTCCTCTTGAAAATCGATTTCCAAAAGCACTGCAACCTTTGGAGGGCAGGAGTGTGGATTCATTCCTGTCCTGGGGACTCCAGGCAGCTGGGATTATCATCCTTTATGATTTCCACAAAAACTCCTATAAACAGCCATGGTTAGGAAAACATTTTCATGATTTTATTTTCAAACTTTGAAGTGTACTTCTAAATTAAATGTTCATTTCCCAGGAAAATCTGTAGATAACGCACACAATGAATAAGATTTAGGATTTTGAAATTTGTTTTAGAATCTTAAAAATATTAACTGAAGGGGCTGGGGATACAGTTTAGCTGGTAGCATGCTTGCCTTGAAAGCACAAGGCCCTGGGTTCAATCCCCAGCACAGCAAAAAAAAAAGTATCAACTGAGGTTCCTCAGAGCATCGCTGGACACTTTAGGAATTGCAGAAAGAAACCAGTCCCAGGTGCCCTGCAGCACCAGGGACAGCCAGCCCCACCAATCCTCATCCCAGATGCCAAGGTTTTAAAACTGTGTTGACTTCACTGCTCCTTATTCTAGTCAGCTTTTTCACCACTGTGACCAAACAGGTGACAAGAACAACACAGAGCAGGAAGAGTTTGTGTGGGGCCCAAGGTTTCAGAGGTCTCAGTCCACAGACAACTGGCTCTATTACTCTGGGCCTGAGATGAGGCAGGACATCATGGTGGAAGGGCATGGAGAGGAAAGCAGCTCACGACATGGCACGAGGAAGCAAAGAAAGAGATGATTCTCACCAGGGTCAAAATATAAACCCAAAAGGCATGACCCCAGTGGCCCACATCCTCCTACCACACCCCACCTGCCTACAGTTACCCATCAGCTAATCCATATCAGTGGAGTAATGTACTGATTAGGTTAAGACTCTCTTAACTCTATCATTTCTCCTCTAAACTGTCTTGCATTGACTAACAGATGAGCTTTTGGGGAACACTTCATATCTACCCCATAATATTCCCTAAATGCGATCCAATGATACAAACACAGAACATACAAAACCTCGCAAAGTAGAACCAACTGGGGCAGTTTCCTCCATGCTCATAATTAATTGGACCTTCCTGGTCCCCCAACGACTTATCCCATCCCAGCATCTGCCCCCTGCTGCAAGCAAGTTGCACTTGGATTCCCGTGTCTCTTCCTTCATCACCAGCCAGCTCCAGACCATGCAGGGGAGATATCCCAGGATTGTTGTGACACCTCCTTATTTAGCAGATAGCTAAAAGGTACCACCATTTTTGCTTCTTAATGAGCCCTAGAGGAAGAGCCTCTAGTCTCCCTGCTGCCAGCAACAGTCCAGGCCCAGCCCAACCATCACAGTCATCCAGCCACCCAGTGTACACGTCTCCATGCGCCCACCCATTCCACCTCTGTGCACCTTCCCTGCTCTACAAGGCCAGGAGGATCCCTGAAGGACAGTGTCCTCCACTGGGAAGGAGGGCACCTGCCTGCCTCCACACCCGGAGCAGGTCTGGCCCATCTCTGCCTTTGCCACCGTTCCCAGGCTTCCCACGCAGCACCAGATAACACTCACTCCCAAGCCTGCCTCTCATCTTCCCTCTCTTCTTCCTACACGGCTTGTTCAGAGTCCGGTTTCCCCAATCCTTGAGGAAACCGTGGACAGAAAAGTGACTGTGGAGGGTGTGCCCTTCCCTCCCTTCCGCCTCCACAGGGCTGCATGGTCCCTCAGCCATCCAGCCACCCTGCTCCCCAGTTCCTCCCCTTGCCCTCCTCTGGCTGCCTGCATGATCCAGGCACTGCAGCTCCAACAGTCCCTCAGCACCATCCCCTCGAGCTGGGTGTGTCCCCAATGAAACCCGACAGTTCCCCAGATGAGTCTCTCACAAACAGTGTGGGGTCTGTCATTGCCAGAATACCAGGGGGCATCTATCAGGTGGGTCCCCCTGCAAGGTCACTCACAGGTCAGCCAAGCTTGGATACCAGGGGTTAACTGTGACCTGGGCCACTTTCGGATGGACCACACCTCCTTAGGCAGATGCAGGTGGCCATCCCTGTCTCCACTCCAAGCTTCCTTCCACTCCCTCACCCCTGCCTCCTCGCTGTCCTGGCTCCTTCTGGGTCTTGCCTCTCCGAGTCCCAACACTTCCTGCCATAAGTGGTGCTGGGGATGGAAGCCAGGGTCTTGCATATGCTAGGGACATTCTCCAACCCTGAGCCTCACCTCAGCACTCTGCATGACTTCAAGGGTTCTCTGTTCCTCCCAGGCTCTGGACCTCATCCTTCCAGGTGGATGGAGCCAAGTGACCTGCTCATAAAGGCCCTGCTCCTCCCACCTCATCTTTGCCCTCTCTGCACCAGCTCCCATCTCAAAGTGGTAGTGAGATGGAGTGAGATTCCCTCTCTTACATCAACATATATATTTAAATTTAACAAGAATTACTTTGAATTAAGAAATGAGTTTGCTGGGCATGGTGGTCCATGCCTGTAATCCCAGTGGCTCAGGAGGCTGAGGCAAGAGAATCACAACTTGAAGGCCAGTCTCAGAAACTTATAAGGCAAGGCCCTAAGAAATTAGTGAGACCATGTCTCAGAAAATAAACAGGGCATGGGATGTAGCTTGATGGCAAAGCTCCAGTGGATTCAATCCCCAGTACCCCCTCCCCCAAACTGACAGAGTTTCAAGGACTAGTTTAAAACCACTCCCTACCTGCCTTTCTCCATCATCCCAGCTCCAAACAATTTTTCCCTACTTCTCCTTATTCTAAAAATGCTTCTCCAGACTTGTCTCCTAACACAGACCTCATCTCTTGATGCTAATAGTACTTCTTCCTAACTCAATTTTATTTGTGTATTTATTTTTGTGTGTGTAGTACTAGGGATTGAACCCAGGGGTGCCTAAGTACTGAGCTACATCCCCAGTCTGTTTTATGTTTTATTTTGATACAGGGTCTCACTAAGTTGCTTAGGGCCTTGCTAAACTGCTGAGATTGGCTTTGAACTCAGGATCCTCCTGCCTCAGCCTCCTGAGCCACTGGGATTACAGGCATCCTTTAGGGAAAAGACTGGGTCTAATGCATTTGTCTCCCATGGTCCCTTCACCACTGTCCATCATAAGTACTCAATAAACATTAACCGAAGCAGCCAAGTTGTTACAAATAAATATTAAAGATGCAATTCTGAATTTTCCCAATGTGCAAATAAAAGTTGCCTCTCAACTGAAATATAAATAGGGCCTTCCCATTATAGAAGATTTTTTCAGTAGGTTAATCATTTAAATTCTTTCTTCCACAATTTTTTTTGGTAACATTGCATGTCACTGGAAAGGTTGGAATATTCTTTGTTAAAGTTAGACACGTGTGTGTGTGTGTGTGTGTGTGTGTTTATACACTTGCAACAGCCTGTTCTCTCCCCAAGAAGCCCTAGAAATGCAATCAATAAAGAATGAGATCAAACTAACTTTCCAAAATCATAAAAAGACAAGTTAGACATTCCCTGCCAGATCCACCCACCCAAAGAAAGATTGACAGGGTTCAAAAGCCTTCACAGAAGTTGAAATCAAATGTCACCCCAGCAATCCAAGTGCCAAAACTTTTGCAACACAGGGAGGGCCCCCTGGAAGCTTGCTCTTTCTGAAAAGCCCTCTTTAAATGCTGAGTTATATTTAGAAAAAATGGAACAGAAGTTATATTTAGACAAAATGACTTAAAAGAATTTTACCAAAAGCAGCATGTTTATACTAATCCTTCAAAAGAAAGGTTTTCCTCAGCTGTTACATACAACTCCCAAAGCAACCTCTGCACATGTGGAGTTCTGCTCATCTGGAAGAATGGGTGTGCCTGGATCCTGGCCAGACTACCCATGGGAAGCAGTGGGATACAGGAGGACTTAAAAGTGGACATATATGACCACATGACAGATGTGATCCTACAATATGTACAATCAGAAAAATGAGAGATCACACTCCATTTATGTATGATCTATCAAAATGTTTAAATGCATTCTACTGCCATATACAACTAATTAGAACTAATTTTTTTTTTCTTTCCAGTGCCAGGGCCTTGTGCTTGCAAGGCAGGCACTCTGCTAACTGAGCTATGTCCCCAGCCCCTAGAACAAATTTTTAAAAATTTTTAAAAAACGTGGGCCCACACTCAAAGACAATTTCAGGCAGAAACTGGAGTTGACAGTCTGATGAGGACATGAGAAACCTTGCTTGAGCTGAGGGCCACAGCGCCTAGACTTACATACCACACAGAAGCCACACAGTAAGCCACACTTACATACCACAGGTGCCCTCACCACCCCCCTGGGGCCACAGCCCCTCTGTCCCTTCATAGCTAGCCAGCAGAAAATGTTTTCGACATTTTCTTTTCAGTTGTCTTAAACTATTTTTGAGAGCCAATTTCTAACATATTGACTTATGCTTTCATAAGAAAATTCTGGTCAACAGGGCTGAGGTGGTTTTGGAAACCTGGGAGGTTTTCATAGGTGACTGCATGAGTTTAGGGTGACAACTGCCAATAGAGAAAAATGGCCTATGACAGTTATTCCTCTCTATATAGGCTACAGGGCTCCAGGCTCCAGATAAGCACAGGGCTTGGAGGCTTGGCACTCACCCAGGTCAAGGGGACCTCTTCTCTAAAGAGCCTCAGGAAGAGGCAATTTCCCAGCATTTCAGCCAAGGCAGGGCAGAGGCCAAGGTGCTGCCGCACAGCGAGAGACAGCCCGGCTGTGGGATGGGACTGCCAGGCCCAAGCTGAGCCAGCCTGAGCCCAGCCATGGGGCCATGGGGGTGGGGGGGGAACACGGGACCTGAGCTGATGCCTGCCCCCGCCTTCCTAAGGCGCACAAACACCTGCAAACACTGCAGCCAGTCCCGATTCTTCCTCCTAAGCTGGTATTTCCAGGAAGTGTCAGAGCAGCAGAGAACCAGAGCCATCGATTTTATACCACTTATAAGTCCTAGAGCAGCAGAGCCCAGAGCTACATCATGGAGAATAAATCAAAGATCTAAAATGCCACTGGGTATGGTGGCACACAGCTGTAATCCCAGTGGCTCAGGAGGCTGAGGCAGGAGGATTACAAGTTCAAAGCCAGCCTCCACAGCTGTGAGAACCTAAAGCAATGTAGCTTTAGTGAGAATCTAAAGCAATGTAGCAAGACCCTGTCTCAAAATAAAACACAAAAAGGGGCTTTCTACTGTCACATATAACTAATTAGAACAAATGAAAACAAGAAACAAAAAACAAAGCCAGTTTCAGCAACTTAGTGAGGCCCTAAGCACCTTAGCAAAACCTGTCTCAAAAAAACAAATAATAATAATAATTAAAAGGAAAAAAATGGACAGGGTTTGGGCTGAAGATGTGTCTCAGTGGTTAAGAACACCTGGGTTCAATCCGCAGTACAAAAAAAAAAAAAAATGCCCAAAACAGAGACCTGATCATATATTTCAGGCACCTTTTCCCCAGCGAACCAGCTACCTCCTTCCCTTCCTCACCGACATCTAGCAATACTTATTTTCCCAGGCTGGGGAACCAGCAGAGGCCGACTCTGTCTGGTAAACCATTTGCCTATGGTGAAAATCATATTAATTACATTGATGTAATCACCCAGAGGAAAATCATCTGGTCCCATAGTCCTATCAGGTGGTCAGGTGTCTAATCACTAGCTCCCTTACTGCCGGGCTGCTCAAGGAAGAGGGTCCAGTTAGAAGGAAGCTCCCCCAGTACATCAGCGAGCTCTGTAGCTAACCAGGCAGGCGCACACAGAGAGCAGGTATCACAGGGGGCTTGAAACGGTGGTGGCATGGGCTAGTGATGGGAAATGGCTGCAAAGAAGGGCAGGGACAGTCAGAGTGGGAACGTGGACTCCCTAAGGAAGGCTCCCAAGTGCCACGCAGGCCTGGTCATTGGAACCCCCAATATCAGCAAGAGTCAGCCTGCCTGCATTCTTATGTAGGAAAGAACGTAGAAGATGATGGAAGGAAAGACAGACAACCTGCCTTTCTTGGCTCTTGGTGTGAGGAAGCAGAATAAGAGACCCTTGTCATAGTCAAGGTCCAAGAGGAACCTGCGAAGCTGAGAATCCAACGCCCCAAAGAGAAAAGGACACAAAGAGTAATTTCCAACTTCAGGAAGAAAGTCATATTTGAGACTTGTCTGGTGACTCAACTAGAACCCGGCTCTGGGTTGAGGCAAAGAAATTAGTGGCTGTCTTCCGCCTCTCCAGGCATCCTAATGGCAAAGGGGGAAAATGGGGCTTCTGTGGATAACTCTGGCCACACACACCAAGTTAGGAAACTCCATTTCCACCTCCACCTGCGGGCATGGGAAGGAACGCCGCCCACAGGAGGGAAAGCTCACCCAACTTTTCTTGAAATAGAAATAGGAAATAGCAACAGTTACAGGCCCAAATCCAGATTTAGCTGCGAAAAGGACACAATTCGGCTGGGCCAAACCTGTGGAGTCTCCTCCCTCTCAGGAGGATGCTGAGAGGTCTGTGTGCTCCCACGCCCCTCTGCAGAATCAGAGCCTCCCCCACCGCCCACTCCCGAGGGTCAGCACTCCCGGCCCGGTAATGGGAAGCGGGGCGGAAGCAACGACCACGGGTGGGAAGCGGCAGCGCACAGCAGGCACATAGTAGGTAGGCGCTCACCTAAGGCCTACCACCGGACCCAGCACCTGGGCAGTGATCACGGGGGTTGGGTGGCGACTCGGGATACAAAGGCCTGGCCAGCTCGGGACCGTACCCCTCGCTAGGCGGGCGGGGGGTGGGCAGTTTGGAGCTGAAGAGGGGGAAGGAATCCGCCCTCATTTGCACGTCGTCTGGGGCCCGGGCAATTTGCTTAATCACTACTCTAAATGCCAGAGCGCAGCACACAATGCGCGCCCATTCACGGGCTTAAAGTGTCGCAGCGCTCGCTTTAAATGAGAAAAGCCCGCAACAAAAGGGGGGAAAAGCCAAGTTCCTCAACTTGGGGAATGCCTAGGGTCGCCTCGAAATCATCTCCGGGAGTTTAAAATCCAGACCTCGGGTGTGAGGGCTGGAGGGAGAGCGGGGGTCGTGAACAACTCCCCCGAATGCAGGTTTGTTAGCAACGAGCTCAGAGCCGCCCAGAGAACCCGGGGAACCTGGGGCAACGTCGACCTGGCTCCCCCGGCCTGGCTGACCTCTGGAAGTAAGACCCCCGCAGCAGACACAGACCCAAGCTTTCCTTGAAGCAGGCAAAGGACTGTGGGGGTTAGGGAGATCCCAGAGGTGGATCTTGCAAAGGGATCGAGTCGCAAAGGGAAAAGAGTTAAAGTAACTTCACTTTCATCCAGGCACCGGCAGCGCAGCCCAGCGCTCGGCAGCCACAGAGAAGTTCAACTCCGCAAACAAGTTCTGCCCAGGGTCGGCGCAGGAGGCCCCACCCCCACCCCACCGCCGAGCCTGGGGGCACATCCTGCGGTGCCCGCCCCCGCCCGCCAGACGCTGCGGGCCCACACTCACCGTGCGCGCTCCTCCGGGAGACAGGGGTCCGTTGGAGAGGTACGGGCTGCTCAAGTCCGGGATCATCAGGAAGGGGTAACCAGGGTAGGGGGGCCCCTTAAAGAACGCGCCGTCCTGGGGCCTTCTCACTGCAGACAAAACCGAGTCTGGGTGAGGCCTGGGCCCGGGACAGAGCCGCGGCAGGGGGCTTCGGGCGGGGACCGGGACTCCAGCGCCCCTCACGCGCGCTCCAGGGCGGCTGCTGCCGAGAAGGCGGAGAGCAGGGGCTCAGCCACCAGGGCTAGGAGACCGTGGGCCGCCTGCTGAGGCGCGGAGCACCGCGGGGCCAGCACTGGGGGCTGACCCAGTGGACACGTACCTTCGGCGAAATAGTCCCGCGGCTTCTGGAAAGCGTCCCGGGCGGGCTGAGGGCGCCTCTCCGCCTGCGGAGGAGACACAAAGGCGCGGGCGGGTGAGCGGGCGCGGGGCTGGGTCCCCCGGGGCCGGCGTGGGACCTCCTTACCTCCGAGTCCGAGCTGCTGCTCTGGTTCTCCGACTCGTTGACCAGGGACGACTTGACCTCGTCCAGGTCCCGCTGCGCCGAGGCGCTGTCGCTGCTCGGCTCCTGCTCCTCGCCGCCCTCATCCTGGAAGGGGATCAGCTCGTCGCTCGCCCCCAAGTCGTCCCCTCCTCCGGCTGCCCCGGCTCCGGAGCCGCAGCCCCCGCCGCCGCCTAACTGGGGCATGGTGGCCGCGGACCCGGGCCGCGGTTCGCAGCCCCGAGCCCCTCCCGCGCGCTCGGCTCCCCGGCGCCGCCGCAGCAAAGTTTGACAGGGCGTGGCCCCGCGGGGAGCGGCGCGGCCGGCCGGGCGGGGAGCTCAGATCGGCCCCTCGGGCAGCGCGAGCCCGGGCTCCCCAACTCGCCGCTGCCGCCTGCTCCGCCGGGGCGTCCGGCGCGGGCCAGCGGGGAGGGGCGATCGGGCAGAGGGAGGGACCGCCGGCCGGGCAGGGGGGCCGGAGGGAGGAGCTGTGCTGCAAGCTGACACCCGCGCGCCTCGGGAGCCCGGAGAGCTAGCGCGCGCTCACACTGGCCTTCACACTCGCACCTTCCGGAGGCTGCGCCTCCCCGCAGCGCGCGACCCTCGACCCGGAGCTCGCCCCGATCCCTCCTCGCGCCTCACCCGGAGTCTCGGAGACCCTCTCCGCAGCCTGGCGCAAACTCCGGGAGTCTTGTCCGTACCTCTCCGCATCCCCTAACTTTCTTCCAAACAGCCCCACAACTCTGCGCTGGTCCGCGCCCCCTCCCACCGCCTTAGCGCGCTGGCAGGCGGCACTGCCCCCTGCGGGAAAATCTCAGTCGCGCAGATCCGCGACGGACCGCTCTGGAGTCCCTGGGAGCGCGGTGTCTGTCAGCGCTGGTACACCGCGGATGCAGAGCAGGGCTTTTGGAGAAATTTATGACACGCCGAAATACGCCGGGCGGCCTTCCGCTCCTCTTTCCTGTGGGATCCCAACGCGTCCCTCTCCCCTGCCCAGGTTTTCCATCTTGTCCAGACGTCCAGAGTCACGCCCTGCTGAAATTCCAAAGATCTCTCCTTCTCCTTAGTTTAAAATTAGGACTTACCTCGGTCTTGGATTCGAAAGACTTAGATTCCATTCATTTCAGGTTAGAATTGTCAGCCAGTGGTGGAGCCTGTGCTCAGCGTGCACCCTGGGTTCAGTCCCCACTACCAATATGTATATTTAAATCCTCTCCAAACAGTTCGGGAAAGGCGGAGGTGGGGGGGAGTACCATCTTGTGTAGTCCATGGAGAGAAAATACGTTGGTGACAAAATGAATTTTAAAGAACTGTGGAAAACGGTAGGGGAATAACAAAAACTATTTTAAACACAACGGCTAGTTTCTAGAGGTACCACAGGCGTGGGCAAAGTCACAGGTACAAGAAAGGTCAGTGCATCGGGAAGACTGGTCCTTACGGTGTACAGCGGCCCGCTGGTGGAGGGACATCCCTGCACGCGTGGACCCAGGATGATTTGGAAGCAGCACTCTTCAACAAAGTTAGCGTGTATGGCAGGCACTATTTCATTTTGGGTTTTAGAAGATTCCATACACTTTTTTCTGCATAGAAAATCAGAGATGTACACCAAATTATTGTCAATGACTATTTATTTGGGAAAGGGGAAAGGTAAGAAAGGAGGGGAGCAGTATTGTTTCCTTTCTACAGATTTTATTATTTACAGAAAAGTAGTGGTATGCCTTTCTATTTTTTACACAATTAATGCATGATCGTGATCGCATAAAACCTTTTGAAAAACAGATGGATTATGCATAGCATCTTGATGGAAAAGTAAAAGTGCCTTTTCCCCAGAACAGGACCTTTCCCAACAGCCCCCCAGTGCACCCTGTGCAAGTCTGATGTGTCCTCCTAGACATGTCCCCAGGCAGTTATGAACGTGTGTAAACACATATACCTATCCCCAGATGTACCTGTAGAGACTCTTATAATATTGTACAATATTTTTATAAGTTTTTTAAAGTCAGAAGTTTTTTCATGTACCTAGCCTTATGAAAACCCTGCAGCTGCTGTGACAAATCACCACCATTTGGTGGCTTAACACAGAAATTTATTCCCTCCCGGCTATGGAGCACAGAAAGCAAAATCAGTTTCACTGAGAAGTCAAGGCATCTGCAGAGCCATGCTCCCTCTGGAGGTTCCCAAGATAATCTGTTCCTTAGCTCCTTGGAGCTGCTGGCACTACCTTGTGGCCACAACTCTCCAGTCTCTGTCACTGCCACCCTTTTTCTGTGTCCAATCTCCCTCTGCCTCCTTATCAGGAAGGACATTTGTGATGGCAGTTAGGGCCACCACACTAATCCTGGGAAATCTGCCTGTGCCGAGATCCTTAATTTAATCACAATTGCAAAGACTGCTTTTCCGTAAGAATTTACAAGTTCCAGGGATTAGGTCATGGACATATCTTTGGGAATGAGCCATCCACCAGCCTACCACACCCGTCAACCTCGAAGAAATGAATGCAAACTGAAGCAGCACAGAGACACCATTTTCTCATCTATCAGGTTTGCACCAGAAGGAGGCAGACAGTTAGCATTGACCCCCCTCCTGCGGAGAAGTATGCACAGATTCAAGGTGTGCCATTGTGTAACATTTCTGAAGGGAAGTTTGGCACTATCTACAAAATACCTGTGAAAGCTAGGGTTGTAGCTCAGTGGTAGTACTTGCCTAGCACATGTGAGGCACTGGGTTCAATCTTCAGCGCCACATAAAAATAAAATAAAGGTATTATGTCCATTTATATTTAAAAAAAACCTTTGAAAGCTGGGCATGATGGCCCATGCCTGTCAGCCCAGCAACCTGAGAGGGTCGGACAGGAGACTCGAAAGTTCAAGGTTAGTGCGAAGCCCTAAGCAACTTACTGAGACCTTGACTCTTCATAAAAAATAAAAAGGACTGGGGATGTGGCTCAGTGGTAAGATGCCCTTGAATTACATCCCCAGAAACAAAGATTAAAACCTGTGCAAGTTTAAGACCTTGATTCAACCATGTACTTCTAGGATTTTATACTAGGGAGATAACTGGGTGTACAAGAAACCTGTATGAGTGAGCCCATCCCAGTGGAGAGCTGGAAACAATCTCAACATCCCAAACAGGGAATCGAGACATAAAATCATGGTGTGTTCATGAGTTTGTCAACGTGGAAAGAGGCTCATGATTGTAGGTGAAAGTAGCCAATTAGCCTGGGGCTGGGGTGTAGCTCGGTGGTAGAGCACAAGCTGAGTGTGTGCAAGGCCCTGGGTTCCAGTGCCAGAACCCAAATAAATCAAGATTAACAGACATGTTTCCCATTCTACTGAAGAACTGATGTCAGACTGAGCCTTCCATCAAGAACTGCTGTAAACTCTGAATAAAACATCAGACTCAAACAGGATTGAGCTGATTTTCAGACATCAAGACAAACCAAGGACTTGAGGAGCCAATGTACCAGGAAGGAAACTCATCTGGGTGAGTCCCTTTTCATCCCTGTTCATCCCATCAGAGTCTTTGGAGACTCTCAGTGCCACATGCAGAGATCAAACAAACTTTCTAAAGCAGGCAACTACAACCTGCTCCTTGTTTTTGTGTGGTCTGTGAGCTAGGCATCTTCTTTATATTCTTGGATGGTTGAGAAAAACACGAGGAACGATAATACTTTGTGACACGTGAAAATTATATGAAATTCAAATTTCAGTGCTGGCAAAGTGATATTGAGACCTGGCCTACTCAGGAGCTCATGGCTTTCTGTGACTGTGTTCACACTGTCTGTGGAACTTGGTCACTAGAACAGAGACGTCACACAGGCTGCTCATTGCTTCTTACCTGCTCAGCCCTACGGGCCACAAGGAGGCAATGTCTCAACGAGCATGTGTGTTTCTCCACTGCGACATTTTATTTTGTTTTTCTTACTAGTGTATGCCCAGGATCTGTTAAAATAAGAAGAAAAACAGCTGGGCATGATGGCACATACCTGTAATCCCAGCAACTCAGGAGTCTGAAGCAGGAGAATCCCAAATTCAAGGTCAACTCAGGCAATTTAGTGAAACCCTGTCTCAAAATAAAGAATAAAAGTGGTGGGGGTATAGCTCAGTGGTAGAGCACCCCTGGATTCAATCCTCAGTACTAGAAAACAACAAAAACAAAAAGTCCTGTGTTGTCACAGATCAAAACAGGAAGTAAGACCTGCATTTCATGTAAATTTGCAGTGGATATGACATCAGAAATAAGAGCAGCAAAGGAAAAAGTAAATACACTGCACATCACCCAAATTAGGCAGTTGCAGTGGCCTGTACCTGTAGTTCCAGCTATTCAGGAGGCTGAGGCAGGAGGGTCACTTGAGCCATGCGGTTCAAGGCCGGCCTGAGAAACATAGCAAGATCCTGGCTAAGAGAAACAACACCAGGGCCATATCTTTCCTAGGCTGTATCACTCAGCTACACTTCTTCCACTTTCTGGGAAGTACTGAGGCCACCTTGCTGGCAGTGATGGCGTTTGACCATTTCGTGGCCATCTGCAACCCACTTCGCTACACCGTTATTGTGAACCCCCAGCTGTGTGTCCTGTTGGCAGCTGTGGCCTGGCTCATTAGCTTCTTCTATGCTCTCTGCATTCCATCCTGACTGCACACCTGAACTTTTGCCATTGCCTGAAACTCAATCACTCCTGCGACATGAAACCCCTCCTGGAACTGGCCTGCAATAACAGAACTCAACCAGTGGCTTCTTCCTGCTGTCGCAGGGAGCATATCCACGGGAGCTTTCTTCCTCGATCTCCTCTCCTACTTCCACATCATTGGCTTCCTTCTGTTGAAGAACAGGTCCTGCAGGATACTCCACAAGGCTCTGTCCACTTGTGCCTCCCATTTTATGGTGGTGTGTCTCTTCTATGGACCTGTGGGCTTCACATACATTCGTCCCTCTTCAGCCACATCCATGAGCGAGGACCGGACAGTGGCCGTCATATACAGTGCAGTCACCCCAGTGCTGAATCCATTGATATACACCCTTAGGAATAAAGACGTGATGTTGGCTCTGAAGAAAATCTTCGGGAGGAACCTCTTTAAAGACTGCCTGTGGCACCAAGGGGACTCATGAGACATATCTGATTTACATGGAGACTTTCATGACTTTACTGTAATAAATGATTGTTTATTTGAGAAAAAAAAAAAGAAAAACAACACCAAAAAATAAAAAAGCTTGTGCTCCAAGAGACACCGTCAAGAAAGTAAAAAAGTCAAAACTCATCGATTGAAGGAAATATTTTGCAAATAACATAAGGCAGCAGACATATCCAGACTATATAAAGAACTGGTACAACTCAATAATAAAAAGCCTGATTGAAGAGTGGGCAAAAGATCTGAATGGACATCTCCTCAAAGCAAATATAGAAACAGCAGAAAAGCATGTTACAATTGTTCATTATCAGCATCTACCAGGGAAAGACGAAGCAAAGCACAGTCCGGTAACCCTTCGTGTCAGACAGGAGGGCAGCCAATGAAAGTGGAGGAGCGCAGGCGGGCAGGGCCGGGAACCTCCTGAGCTGCGGGCCGCCTTGCACCGGCTCTGCAACGCGCACCGCGGGGTCATCAGATGGTGAATCCAGAATGACCGCACGACCCAGCTACGCTGCCTGCGGCACTCATGCCTAAGGGAGCTGAAGGGACGTGAACCTCGTGCGTGCTCACAACAGCTGCTGTGCGCCGAGCTGCGGTCCCCTGATACTCACGCGCTGAAGCCTTGAGCCCAACTCTGTTTGGAGACCCGGCTCTCCGCAGGTTGTTGGGGTTGAACGAGGTCAGAAGGGTGGCGTCCTGGTCTGATAGGACTGGAAGTCTAAGGAGAGGAGACACCGTGCGAGCACACGGCAAGCGGGCAGCCATCTGCAGCTGGGGAGAGCCCTCACCGGGCACCCCAGTCTTGGACTTCTACTTCTCAGCACAAGGAGGAAGTCGGCTTCTGTTGTTTAAACCACCCAGTCTCTGGCATTTTGTTGTGGTAGTCTGAGGAGAAAAGACAGCAGCATGATTCTTAGGAACCCCCAAACGGAAACAACTCAAAGTCCTGGTGAATGAGGGCTGGAGCGCCCTGCTCAGAGCGCTTGGGAGCAAGTGCGGGGCCTGGGTTCAATGCCCAGCACCATGCCAAAAGAAAAAGCCAGCTTGTCTACACCAATATGAGACCCAGTAGGCAACTGAATACTAGTGACATCAGTGGAGATAACAGGTACATTTCCTAATGATAAAGCAAAAGATATATAAATTCCAAAGTTCATATTTGCTTGACAATATAGCTTCAAAATAGATGCAGGGAAAAGGAAAGAATTAGAATGAGAAAAAAAAAAAAATACACGATGGCGGGTTGTTTTTTTTTTTTTTTTTTTTTTTGTTGTTGTTTGTTTATTTTTGCGGTACTGGGGATTGAACCCAGGTAGATAAGTGCTCTACCGCTGAGCTACATCCTCAGCCCTTTTTATTTTAGTTTGAGTTAGAGTCTCACTAAGTTGCCCAGGCTGCCCTTGAACTCCTGATCCTCCTGCCTCAGCCTCTGGAGTCACTGGGATTCCTGGAATGCACTAGCCCACCTAGCAAGGCAATATAGCCTTTTTTATTTTTTATTTTGGAGATATGGTCTCACTAAGTTGCTGAGGAGATAGCTTGGAGGTAAAGTGCCTAGCAAAAGCATGGCCCTCAGTACACACACACACACACACACACACACACACTCATATATGACTATTATCAGTCAGGCTTGGTAGCACATGCCTATCATTCCTGTGACTCAGCCAGACCATATATGTGTCTCTGTGTGTGTGTTTGGTACATACACATACATTTGGTACTGGAAGTTGAACCCAGGGTTCAATTTACCACTGAGTGCCCTATCATTTTTGAGACAAGGTCTTGCTAAATTGCTCAGGCTGGTCTCAAACTTGTGATCCTCCTGCTTCAGCTTCCTGAGTCATTGGAATTACAGGTGTGTGCCACTGTGCCCAGCTAAGGCAATAAATTTTCATTTATTATTAATTTATTGGTACTGGGGATTGAACTGTGGGATGCTTAACCACTGAGCCACATCTTCACCCATTTTTTATGTTTTTAATTTGAGACAGGGCCTCACTCAGTTGCTTAGGGCCTCGCTAAGTTGCTGAGACTAGCTTTGAAGTTGTGATCCTCCTGCTTCAGCCTCCCATGTAATGGGGACTACAGATATGTACTACACACCTGGCTCTTTACTGATCAACTCTTCTAAACTTTTCAGGAAACAAGTAACACAATATGTTCTGAGTTGTACAGTACTGATATCTTAACCCTCTGGATCTCAGAATTCCCACTGTGACCTCAGTTGAAAATAGGGTCACTGCAGAGGTGATTAGTTAAGATGAGGTCACACTGGAGCCTCTATTGGAGCTCCTACTATAATGCTTCTTACAAAAATGTGGCCACATGAGCAGAGACATAGGATCTTGTGCAGATGGAGACAGAGATTAGGCTACTACCACAAGCCAAGGCCTGCCAGGATTCCCAGCTATCACCAGAAGCCCAAGCAGAGAGGACTGGTCTGCTTTCACCCAGAGCCACAGAGATTGTCAATCATCTGGGCCTTTGATTTTGGACTTCTAAGCTCCACAATATCTGTCTCTTGTACTTTTTTCTTTTCTTTCTTTCTTTCTTTTTTTTTTTTATTACTAAGGATTGAATCCAGGGACACTTAGCCACTAAGCCACATCCCTAGCACTTTTTATATTTTATTTTGAGACAGGGTCTCACTAAGTTGCTGAGCCTGGCCTTGAACTTTCCATCCTTCTGTCCCAGCCTCCAATCTGCTGGGATTACAGGAATGCACCACAGCGCCCAGCTGATAACTTCTCTTGTTCTAAGACAAATGATTTGTTGTGCTTTGTGACAGTAGTGGTACAATACACTTCCAGAGAATAGAAATGGTCAGAATAATAATCCACTCATTTTTACGAGGTTAGCATAATCTGGGTTTTCTGTTTTTTGGTTCTGGGAATCAAACCTGGGCCTGGAGCATGCTAAGTACTCCATTCACCCCTGAACTACACTCCTAGACCCATCAACGTAATCTTGTCAAAAGACATTATAAGAAAGTTGTAAGTCAAATTTTCTCATTACCATACAGCAAATATCAAAAATAAAATATTATCACACTGAATTCAGCTCTATCTAAATAGAATAATAAACCATTAATTGGATTTATTCCAGAAAAGCCAAGTTGGTTTGTCATTCAAAAATTCAATCAACAAAATTTATCACAATTACAGAATCAAGGAGAAAAATCTCATGATCTCTTCAATAGATTTTTCAAGTATTTAAAAAAATTTGATACCCATTTTCAGTTTTTCAAAGGGGACGCATGAAAGGAGAGCGTCAAACTGGAAGTAGAAGCAGTTTCCTTGATTGGATAGACTTAGTCGGAAGCTTCATGGGGAGTGTGTTGGATGGTGTACGGTGGAGACTGCGGTGAGACCAGCAGGCTGACAGGCGCTGGCTCAGCACCTGGCCTGTGCTCAGATCATGGTAGGGGAACTCCGGAACATGCGATGCACACTGGGAGGGAGGAATCAAATGAGCACTGTCTTCAGACAACACAATCATGTGCCTAGGAAATCATTAAACATTCATAGAGGAGCTATTAGAATTAACAAGTAGATTTAGCCGGGCGCGGTGGTGCACGCCTGTAATCCCAGCACTTGGGAGGCTGAGGCAGGAGGATCGCGAGTTCAAAGCCAGCCTCAGCAATTTAGCGAGGCCCTAAGCAACTCAGTGAGACCCTGTCTCTAAATAAAATACAAAATAGGGCTGGGGATGTGGCTCAGTGGAGGAGTGACCCTGGGTTCAATCCCCAGTACCAAAAAAAAAAAAAAAAAAAGAATTAACAAGTAGATTTAGCAATGTTACCAGATAGAAGCTCGGAGTAACACAAATCTACTGATTTCTATATATATAGCAATAAACAATGAGGACATGGAATAAACATGTGGTTTAGACAGCATCAAAGTTGCCACATTCAGGGGCTTGGGGGTGTAGCATTTATATATATTATGTATAATTATATATAATAATATAATTATAATATATATAATATTCCTAGAAATAATACAATTATATATAAAATATTTCTAGAAATGAGTTCAACAGAAAATGTGCAAGTGCTTTGCCTTGGAAACTGAAAATATCACTCAGAAATTAGAGTCTTCAACAGAAAGGGAAGGTGGGGTATTTTTGGTTTTCATCAACTAGAGGACCTTTTCCTTGGTGGCTGAGAATACAGCCAGGGCCTCAGGCATGCCAAGGAGGCACTCTACCGCTGAGCTCAACCCCAGCTCCTGGAAGACTGAACACACTGAAAGTCTTAAATTCTTCCCAAGTGATGCTCAGATTCAATGCAAAGCTGATCTACAGCAGAATGTGTGGGGTTTGTAGGTTGACAAGCTGATTTTATAACAGGTGTATTATTCATGTTTTTTATTTTCTGTGCTTTATGAATCTGACTTCTTGGGGATCTTGCTAACCTGGAGAGTCTGCCCCTCCCAAGGCCAGCTAGCTCCTAGAGAGGCCAGAGACTCGGTGAGGGGGCCTTCATGTGGAGAACAACCAGTCCAAAGTCAGAGCCCCCTACCACCTCCTGTACTGGGCTCCGAAGGCTCCTGTGCTCTGGGCTAGCTTTCCCTTCCCTAATCACCCCAGGGTCAGGGACCAGAGAGCTCTGGACAGCTCCTGCACCTGGGGCCCACTATGAGTTCTCCCACCAACCCAGGTCAGACCTGCTCAGCCAGTTTATCCTGCCTTCTCTGCTGCCTACCTTTGGAGACCCGGAGGCCACAGCAAACTCTTGCCCAGACCTTCTCAGTCTTCTTCCCCCAGACTGACTGCTGCTTCCCTGTGAGGCCTAAGACTGACCTGCCCCTTCCTCCTGGGTACTCTGAATCACAGACTATGTCTTCAGTGGCAGCTGCTCCCTGCTCTGTGGGCCTTGCTCCACCTGAACAATAGGAAAACCAAAACCTTCATTTTAAAATCATAGGGCATTCAAAAGGCTAAAGACAGCATAGACGGTCTTTTTTTATTGATTGATTTTATTTTTTTTCCCCAGTGCTGGATGAACCAAGGGCCATGGGCATGCTAGGCAAGCCCTCTGCCACTGAGCTGCACCCTTTATTTTTATTTTGAGGTGGGGTCTCACTGAGTTACTTAGGGTCTTGCTTGGCTGCCAGGCTGGCCCTGAATTTGGTCCTCCTGCCTCAGTCTCCTGAGCAGCTGGAATGACAGGTGTGTGTGGCTGTTCCCTGTTTGTCCTTAGTGTTCTAGATCTTCATCTGAGTGTTGGCCGTGGGTGTGTTGGCTGTGGAAATTCCCCTGCTGTGCACTTAGGCTGCTGCTTTGGGTGTATGTTTGTGACTTTAGTGAGGGTCGACATTAACTAAGAGCTCCTGTTCAGGCCTGCCCCTTCGGCCCCTCCTCCGTATCTTTGTGTTGGTGACACACAGTCCTCCAGGAGTCCTTGACTTGGCTGTTCTCCGGCTGTTCTTCGGCTGTCCGACCTGCTGCTGCTCTCCCCAGCAGGCAAGTTCCCTTGACCTCAGCCACCCACTCCAGGGCCCGGCTCCTCTTCAGCGCTTCCCACGGGCCCTTCCCTTGACCAGTCAGGCCAAGGCAAGGGCGTTGGCCCATGAGGAGTCCCCACCTGCCCTGCAGTCATCCTGGAAAGGGTTCCAGTAAGTACCCCTTTAGTGATGCAGCCGAGGGGACAGGAGTCCAGAGAGGCTGTGTGCTGCTCAGAGCCCCTTCAGCTAAGAGTTCCATGGTGGAGGGGATTTCACTGTGGCTTTCTTTCATGTTGGGTTGAGCCCAGCACCTTGGGCATGAGCTTTACCATGGAGCCACACCTGCTGTCCCTGTTTTACATTGCTCGTGCCTTGCTGTCTCCACTGCCTCCTAGCACAGTGCCTGGACAGTCGAAGGTGCACAAGTCCTTGCTGACTGACTAGTGGCGGTGATGATCACTTCCATTCTCCGCTGGCACCTCTGAAGTTTCTCCGAGGCATGGCTCGTTGGTGCTGTGGACTGAGTGCCAAGCATTCACAATCCTCAGAGGCAGGACAGCCAGACAGGTCACTGTGGTGAGACCAGGGTCAGCACCAGCCGCCCTCATCCTCACCTCTCTCTGATCCATCTGGATCCACTGCAGATCCCAGGTTGATCTCCCTGCCTCCACTCCAACCCCTGACCCCTTACCTGTCACCCGTCACCATGGGCCCAAGGAGCTCCTTGACTTCTCTTTCCCTTCCTGTTGGTGGTCCAACCCAGAGCCTTGTGCTTGCTGGGCAAGCACTTGCCACCTAGCCATGTCCAAAGCCCAAGCTCCCTGCTCTCCTGGTCTGGAAGGAGGCCAATTTCTTCGTCTTTCTCTCTCCAACTCTCTTTCTTGTTTTCTCCTCCTTTTCTTCATGCTGGGGACTGAACACAAGGCTTCATGCATGCCAGGCAACTGCTCTGCCACTGAGCTACACCCCAGCCCAGAGACGACTAGGTGCTTTATCCCTTTCCTCAGCTGAGGCCAGCTGGGAATTTCCTAAAGACCTGCTGTCTTGATCTTTGAGGTCCCCAAAGGCTCATGTGTTGAAGGCTCAATCTCTAGCTTGGCATTACTGGGAGGAAGGTGGTTAGGCTTCAAGAGGTGGGTCTGGTGGAAGGTCTTCAGGCGCACCGTGGAAATGCACTTGAAGGGGAACACTGGTTTCTCCTATTACTTTCAGGTCTCTGTCATGGAGTGGGAGGATTTTCTCTGCCCACCACTCCCCACCATGCTGTACTACTTCATCATAGGCCCCAAAGTGATGGGACCAAACAGTCATGGACTGAATGCTCTAACACTGAAAGCCCAAATAAACTTTTTATCTTCATAAGTTGATTATCTCAGGTATTTGTTACAGCACTGGAAAGCTGACTAACAGATCTTATTAGGAAATCAAGGTAAAGTGATAATAATAAAAATGCTTAAAAGGGTGGGGGTAGGGCTCAGCGGTGGAGGGTTTTCCTAGCATGTGCAAGGCCCTGAGTTCCATCCCTGAACCACACGAAAACAAACAAACAAAATCCAACCAAACAAAAAACACTGAAAAGACAAAAGCAACTAGGCATGGTGGCGCTTGTCTCAAATCCCAACAGTCTGGGAGATTGAGGCAGGAGGATTGTAAATTCAAAACCAGCCTCAGCAACCTAGTGAGGCCCTGTCTCAAAATAAAAACTCAAATGGGCTGGGCTTCTGGCTTAGTGGTTAAGCACCCCTGGGTTCAATCCCTGGTAACAAAAATGTATAATAATAATAATAATAATAATTTGTAACCTTCTTGCCTCTACCTCCCCAGTCCTTGGGATGACAGATGTGCACCATCATGGCCACCATGAGCACCACTTTATTCTGGAATGTTTATTTTGTCTTCAAAAGAAACACCCTGAGCTGGGTGGCGCAGTGGTGCATGCCTGTAATCCCAGGGGGTTGGGAAGCTAAGGCAGGAGGATCATGAGTCCAAAGCCAGCCTTAGCAACTTAGTGAGGCCCTAAGCAACTCAGTGGTACCCTGTCTCAAATAAAATACAAAAAGCAAAAGGGCAGGGGATGTGGCTCAGTGGTTAAGCACCCTGGGTTCAATCCCTGGTACTTAAAAAAAAAAAAAGAAAAGAAACCCTGTCCTGCTGATGGACTTCAGTTTTCTGGGTCCTTTGATATCTGGCTTCATTCACTTGGAGGAATGTTTCCCAGGATCACCAAGGTCAGGTGAAACAAAGAGAAGGCAGGTGGATGCTTGATGGGGACTCTGATGCAAGGGGAGATGAGGGAAGGTTGGTTCTCCACCAGGCTCAAGAGCCTTCCAGGTCTATGAGATGAACAGGAGTTCTGGAGGTAGATGGTGGCATAGCACTATGAATAGGCCAGAGGAGGCTGGGTCACAGAAGACGAGAAGTGGTGAAGGTGTGCTGAGCATGGCAGAGCACACCTGTCATCCCAGCGACTCAGGAGGCTGAGGTAGGAGGATCAAGAGTTCAAAGCCAGCCTCAGCAACTTACTGAGGCCCTGAGCAATTTATCACCTGTCACAAAATAAAACATAAACAAGTGCTGGGGATGTGGCTCAGTGGTTAAGTGCCTGGTACGAAAAATAAAAAAATAAAAATGGGCAGGGGTGTGGCTCAGTGGTAGAGCACTTGCCCCACGTGTGAGGCCTGGGTTTAATTCCTACCACCCTCAATCTTCTCAGTCACACAGCTGGAGGAGGTCCTCCAGGAAGATGAAGGCATATCCACGTGGTGGAGAAAGTGGGTGCCTCTCCCTTCTTTTCCAAATGTGCTCCGTTATTGTCTTGGTGTCACTTGGGCAATACATCAAAGTTGCACGGAGGTCTGACTACCTGGGCCCCATGGAATGCCAGCCCTTGAACTGCTCCCAGTCCACTCCTGAGCTGCTCATTTAAGAGCCAGTGTTGTTTTTTGGTAAATAGATGCACGAAGATGCTGCATTTCTCTTCGTGGATTGGGACCTCGTTTTAGCACTGCTGAGGAGCACAGCGTCAGGCACAGTGGGCGCTTTCTGTTCTAATTGGGTGATTTCTGGCAGGCATCACGGGGGTTCTTCTGTTGCCACACCAGGAGCGGAAGCCAGGGAGGGCGAGGACGAGAGTGTGGGGGATTTGCTTTGTCCCTGTCTGGGCTGCAAGGTCAAGGTCATATCCTTTTTTGTTTTGCATCCCTCTCACAGAGCATTGGTTACTTGTACAGTTTTTCTCTAATTGCATTTTTTGGGAGGGAAAAATATTGCTTTTAGGAGGCCTAAACTTCCCCACACTTATCCCCACTTTAATACAGAGCCAAGCATATATCATGATAGATCTGCCACGGCCATAAAGAACTTTTCAAGGGGTTGGGGATGTAGCTCAGTAGGTAGAGTGCCTGCCTTGCAAGCACAAGGCCCTGGGTTCAATCCCCAGCCCCGCAAAAAGAAAAAGAAAAAAAAAAAAAGAACTTTTCATTATGTCATTTCATCTTTTTTACAAAGATGGAATTAAATCATTTCATTGGTTAAGATTTGAACAAGAGTACCCAGCCTACGTATCCCATGGGTTACTGTTTTCCCATTGGCAAAATTGCACAAATCATCCCAATAAATGATTTGCAAGGATTCTTTGGATTTTAAAAATGAAGTTCAGCCATACCCTCATCTGTGGCTGCTATGGATGTGGAGGTGCAGTGACTGAAAGTCTCTGGGCTCTGGGGACACAGGTGCCCCTGGACTAGCCCACGTGAGGTCTCATGTCCTGGTTTCCTCCTGAGGCAGGAGAGCGGCCACAGGATACCCTGCTGGTCCTGACCAGGAGGCTTCAAGGACAGGAGTCTGAATGGTCTGCAGAGAGGAGGCCCTCACCCAGCGTCCTGTTGCCTACTGTTTCTTTCCCAGGACTCAACTTCCCTTCCAGGCTTACAAGGGCTTTCAGATTCCTCACTGTCCAGGGTTACTGCTCTCAGAAAATTAGACATGTTTTATTTTCTTCAAAGTTTGAAAGAGGCCAGGCATTGTGGCGCATGCCTGTAATCCCAACAGTTTAGGAGGCTGAGGCAGGAGGATCATGAGTCCAAAGCCAGCCTCAGCAACTTAGTGAGGTGCTAAGCAACTCAGTGAGACCGTCTTTAAATAAAATACAAAATAGGGCTGGGGATGTGGCTCAGTGGTGGAGTGCCCCAGGGTTCAATCCCCAGGACCAATAAATAAATAAATAAATAAAATAGTAGCAAAAAGAAAAATATTTGGTATAGACCTGAAAGAAATGTAAAATCTATGTGAATAAACACTAGGAACACATGGAAAAGATGCCAAGTGGCCTTGTGGGATCCCAGGCTTGCGCCTCTGCCCAGCCCAGACCCGGTTGCTGCCTCTCCCGCTCTGGATGGCTTCCCTCACTTCCCGCCAGGTCTCTCCTGGGAGTTCTACCTCCATAAGTCACAGGTACAAGAACATCTGGGCTATTTGAGGGATTCTGACCTAAAACAGCATCCTTTTGCACAGGTCTGTTATGTGTGATTTCCCCCATTTTTGGTTTATCTGAAACTGTTGATTTCTTCCTTGTCCTAGGAAGGTATTTTACTTTTAGACTGATATTTATTAGACTTTTTTCTGATGGATGTTGATTTTTCTCAGAATTTGCTATATTTGGAGCTGGAGCACCCCCAAAGGCCAGGTGTTGTAGATGTTGAGGTGGCTGTTGTAGATGGGCAATGAATCCTCTTGTGGGGTCTTTAAGGATAGCTTAGATGCGACCACAGAAGTGGCACTTGGAGAAGCACACACAATTAAAGTGCTACTGTTCTCACAGGTCCTAGCAGAGGGAGGCACAGCATGCCCAGATGGCCACACAAAGTCACCTGAAAGAGCCTGGTCAAAGTAGAGGCAGGGACAGAACAAGGGCTGGTGGGTCTTCCCAGAGGGTCGTGGGTAGGGAACTTGTGGCAAAAGGGAGACCTTCTCTCTGGGCATTTTAAATATTTGGTACTGAGGATTGAACCCAGGGGCCCTTAACCACTGAGCCACATTCCCAGGCCTTTTTATTTTTATTTTGAGACAGGATCTTACTATGTTGGCTAGGGCCCTGATAAGTTGCTGAGGCTGGTTTTGAACTTGAGATCCTCCTGCCTTACCCTTCCCTAGCCAGTAGGATTTATAGCTGTGTACCACCACATCTGGCCTAAGTGAGTAATTTGAATGTATCTGGGTTAATAGATGTCTGGGTTCTTTTGTGCAGCTACAACAAAACACCTGAGACTCGGTAATTTATAACAGCAGAAATTAGTTTTCTCACAGTTCCAGAGGCTGGAACATCCAAGTTCAAGGTGCTGGCAGGGACAGTATCTGTTGAGGGTGGGTCTCAGCCTCAGAGAGGGCACTTGTTGCTGTGGTCTCCCTGGGGATGTGAACATTGTCCTCCCATCTGGGAGGGTTGGGAGGTCCACAGGGAAGAGGTCTACACTGCTTCTCTAATTCCCTAATAGATTAGGGTGCTAATCCATTCATGAGGCTCCACTTCCCAGAGGTCCCACTTTTAATACCACCATGGGGCATTAAATTTCAAAACATGAATTTTAGAGGAAACTCACAGCACACATGGGGGACAGGATGAAATGGGAAGGACATTATGAGCTTACAGCTCAACCCCCCATGTTAGGGTCAAACACTCAGAAATGGACAATGACCAAGTGGAAGTCCAAAATAGCAGGGCAGCTTCAGGCCCTTGGGAGTCACGGAATCCACAAAGAGCAGCATAGGTCAGGTACCCATCAGCCAAAGAATGGGCAGGTGAGATGTTGTAGGTCCTTGCAATGGAGCGTTATTGTCAAGGACACCGAGCACTGCTCCACACTGCTGCAGGATGATCTGCAAATACACTGTGCCCGGGAAAAGAAGTCAGTGGTGAAAACCTGCCCATGGCATGATGTCATGGATGGGAAGAGTTCCCAGCAGGTGGACCTGTAGAGATGGCTGCCAGGGACTGGAGGCAGGAGGGCGGACGGGGAGTGACAGGTAATGGGAAGGGGTGCCTCTGGTCCCTGCTGCTGTCTGTAGCAATATGCAAGGGGAGGAAGGTGAACTGAAGGACTATGTTTTATTGTTCTCATGAGTTATACCTAACAGTAGAATGCACTTTGACACATCATACATAAACGAGTATGACCTCACATTCTTCTGGTTGTAGATGATGTAGAATCACACCGGTTGTGTAGTCATGTATGCACATGCGGTGATAATGTCTGATTCATTCTACTGTCCTTCCTACCCCCGTCCCTGCCCTTTGCTCCCCTCTGCCTAAAGTACCTCTATTTTTCCCTAGCTCTCCCCACCCCTTTATTATGTTAGCATCTGCATTTCCAGCTTTGGTTTTTTTCAGATTGACTTACTTCATTTAGCATTGTATTATCCAGTTCCATCAATTTAATGGCAAATGCCATAATTTCATTCTTCTTTGAGGCTGAGTAATATTCCATTGTGCATATATACCACATTTTTAATCCATTCATCTGTTGAGGGACACCTAGGTTGGTTCCATAGTTTAGCTATTGTGAGTTGAGCTGCTATGAACACTGATGTGGCTGCATCAATGTAGAATGCTGATTTTAAGTCCTTTGAGTATAAACTGAGGAGTGGGATAAGTGGGTCAAATGGTGTTCCATTCCACATTTTCTGAGGAATCTCCATACTGCTTTCCAGAGTGGCTGCACCAATCTGCAGTTTCACCACCAATGTATGAGTGTACCTTTTCCCCACATCCTAGCTGACATGTGTTGTTGCCTGTATTCTGATCATTGCCATTCTGACTGGAGTGAGATGAAATCTTGGAGTAGTTTAATTTGCATTTCCCTAATTGCTAGAGATGTTTAACAGTTTTTCATATATTTGTTGATTGT
>JAJEJO010004200.1:148265-162115 GCA_020662805.1 Glaucomys volans
CTAATTGCTAGAGATGTTTAACAGTTTTTCATATATTTGTTGATTGTATTTCTTCTTCTGTAAAGTGTTGTTCAGTTCCTTAGCCCATTTATTGCTTGGGTTGGGATTATTTTGGCGTTAATTTTTTTGAGTTCTTTATATATCCCAGAAATTAATGCTCTATCTGAGGTGAATGTAGTAAAGATTTTCTCCCACTCTGTAGGCTCTCTCTTCACATTATTGATGGTTTCCTTTGCTGAGAAGAAGCTTTTAGTTGAATCCATCCCATTTATTGATTCTTGATTTTACTTCTTGTGCTTTAGGAGTCTTGTAAAGGAAGTCAGGTCCTAAGCCAAAATGGTGAAGATTTGGGCAAGGAAGGGCTATTTTTTTTATAGGAGCCTGGGGCAGTGGTGCACACCGGTGATCCCCGTGGCTTGGGAGGCTGAGGCAGGAGGATCATGAGTTCAAAGCCAGCCCCAGCAACTTAGGGAGGTCCTAAGCAATTTAGTGACACCCTGTCTCAAAATTTAAAAAGGAAGTTCTGGGGATGTGGTTCAGTGGTTAAGTGCCTCTGGGTTCAATCCCAGGTACTGAAAAAAAAAAAAAAAAGAAAAAAGAAAAAAGAAAAAGGGAGGGGTGGGCAGGACGTCCTGATCTGGAGAGCTCTGTGTCTCTAGGTGGCACACGGTGCTGAAGTCAGGAAGTGAGTTCTGGGCACCATCAGCAGCATCTGGTCTGTCAAGACCTCAGCCAGGGCTGGGCGCAGAGCACTTGCTCGGTGTGTGAGAGCCCCTGCATTCAACCCCCAGCACCCCTCAAATCTCAGAAAGTCACCAAAGGCAGCTGGTCCCTGACTTCTGTTTACCTGGCTTACCATGGTGCAAAGTGTCCCCACACAACCACTGGGGTGCTGGATTTCAGGGCAGCGTTCAGCACCCTGTGTGAGAGAGTCGGCACTTTGGGGCTGGGGAGAGGCTCGGTGGTAGAGTGCACGTAGCATGCACCAGGCTCTGGGTTCCATCCCAGCACAGAAACAGAAGACACTTAACACTGCAGTGTGAGGTTGTCGGTGTTGCTGACTGCCCCACTGCAGTCTGCTGTGGGGTTCTGAGTGTGTTCAGGGCCAGCTGGGACAGGCTGTGGCAGTCAGTAGGTTAGATGTGTGATGTGCATGTTGCTCTCATGATGGATATTTCTTTATTTTTTAAAAACATTTTTAGATGTTGATAGAACTTTATTTTATTCATTTATTTATATGTGGTGCTGAGAATTGAACCCAGTACCTCTCACATGCTAGGCAAGTGCTCTTCCACTGAGCCACAACTCCAGCCCCACGATTGCTATTTCTGTCTGGGACTGGGGATCTACCACCAAGCTTCATCTCCAAAGAGTGGATCATACTATGTTGTGTTGAAACCAGAAGTAAACACCTTGTGTCTGACGTGGGCTAGTGGAGAGTTGTTTCCTTTTCTGTTTATACTCATTTACCTTTTCTTTTCTTCTTTTCTTTTTTCTTTTCTTTCCTTTTTTTCTTTAGTACTGAGGATTGAACCCAGGGTGCTTAACCACTGAGTAACATCCCCAACCCTTTTTTTTTGTTAATGTTTTATTTTGAGACGGGGTCTTGCTAAGTTGCTTAGGGCCTCACTAAATTGCTGAATTTGAACTTTTGATCCTCCTGCCTCAGCCTCCTGAGTTGCTGGGATTATAGGTGTGTGCCACTGCACACCTAGGTTACATCCATTTATCTTGATCAAATATTTATATGTTTCTTCAGGTACTTTCCAAATCAAGAAAAACAGTAAACATTTTCCATTGTAAAAGGGGAAAAGGCCATTATTTCCTTCTCAGGTTGTCAGGAAGGACTCTGGAGCCAAATACATGACTGTATTTGAATCCCTGTCCTGGGTGATCCTGGGCAAGTCATTCAACCTCTCTCTGCCTTCGAGTTCTCATGGGTAAAATAGAGTTAAAACCATTCCTCCCTCAGAGGGTTGTGGGAACTGAGTTAATATACCTTAAGCACTTACTGATCAATAGCACAAAGTAAATACTTGTTAAAATGAGTGGCTACTTGGGAGGCTGAGGCAGGAAGATCACAAATTCAAGAACAGTCTGGGCAACTTAGTGAGACCCTGTCTCAAGCTAAAGTTTAAAAGGGCTGGGGATGTAGCTTCCTATTATGTTAAAGCACACCTGGGTTCAATCAACAACCTGGGGTTGTGGTTAGTGGTAGAGTTTAGGCTTAGCCCTAGACTCCATTTAAAAAAAATAAAATAAAATTCAGCTCAACTGCCTGGGAAAGACAGCAGGTGAGTCACAGAGTCCCATGGATGGCTTCTGACTTGGTCAAGACTGCTCCCTTCTCTCCTAACCCACTTCTTGTCCCTTCTCTCCAAGGCTGAAATTAGAATTTATACTGGTTCTGGTTCCTGCTATAAACTACTGGCCCAGAACCCTGCCCAAGTCCTCTGCAGGTCCTGTGAGCCTTTAGCCACTCTCTCCTGTCTGTGAGCTCTGTCCTTGGACAGGCCACCCACACCCCAGCTGCCCTACCAGCTGCCCTCCAAGGGTTGCTGAGTCCCTCTCTCCCTCCTGAGTCGCCACGGGCCTTAGGACTGCTCAGTCCCCAGTCCTGACAGTCAGGCACTGGTCCTCCAGCAGCTCCAGGTCATACCTCCTGCCTGACAGCTGTGCTGGCCCCTCACCATGAACCATGGCCAGGGATGAAGCCCCAGTCTCTCTCTCTCTCTCTTTTTTTTTAAATGTATTCTTAGTTGTAGATGGACTCAATGCCTTTATTTATTTATGTGGTGCTGAGAATCGAACCCAGGGCCTCACCCATGCAAGGCAAGTGCTCTACCACTGAGCCACAACCCTAGCCTGAGCCCCAGTCTCTTAAAGCCCTTCCTGGCGAGTGAGGCCTGAGGTTCCCTCCTGAGGACCCGGTCTCTGCTACCTCTCAGCCCTGCTCTGCTTCTCTTGGGACAGAGACAAACCTGAATTTCCTGGAGGATTCACTCCCCTCTAGAGAAGGCCCAAGTGGAACTCAGGCTGAAAGACTGGTTTGTGGTGACCAGGGACGGGGACTGTGTCAGAATTGGGGGAGAGGATGGGGATGTAGAGTGGTGAGGGGTATTTCTAATAGAAGAAGAGGCAGGGCAGGGGCTATGTGAGGCTGGGGCTGGGACCTGGACAGGGAGCAGAGAGAAGAAAGTGGGTGGGGTCCTTCCTCACCGTGCTCCATGCCTGAGCATCAGGGATGGCCCAGAGGTGGATTCTATAAGCAACTTCTGTTTGGCAAGTATCCCCATTCAGTGACCAGCCTCCCTGAGCTCTAGTCTCCTCATCTGTCAAAGGGCAGCCTAGCAACTTCCTCCAAGATCTGTTGGAGGTCCCAGGAGATGGCATGGTGGCTGCAGTGCTCAGCATGTGCCTGGCATGGTAAGTGCTCACAGATGAATGGCAGAGGCTGTTTTTCAGTGCTGGGGTTGAACCCAGGGCTCACATATGCTAGGCAAGTGGTACCACTGAGCTGCACCCCAGCCCCCAAAATGCTTTTGAAGGGGGTAGGCAAGCTTGTCCTAGGAGTTGGGTCCTTAGATAAGAAACCAACTGAGCAGAGAAGTCCCAGAGTGACAAGAGGTGGAGGTGGGTGTGGTGAAGGTAAGTTTTCTTCTCCCAATGTTAATTCCCCGGGATGTTCTCTGCCCCCAAACTCCTTTTTGTGGCTCAGGGAAGAGCCAAGGCTGAGGGGAGTCAGCAGTTTCTGTGAGCCTGTTCCTACCAGGTGCTCACAGCAGTGCCCTGGATGGAGGCTGTCCTTCTGTGGCTCAGCCTGTCCTCCTCCCCAGGGGGCCCAGAGCAAAGCTTGGGCGACCACTCAAGAGCAGATTCATAGCCATAAAGTGCACTAGAGGATACCTGGGGCTTGGGGGACAAGAAGGGTTTGGGGTGCTAGGGCTTGAACCCAGGGCCTTGCATGTGCTAGGAAATGCCCTGCCACTGGGCCACACTCCTGGACAAGGAGTTATTTTTTAATGGATACAGATTCTGTTTGGGGTGATGAAAAAGTTCTGGAAATGGATAACGATGGTGGTTGCACATCATGAATGTGCTCAGTGCTACTCAAGTGTGCACTTGGAAATGTTTAAAATTTCCAGGCCTGGTGGTGACACCTGTGACCACAGTGACTCGGAGCCTGAGGCTGGAAGATTGCAAGTTCAAGTCCAGCCTTGCTAACTGATTGGATCTTGTCCCAAGATAACATAAAAATAGGTCTGGGGATGTAGATCAGGGGTAAAGAGCCCCTGAGTTTAGTCACCAGTACTGGGGAAAAAATGGAAATTCTGAATAGATCCATAGAAAATTAAAAAAAATATAAAAATTGAATTAATAATCTACTAATTTAAAAGTAAACCTTTTTTTTTTCTTTTTCTTTTTTTCTGGTTTTTTGGTGCTGGGGATTGAACCCAGGGTTGCTTAACCACTGAGCCATATCCTCAGCTCTTTTTTCCCCCAGGTTTTTCTTGGTTAAAATTCTTTTTAAAAAATTTCTAAGGGCTGGGGATATAGCTCAGTTGGTAGAGTGCTTGCCTTGTAAGCACAAGGCCCTAGGTTCAATCCCCAGCACCGCAAAAAAAAAAAACAAAACAAAAAACAAAAATTTCTAAATTTTTAATTTGTTCTTTTCAGTTATCCATGATGGTAAAATATATTTTGGTATATTATACATATGTAAAGTATAACTTATTCTAATTATGATCCTATTCTTACAGTTGTATGTGATGTGGAGTTACCCTGGTCATGCATTGAAATACAAGGCTAGGAGAGTTATGTCTGATTAATTCTTCTGTCATTCCTATACCCCTCCTGCTCCCTTCTGTTTGTCCCCCTTTGTGTAAACTAATGAGCTTCACTTATTTCCTTCCCATCCTCCATTTTTCTAGGTTAGCATCCACATATCAGGGAGAACATTTGACTTTTGGTTTTTGGGGATTGGCTTATTTCACTTAGCATGATAGTGTCTAGTTCCATCCATTAACTGGCAAATGCTATAATGTTTATGACTAATATTCCATTGTGAATATATATCACACTTTCTTTACCCATTAATCTGTTGAAGAAGACCTGTGTTGTTTCCATAGCTTGGCTATCATGAATTGAGCTGCTATAAAAACAGATGTGGCTGTGTCACTGTGGAATGCTGATTTTAAGTCCTTTGGGTATAAACTGAGGAGTGGGATAGCTGGGTCAAATGGTGGTTCCACTCCAAGTTTTCTAAGGAATATCTGTACATCATCCCTTTTAAAAATATTTTAGTTTGAGGCAGGGTCTCTCTCTACGTTGCTTAGGGCCTCACTAAATTGCTGAAGCTGGCTTCATACTTGGGATCCTCCTGCCCCAGCCTCCAGAGTCTGTGGGATGACAGGCTTGCACCTGGTGCCTGGAATACTAGTATGAACATAAAATGGTGCATTTGCTGTGGAAAACAGTTTAGCCATTCCCTCAAAAAGTTAGGCATAGGACTGGGGTTGTGGCTCAGTTGTAGAACACTCACCTAGCATGTATGAGGCACTGGGTTTGATTCTCAGCACTACATATAAATAAATAAAGGATCATCAACAAATAAAAATATTTTAAAAAGTTAGGCATAGAATTACCATGGGCCCCATCAATTGTACTTCTAGACATTTATCCAAAAGAGTTGAAAATAGGCTCTCAAACAAACATTTGTGTGCACACATTTGTGACAGCATTATTTACAACAGCCAAAAGATGGGCACAACCCAAATGACCCTCAGCTGGTGAATGGAATATCAGACAGTGGCATGCTGTGTACAGTGGGACACTTGACCCTAGAAAGGAACTAAGTGTAGATGTAGGCTGCAATGTGGAGGAGTCTGGGAAATGGGGTGGAGGGATACAGGCTGCACCTACATGATTCTGAGTGTGCAGCATCTGGCAAGGTAAGTCCAAGACATGAACCAGGCTGCTGGCTGCCCAGGCTCAGGGAAGGACGTACAGTGTGACTGGTACAGGGTGATGGAAACATCTGGAAACAGGTGATGGAGCAGCACTGTGAATGCACCAAACACCATGGAATTGTTCACTTCAAAATGGCTAAGTGTACATTGTGGGATATCTTTGTTTTGGAGGTGGGTGGGTACCAGGAATTGAACCGAGAGGTGCTTAACCACTGAGACCCATCCCCAGCCCTTTCTGGCCTCACTTAGTTCCTTAGGGCCTAGCTCAGTTGCTGAGGCTGGCTTTGAACTCCCAATCCTCCTGCCTCAGCCTCCCCAACCACTGGGATTTCAGGCATAGCCATTGCATCCAGCTGTTGAGTGAATTTAAAATGCAATAAAAACACAATTGCATAATTCTTGGATGATGTAATAGAATTTAGTGGTAAAACAAATTTAATTATAGTTATAAATGTGTAAAGTCAAACTATAAAACTTTTAGCAGAAAACATAGGAGAAAATATTTTTATCTGGGATTAGGCAAGAATTCTTAGATGGGATATGAAAAGAATGATCTTTAAAAAACACAAAAAACAAAAAAACTAAGGGCGGGTCCACTGCCAACATCATCCACTGCCAACATCATTCTTTTTTTTGGTACTTGGGATTGAACCCAGGGGCACTCGACCACTGAGCCACATCCCCAGCCCTATTTTGTATTTTATTTAGAGGCAGGGTCTCACTGAGTTGCTTAGGGCCTCACTAAGTTGCTGAGGCTGGCTTTGAACTTGCGATCCTCCTGCCTCAGCCTCCCAAGTGCTGGGATTACAGGCATGCGCCACCACACCCGGCACCAACATCATTCTTAATGGAGAAAAACTGAAAGCATTCCCTTAAAAAACTGGAACAAGACAGGGATGCCCACTGTCACCACTTCTATTCAACATTGTGCTGGAAATGCTAGCCAGAGCAATTAGACAGACCACAGAAATTAAAGGTATATGAATAGGAAAAGAAGAACTCAAGCCGTCACTATTTGCTGATGACATGATCCTGTATTTAGAGGATCCAAAAAACTCCACCAGGAAACTTTTAGATCTAATTAATGAATTCAGCACAATAGCAGGATATAAAATAAACACACATAAATCAAATGCATTTATCTACATAAGCGATGAATCATCTGAAAGTGAATTGAGGAAAACAACTCCGTTCAAAATAGCCTCAAATAAAATAAAATACTTGGGAATCAATCTAACAAAAGAGGTGAAAAACCTCTACAACGAAAACTACAGAACATTAAAGAAAGAAATTGAGGAAGACCTTAGAAGATGGAAAGATCTTCCATGTTCTTTGATAGGCAGAATTAATATGATCAAAATGGCCATACTTCCAAAGGTGCTATACAAATTTAATGCAATACCAATAAAAATTTCAATTGCATTCTTCATAGAAATAGAAAAAGCAATCATGAAATTCATATGGAAGAACAAAAGACCCAGAATAGCCAAAACAATCCTGGGCAGGAAGAATGACACAGGAGGCATCACAATACCAGACCTTAAACCCTACTATAGAGCAATAGTTATAAAAACAGCATGGTATTGGCACCAAGATAGACAGATAGACCAAAGATACAGAATAGAAGACACAGAGACAAACCCAGATAAGTACAGTTATATCATACTTGACAAAGGTGCCAAAAATATACGATGGAGAAAAGACAGCCTCTTCAACAAATGGTGCTGGCAAAACTGGAAATCCATATGCAATAAAATGAAATTAAATCTCTATCTCTCACCCTGTACAAAACTCAACTCAAAATGAATCAAGGATCTAGGAATTAGACCTGAGACTCTTCATCAAATAGAAGAAATAGTAGGCCTGAATCTTCTTCATATTGGCTTACAACCAGACTTTCTCAACATGACCACCAGTGCAAGAAATAAAAGGAAGAATCAATAAATGGGACCGATTCAAACTAAAAAGCCTTTTCTCAGCAAAAGAAACAATCAATAGTGTGAAAAGAGAGCCTACAGAGTGGGAAAAAAATCTTTTCCACACACACTTCAGACAAAGCACTGATCTCCAAAATTTATAAAGAACTTACAAAACTTTACACCAAAAATGCAAAGAACCCAATCAATAAATGGGCTAAGGAACTGGGCAGACACTTCACAGAAGATGATATACAGGTGATCAACAAATACATGAAAAAGTGCTCATCATCTCTAGTAATTAGAGAAATGCAAATTAAAACCACCCTAAGATTTCATCTAACTCCAATTAGAATGGCTATTATCAGGAACACAAGCAATAATTGTTGGTGTGGATGTGGGGGAAAAAGGCACACTCATGCATTGCTGGTGGAGTTGCAAATTAGTGCAGCCACTCTGGAAAGCTGCATGGAGATTCCTCAAGAAATTTGGAATGGAACCACTATTTGACCTGGCTATCCCACTCCTTGGTCTATACCCAAAGGTCTTAAAATCAGCAAAGTATAGGGATGCAGCCACATCTATGTTTGTAGCTGCTCAATTCACAATAGCTAGATTATGGAACCAACCTAGATGCCCTTCAATTGAAGAATGGATAAAGAAACTGTGGTGTATATATACACAATAGAATATTACTCAGTCATAAAGAAAAATAAAACTGGCATTTGCTGGTAAATGGGTGGAGTTGGAGAATATCATGCTAAGTGAAATAAGCCAAGTCCAAAAAACCAAAGGCCAAATGTTTTCTCTGATCAGTGGATGCTGATCATAATGGGGGTTGGGGGTTGGGTTATAGGGGGGATAAGAAAAGAATGGAGGAAGTATGGATGGTGTAGAGGAAAATGGGATGGGAGGGGTGGGGGAAGGAAAGATAGTAAGTAGACTGAGACAGTATTACCCTATGTGTATGTAAGATTATATGAATCATGTGGATTTACATTGTGAAAGAAAAAATATATTCCCCGCTGTATAATTATATCAAAATGGGTTCTACTGTCATGTATAATTAAAAAGAACCAATAAAAAAACACCTAAGGGTTGGGGACATAGCTCAGTTGGTAGAGTGCTTGCCTTGCAAACACAAGGCCTTGGGTTCAATCCCCAGCACTGCAAAAAAACCAAACTGAACTTCATCAAAATTAAAAACCAAGCCGGGCGTGGTGGTGCATGCCTGTAATCCAAGTGACTCGGGAGGCTGAGTCAGGAGGATCGCGAGTTTGAAGCCAGCCTCAGCAACTTAGCGAGGCCCTAAGCAACTCAGTGAGACCCTGTCTCTAAATAAAATACAAAATAGGGCTGGGGATGTGGCTCAGTGCTGGAATGCCCCAGTACCAAAAAAAAAAAAAAAAAAAAAGAGAAATAAAAAACAAATTGCCTGTGAAGGACACTATTAAAAAAATGAAGAGACAAGTCACAGAAGGGGACAAATTGCTTGGGCATCACATATGTAAGAAGGACCTGTATCCAGAATATATAAAAAATTCAAGCCAGGTGCAGTGGGCACACCTGTAGTCCTAGGAACTTGAGAGGCTGAGGCAGGAGGATCACAAGTTCAAAGCCAGCCTCTGGAACTTAGTGAGACCCTGTCCCAAAATAAGAAATAGAAAGTCTGGGGATGTGGCTCAGTGGAAGAACATCCCTGTGTTCAATCCTTAGTAGGAAACAAAACAAAACAAAACCCAGCAGTTATAAGGCAAGAATCAAGGATGACCCACTTAACATATTGACAAAACAGACATTTAGTCAAAGACCATATAAAATGCTTATTAAGCACATGAAGGATGATCCACATCACTGGTCGACTGGGAAGAGCCAACTGAAAACACCTTGAGGTACCACCACACACTGATTCCAATGGCTATTATAGTCATTGTAGATATTACACCAACTACCAAGGGTCTCTGCTCTGAAAATGGATCTGGGAACTGGGGACTGGGCACTGAGTAGGCACCAGGCTCAGCAGACCTGCTCCAGCCAGAACTCCGTCTCTTTCTCTGCAGTCCCTAGTTGCTCTAGAGAAGCAGGGGCCATGGCATGCTTTGGTCTCGGGTTATCAGTGTCAAGAGGGAGTCGGTGTCCACCCACACTCAACGTATTTGGGTATTTTCATCTTCTCAGAGCCCAGTCACCCACGCGAGTGAGCAGAGCTTCCTGGGGAGAGGCCGGAGGGACACTGGTGTGTTGGTGTGGGGTAACATCAACACCTAGAAAGCCCCTGCTCCTGGGGTGAGATGAGGAGGACCTCAAAGGGCAGGGCCAGGAGGCCAGGAGGAGAGGAGCCGGCCACGTCCTTGTCTCCACCGTGGGCGGGGATCAAGCAGAGCACCCTAGGTCGTGCAGTAAAGGGCCCTCCTCTACCACACGGGAGAGCTGCCCCCGTGCAGTGGGCACGAGCCCTGTTCTGAATGTGCCCGCTTGCAGGTGCCCTGGGGCCCTCCACTCTGTCCTGTGCCTGCTTCCGAGGAATACGGAGTCATAGAGCCTCCAGAGCCTCTGTGTCTAGTCCTCCAAGTTCACAGCACACTGGGGCTTTTGCAACCTTGGGGTCATAGTAAGGATCGCACCTTCTGGAGTTGTGGCCTCTTCAGTCAGGCTCCGAGTTGGAAACTGAGTCTGTAGGAACTGGGCAAGGCCTGGGCTGGGTGAGGGGTGGCTCACTTGCTCAGCCTGTGTGAGCCCTGTGTTCCATCCCCAGCCCCTCAAGAACCAGCCAGTGCAAACTGGGTGGGCGCGTGGCTTAGAGTGGCCTGGTCAAAGCCACCCAGGGCCCTTTGGTTCAGATCCAACAACCCCGTTTTGCCCCTCTTAGGCCATGTTGCACCAGCCATCTCCACCACGCTTTCCATCTATCCTGCGAGCTGCACTTCAGTTCTGCTCATGGGGATCACAGCACCCCTGACACTGCAGGTAGGTGCTGTCACAGCCTTAGCCACTTAGGACCCTGACCTACTTTCTCACAGGAGGGGAGAGGTCTGGGAGGTATCAGGAGTGGTGCACCCTTCCCTCAGATCTCACAGCCAGTGAATGAGAGGTGGCGTCAGAATCAAGCCTCTCTTCCCAGACACCATCTTTCACCCAATTCCCCTGACCGCCTGGGAAATCCATAAAATAGACTAAAACAGACCAGCTGGACGTTCCAAAGCTGGGCTGGGCGAGGAATTGCTTTTCCTTTCATGGGAGTTCACTGCCCTCAAGTGGCCACTTCTTGAACTTCATCCTTGTTTGCTCCTAAACTGTAAAGACCTCATTCTGGTGGGAAACCCACCCCTGGCCACCTTAGCAATCCATGAGCTGGGACAGGATCCTTGCCCTCCTGGACCTGAGCTGCATTCTTTCAAAAATGTAATTATGCCAGGTGAATTGAAATGATGAGATAAAATAATCCATCTAAATTCCCCCCTGCCCCCCCTCCTGGGGCACTTAACCACTGAACCACATCCCCAGGCCTTGAGACATGGTCTCCCTAAGCTGGTTAGGGCCTCCCTAAGTTGCTAAGGCCATCCTTGAACTTGAGATCCTCCTGCTTCAGCCTCCAGAGTCACTGGGAGGACAGGCACGCACCACTGCACCCAGCCCATCTGTTTCTTGATTGAGCTAAGGGCCTATAAATGTTAGCTCTGATGCTGTCAATCTCAGACCCTTTCTCTATGAAGCTAGTGGCACTATTGTCCCCTAACCTTTGCCATAATATGGGAATCAATGGCAGCTGCAGATGATAGGAAGAGTGCCCAGGGCAAGGTCACAGACGTTTCAAGCTTCTTGAGCCAGACTGTGCACACCTTTTGACCCAGATGGCGTGAGGGTGGAAGGGCAGGCATTCCGAGAGGAGAGGGGCCTGGCCCCATGTGCTCATGCTCAGATTCAAGATTGTTCAGAAGGGAAGTCCCTCACCTGACAAGGTTCTGCTGCTGATAATGCTGGGGGCATGGAAGTGTGTGTTTCCCCAGACCCCACCTGCTGGACAGATGCTGGCACCTACCAGATGTGAGGTTGCCAGGTGCCATCTTGAACATATCTCTGCTCATGACAGCCAGCTGGCACTCATGGGGCAGGAGCAAGGCTCAGAGTTGAGCTGTGCCAATCAGGCAGAGGACTGGGCTTGCTCTGGGATTTGTTCCCAGGTCTGACACTGCCCAGGCATGGTCCTGTGTCACCACAGCAGCCTCTGCCTGCACACCCCGTCACCACTGAAGCATGTCTTACTCCACAAATGCAAGTGGAGACTCCTCAGGGTCTGCTGCCTCTGGTTCCCAGGAATGAGTCACCTTGTCATCTTGAGGACATAAGACGTGCTGCAAGGTCAGGGTGTCAGGGGAATGCTGGGTGAGGTTCCACAGTTCCAGTGTCCCTCATGGAGGAGGGCTTCCTGCCTCAGAAACTGTGGTGGCCATCTTGGAGACAGTGATCCAGTATAGTCAAAGAGCACCACCCTGATTTCCAACCCTGTGAAGAAATGTGCACATGTTCCTCCTCAGTGCTTCTGAGGTCTTGGGTGACTGTTTTGAGAGTTCGACCTGAAGTTCCCCCAGGACCACTGTCCTCATGCCTGCAGGACACTTCTGAGCTCTTTGAGTGCTCAGAATCTGTTGCAGTACATGTAAGGCAGACCTTTGGAAGGGGCTAGAGAGAGCATTATAACAAATCTCTTATCTTCTGGAATGGCCTTCACTTTAATTTCACATCATGCCAGATAGCATGTCAGACAGATTTCACTTTCTCCGACTTGAGTCACACCACCTGCCACAGGATCTGGCTCCTGCAGTGATGGGACCTGGGAACATGGATTTCTCTCTGCATCGCCTGTTAAGTGTGCCCACGGCAGCAGTGTGGTGGCCCTGAGGGCCGTGTGGAGCACCTGGCAGCTGCCATGGGTCAGTTGCTCTCCACAGGTTGGGCTGTGAGGGTTGTCAAGCCACATGGATTCAGACAGGTTGTCACATACACAGGACACATAAGCAGCGAGCAGGAAGCATGCTGTCCTCATCCTCAGGATGATACAAACTGGGGTCCAGACAACAGATGGCACTGCAGCAGGTCGGTCTGCTGACAGGAGCTGACTTCCTGCTGTGGCCAAGCCACAGTTTGGACCTTGCTGGAGCTGCAGACCATGGTGCAGAGGCAGGTGGGGCTGCAGAGGGCTGCTGTCCACAGAAGCAGAGGAGACGGAGGAGCGCTGGCCTGGCAGCACAAGCCTGGGAGGCAGCTGGGAGCCTCCTGGCTCGAGGCTGCTCAGCATCCCTGCTGCCGAGGACACTCGGGTTCCTGTAGGCCTGGGTGGCCTCCTGGCACGTGGCTGTGCAGGCTCTCTGTAGAGGAGACTTGGAGTCCTGTCAGGACCAGGTAGGTTCGCCAAGCTCTGCCTATGCTGCCCTCTGTAGATAGGCCACGTTGCTGGGCATTGAGGCCGAGCAGGTCTCTAAAGTTTGTCTCTTCATCTGTGAAATGGAGTCACCAAAAGCAATTTTTTTTTTTTTTGCAGTGTTGGGGATTGATCCCAGGGCTTTGTGCTCGACAGGAAGCACTCTCTGACCTGAGCTACATCCCAGCCCTCAAAAGCACTTACTACAAGGTTTTTTGTTTTTGTTTTTGGTGCTGGAGATTAAGCCCAGAGGTCCTTAGCCACTGAGCCACATCCCCAACCCTTTTATGTTTTTTATTTAGAGACAGGGTCTCCCTAAGTTGCTCAGGGCCTTGTTAAGTAGCTCATGCTGGTTTTGAACTCTTGATCCTCCTGCCTCAGCCTCTGGAGTCACTGGGATGACAAGTGTGCACCACCATGTCCTTCTTTTTCTTTTTCTTCTTCTTCCTCCTCCTCCTCCTCCTCCTCCTCCTCCTCCTCCTCCTCCTCCTCCTCCTCCTCCTCCTCCTCCTCCTCCCCCTCCTCCTCCTGCTCCTCCTCCTCCTC
>JAJEJO010004200.1:167800-189097 GCA_020662805.1 Glaucomys volans
GGGCAGCCAACTCCTGTGAGCGGGGCTTTTGCTCTTCCTGCCCAATAATGTTTTCCTGTGTGTGCGATCGATTGGGTTTCTTTTTTTCTATAGCAACTGACAGGAACATATGCAGGCAGAGGAAATACCACTCGGGGAACAATCAGAGGACACTCAGCGGTCATTACAATGGAGGTATGGCTAATAGTAAGTACAATGTGGTTAGGGGGATTTTATAAGTCTTAACTTTAGTGGATTGTCCATCCGTTGGATTGACCATCTTCTCATAGGGTCCTCCGGTTTTGGAGCAGGAGCTGGCTTGATGTGAGTCCAGTGTATCCACGCAGATTTCCCAGCAACCTTTATAGCAGTGGGACTTGTTAGAATTAAGGTCCAGGGTCTGGTCCATTGGGGTTCCAAGGATGAGGATGGTAATTTCTTGGTGTATACCAAATCTCTGGGCTGGAAGGAATGTAGGTCATTTTGGTCCCTTGAATTGGGTGTGTAGGGTTCCCCCAAAACCTGACTTATGTCCTTTTGTAGTTGATGTAACACTTGTAGGAAACTGAGAAGATGATCACTAGCTATGGTATGAATTGTGGACGTAACAGATTAGGTAACAGGGGTGGGGGTCTTCCAAACATGATTTCAAAGGGGGTAATCCCTTTTTTATAGGGGATGCAGCATATCTGAAGGAGGGCAAAGGGAAGGAGGTCTACCCATGTTTCATCAGTGTCCAGAATTAATTTAGTTATTGTTTCTTTTAAGGCCCTGTTCATCCTTTCTACCTGACCTGAACTTTGAGGACTATAAGCACAATGTTGTTTCCAATTAATCCCTAGAGCACTCAACAAGGATTGGATTATTTTTGCAGTGAAAGCAGGGCCATTGTCAGACCCTATGGATAGTGGGAGGCCAAATCTGGGAATAATTTCCTGAAGTAGCTTTTTTACTGCAATTTGAGCTGTTTCTGTCTTGGTAGGAAATCCAAGTCCATCCGGAGTACGTATCTACAAAACCAAGCAAACACTTATATCCACACCTGCCGGGTTTTACCTCAGTAAAGTCCACTTCCCAGTGCTCTCCTGGAGTTAATCCTTGGTATCTGGGCTCATGAGATGAACCTGTAATTTTTTTAGCATTTACCTGAACGCAGGATGGACACCACGCAACGGTGGACTGTATGAGGTGCTGCATTCCTGGGAAATAATATCTTCTGCAGAGTAAATCTGTTAGCTTTGAGTCACCCAGGTGGGTACCTTGATGTAAATGATGAATTAGAGTTCGACCAAAGTCCTCTGGCAAGTGTAATCTTCCATCTGGCAGAGTAGCCCATCCTTTTGAGTTTTTATGTGCCTCAAGTTGCTTGATTTTTATATTGTCCTGTTCCAAGTAGGCAGGCTCTGAAGGTAGGATGCGCTCAGGGAGAGCTGGGAATGGTTAGAGGCCCCACTGGTCTTAGGGCAATCTCCTTGGTGGTTTGGTCTGCAAAATTATTTCCTCACATTCTATAGTTTCTCCCTTTTGATGGGCCTTGCAATATATGATAGTGCCTCACTTTGGTAGCCAGATAGCCTCCAGCAAGGCTAGGATCTCTGGAACATTTTTGCCAGTCTTTCCTCCTGAGGTTAATAAACCTCTTTCTTTGTAGATGGCCCCATGCACGTGTGCAGTAGCAAAGGCATATTGACTAACTGTGTAGATGCTAACAGCTTTGCCCTTACTAAATCTTAAGGCCTGGGTTAGAGCAATTAATTCTGCTTTCTGGGCTGAGGCTCCATGTCCCAGGGCTTGAGCCCAGATTACCTTATTTATGGTGACCACAGCAGCTCCAGGGCATCTGATGCCTTCCACCATGAAGCTGCTGCCATCTGTGAAGAGCTCTTCCTCAGGATTGTCCCCGGGTGTGTCCTGTGAATCCAGTCTGGTCCCTTAGAAACTGTGGAGACAATAGGCTCAACAGAGTATAAGGATTGGGTACTGTGGGGTGGAGTGTTTCTACCGTTTGTTAGCGTCTCTTAAATCCTGCGCCGGGCGGTAGTCATCCATTCCGGGTTTTTGGACTGGCAGGAGGGGAGTGTTCCAGGTCGACTTACAGGGTATTAGGATTCCCTCTGCTCTTAACCTATTATTGTGGGGAATTCCCAGCCAGGCCTTTTGGCTGATAGGGTCCTGTTTTACCCTAATTGGAGTGGCATTGCTGGTCAACTGGACAACGATGGGAGGCCAGTGTGCAGCCAGTCCAGGAGGGTTGGATTTGGCCTCATACCTCGGGGAATTCCGTGATGAAGGAGTGTAATAAAGTCTCTCTAGTATCACACTTGTCAAAACAGTTAGTCCTTTGGTCAGCCCTTAGCTAGACTTTCATCTGGGATTAATTGATGTTCTTCCCCCAATGGGCAGGTCAACAAGATATGGGGAGGGGAGCCAACTCCAGATGGACTGAGTCTGAGGAAAAATATATGGTGGCTTGTAGTTTATGTAATAAGTCTCTATAAGGGATACGGACAGTCTGGCATCCCCAAGAAAGAGTGAGTAATGGTTCCCCTACCTAAAACAGCAATAGCTGCCCTTGTCCAAGAACAGTGTTGAGTCTCTCCTGTGGCCCCTTGGAGGGGGACATTAGGTGTTGGCAGGGGTTCCTCGGCCTGTTGCAACACTGAGTAAGTGGCTCCAGTGTCCACTAGGAACCTCACAGGTTTGCCCCCCACTTGTAAAGTTACCAAAGGCTCTCGGGGGCTCATCTGAATAGAGCCTCGGCCCCGTCCGTCCTCCTCTTCTAATTGTAAAACCTTTTCTGGTTTTTGTTTTGTCTCTAGTTTTCAGTCGTATGAAACTAGGCACCCATTTTTCCAGTGTCCTTTTTCTTTGCAATCATCACATTGGTCTTGCTCCAGTTTCTGGCTTCTAGGGGAGGGAGGCCCTCTAGTGGAGGGGTTGTGTTGTGTTCTGGTCGCAGCCAGTAGGACTTCAGTCAATCTTTTAGTCTGCCTTTCCTCGGGAGGGTCTCTATCGTTATAGACCTGCTGGGCTATTTCTACCAGTTCAGACAGTACCTTTCCTTCAAACCCTTCTAACTTTTGTAACTTTCTTCTGATATCGAGGACTGACTGAGTTACAAAGGCTATGCTAATAGCTTTCCTATTTTCAGGGGCCTCTGGAATTCTGGGGGTGTATGAATGGTACGCCTGCAGGAGGAGGTGCTCTAGGAATAGACTGGGGGACTCATTTGGGCCTTGTATAGTTGTTATGGGGCACAACTTAATAACAGATCATTCACCACTGAGAAGTCCAAATTTGAGAGTCTTTATTAAGCCAGCCAACTGACTGTCTTACACAATACCCCAAAAATGGCTATTGGGAGAACAGCCCCAACCTTAGGGTTGCAGGGGTTCTTTTCCCAATAATCACATTAATCATAAGTGTCTGTTGCTATGATTCAAAATTACAAACTTACACAATGAAATTATCAGCAGAGGGGGAAGTGGGTCAAAATGACCCTTACCTAGGTACAAACTAAAGAATAGTCACTAATGGTTACTAACATAGGAATCAAAAGAGAACAATTTTTCATCATATAACAATTGCCATTTTGCATTGTTAAACATGCCATGCTAAGTGACTGAGGTGGGGTGTTTCCATGGGAGAAGCTAAGCAACTGTTGATAGGTACAGAGGTGGGGTATTCCCATGGCAGAAGCTCATATCCTATATAACCTGGAATCTCAGAGCAAAATGGAGTCTGTTTAGTCATTGCCCATGTAGCCTGGCTTTTAACATTTCTATGGAGCCAAATCTGTCAGCCCATCACATAGTCTCACTCACCTTTGAAAGGTTAGTGGGCCTTTGGGCAGCAGTGTGCACTCCCCTCATCAGAGTTTGGTGAAACTGGTCTCCTTACCTTCATGACTGTTAGGATCCCAGTTGGGGCGGGAGGAGGGAAAAACCTTTTCTAGGTGAACAGGATCATCGGTGGGCAGTCAGTCCATTTGGTCCCAAAATGAATCTTTGGGCCTCCCTCTGAATGCACTCTCTTTCTTCTGAGGTGAACATGGTCTGCAGTAGCTGTGGGCTGTCATTCCAGGTGGGTTGATGGGTGATTCAGAACTGGGGGTTTGTGAGGTCTTCCATCTGGTCTAGCCTTTGTCACCTAAATGGTGAGGTGTCTCCTAGTTCCCGAACTAGAGGACGCGGAATCTGAAAGGCAATGCTTAAACCATTTTGGCTTATCATCAATCCAAAGTTGAATGTAGGATACCTGGTCAGGATGACCTGGCCCCACAAAGACGACCTTTTTGACCCTGAGGGCATTAGGGAGGTTGGTTGTTCCCTGAGGGGGCCAATCGACCTCCAAAGTGGGCCATTCTGATTCACAATGCTTTCTTAAGTCAAATCCACTAACAGGAGCTCCATAGTCAGCAGCAGCGCATTTTTGGAAGTTTTGAAAATTATCTAAAAAACAAGTTAGAACAGTGGGGCATGTGGTTGACTGATTCTGTCCCATAGTAGACCGTCCTGGAGAGAGATGCAACATGGAAAGCAAAGTGAAGGCACAAACAATCACGAACCTGGGTGACAGACAAATACAGTCAGACAACGACCAGATTAGGCCACATGGGGAGGCCTACCAGTGGACAGGAGCGATGTCTTGCCTTGTCCTGGGACTTGGTGTAAGCAACTTCATCCTGTCTGACCTTGTCCCCCAGAGAGCCGACTCACCAAGACAGACAGGACACCAGGCCGCTTCATCCAGAGGAACATCCTGAAGACGGGCTGGACTACCCCCTCCCCCGGCCCCCAGAGTGAGACTGAGACAAGTCTCTCAGGAGCTCCCCTCTACTCTGGGTAGGGCTCCCAGGCAACTGTCACAGGAGGCCAATTTAGGTGTGAGGGTTAGGAGAAATCAAAACTTGCTGGGACCTCCAAATATTATACCTGTCAAGAATGAGATCATCCAAGCTGTTCAAGTAAAGCCAAAAGAAGCCTTTATTTATAGCTGGCCAGCGACGACCACCCATACACCTAAAAGCAGAGTGGTGGGGAATGCTTTGTTGTCAGCATTTATAGGGAAACGATGTGTGAGTGGGGTGGGCGGTATAGTCACTGTTTCTAGCCAATGCAAGCAAGCCACACTACAGAAGCAGATGTTAGCGATTAGCAGTTAGCTATCTCTCGCTCCTGATGGTTTATTTAGGCCTTTAGGGACTTTCCAACTTCCTTCATTTAAAGATTACTGCTCGGTTTCTGGGAATTGTTTGTTCCATTTCTGGGACATGGTATTTGAGAATTTTATTTCTTGAGGACTGTAACAAAGCTAACCGCAAAATTTGCTTCTGTATCATGGCTTGCTTGCAGGGGCTGATAACGTTGTAACTGAATGCTCCACCTACTTCTGTTTTTTTCCTTTATAACCGCCCCCCCGCCCCAAAAAATAACTGTTAGGTGCGTCATTCTAGTACACTGCCTTAGGTGTCTAGGGTGGTCATCGCTGGTCAGCTCAATAAAGTCTTTGGTTTTTACATGAGCGGCTTGGATGAGTTTTTGATTCTCATTGGGTGTAACACCCATACTACAGGAGGAAACAGACCTCATAACCTGGCTATTAGGTTCAATTTGCATAATAATATTTCCTTTAATCTTCTTGAATAGAGCCTAACTGTTGAGAGATCTAAATGCATGTGACCCCCACCTCTCAGGGCACCCATCTCCTTTATTTACTGTGTGATATCTAAAAGGGAAATGGACCTGTGCCCTGCATCAGGGGAGAAATAGTGGCCAATTTTGACACTTCTAGTTGGAGCTCCTTGCTCTTTCTGCAGGTAGTGTCTTTCCTGGGTTTTAGCCTTGAGGAGAAATATTAGTAAGGAAGTGTGTTCTTTCCCTGTGGCATGAAAAGGAGGAGGTCAGGGTCTTCTTCTCCCTGACATCAAAGGAGCCATATTTCTGTAAACTGGAATGTGACTACTGTGAATTGAGATGTGTTGGAGGCTTAAAATAGAGTGAGTTTTGAAGATATAGCTCCAAAAATGTATACACTTCATTAATAATTTTATACTGTTTACAAATGATAATATTCTACATATATTGCTTTCAGCCTCACTTAGTTGCTGAGGCTGGCTATGAACTGGTGATCCTCCTGACTCAGCCTCTTGAGTCACTGGGATTACAGGCATGAACCACAACTGGCTATTTTTAATTTTAATGTGAATGTTAGAAAGTCTTCAGTTACACTTGATGCTGTGACTTTTTCTGAGATCTGTGCTTTTGAACCCCTTTTTTTTCACTACTGGTGGGGATTGTAGCTCAAGGAAAGTACTTGCATATCAATATAAAACCACATGTATGTAATCTATGGAGGTTTTCACGAGCTCAGTTACCTTTGCTCACAAAACTCAGGTGGTTGGGATGGAGTCCCTGGAAGACAAGGTGTTCAGGTTGAAGCTGTCAGGGCATGGGCAAACTCCTTCTAGGAGGAATTGGAGTTATTACTGGGGTGAACTGGTGGAGAGAGCTCAGAAAGTGTCAAACTCCCACTCAGGCTGCCAGTGGTGGCCTTTATTTTCCTCTTTAAATTCATGCTTCTAGCTAGGTAGGAGCTCAGTTCTCTGCATCAGCAGTTGGCAGCAGAGTATGCTGGCAGATTCAGAGCCCTTTAGGGATAAACTGACACTTTTCACATTTAACTCATTGCTTTGCTGTTCCCAGGTGATGAAGCCCATGGAAGTTCTTGCATGTCTGTAAAAAATCACTTTTTCCTGTGGTCTTGACACCTGTGTGTATGTGGTCCCTTCCTCTCTTAGCATTAGATAAATTAAGATGCAAACCACAGAAAACTTTAGAGTTAGAACATGTACAGTCCCATTCTTCCTCTCCTAAGTCTCTCAATTCATTTGTGACAGTTTGTCTAAGGACTTGAAACACGAGTAGGTATTTATTCAGTGTATCCATAGATGGAGGGAGCGTCAGGAGTCTCCTACTCTGCTGAATTTCCAACATTGTTCTCCATTAAATTCTGCCTTTATTGTGGTCCTGGGGTTTGAACCCAGACCTTGCACATTCTGCATGCATACTCTACCAGTGAACTGTGTTCTCAACACCTACCTTTGGATTGGGCTGATCATCCATTCAAATTCCATGTAATTCTAGATATGTTTAGATTCATATTGACCTTTCTATTGCTCTTGACAATAGAAAATTTACATACATGTGGATTTAGCTATGGATTTTGCTTGCATTTTTTTTGGGGGGGGCGGGTACTGGGGATTGAACCCAGGGGCACTCCACACTGAGCCACATCCCCAGTCTCCCAAGTGCTGGGATTACAGGTGTGTGCCACTGGGCCCGGCTTTTGTTTGCATTATGAATACTTAGTCATTATAACACTATTACAGTTCCAAAATATACATTAGGTAATGATAGCTAGTTCTTTTGCTCCTACCAATCAGAGGTTTTTTTTGCTGATTTTGTATATACTTTACTTGGTAGATGAATTGTCAGGTGCTTTGTTTTTCATATATTTCACTATAAAGAAAGCATGCTGAAATTTTGATGGATAATGTTGAAAACTAACTGGGAGGAAAATGATCATCTTTGTAAAGATGAGTTTTATCATCTACACATTTTCTGGTAAATTCTACATTTCCTTTAAAAGTGTGCAGGCATGTGCAGTATCACATGGAAGAGACAGCTCTATGACACTTATCTGATGTTTTCTATGGTTAAAATGAACATAATGTGACCAAAAATGTGGCTGGGCCCTAGAAACCATTGTTTCCAACTTTCTCATTTTTCTCTTCTTAAAGGTACACCCTTTCCCCACCTTTTGTATTTCATTTTTTTGGCCCAGTACTGCTGTGTCCTGGTGTGTTTTCACGGTTCACACGTGCAGTCATTTCTACGAGTCTGTGCTGATGGTGTATCAAGTATCCTCATAACTATTTTCCATAAATATAGAACAACTTACTTTTCATCTTTAATTCATGACAATTCTTCCTTATCTTTTCCAGTGTGATTTAATTTTATCTACATAATGTGATTTTATTTTACATTTCTCCAATTTCTTAAGATTTGGAGCATTTTTTTTTTTTTTTTGAGCCAGGGATTGAACTCAGGGACACTCCGCCACTGAGCCACATCCCCAGCCCTATTTTGTATTTTATTTAGAGACAGGGTCTCACTGAGTTGCTTAGGGCCTCGCTAAGTTGCTGAGGCTGGCTTTGAACTAGCAGTCCTCCTGACTCAGCCTCCCAAGTTGCTTGGATTACAGGCGTGCGCCACCACGCCCGGCTGGAGCATTTTTTATGAGTATTGACTACTGAGTATCGCCTGTATAAATTGCTCAAACCTGCTTTTCTTTGGTGTCCCTGTCTTTTCCTTTCCTATTAAAAATGTTTGGTTATATGTGAGGGAATTAGTTTCTTCTACTTTGTCACTTCTATTTATATCTTTTAATGGCAGCATTTGATGAATAGAATTTAATTTAATGTTGTCCAATTTTATGATTTTTTAAACATGTTTTGCTTAACTTTGAAAAGAACTTCCTTTTCTGTGGTTCTTGGAATTGAAACCAAAGGAACCTACCACTGAGCTACATTTCAGCCATATTTGAAATTTTATTTTAGGACAGGGTCTCACTAAGTTGCCTAGGCTGGCATAGAAATTTCCATTCTCCCGCCTGAGCTTCCCATGAAGCTGGTATTACAGATGTGTACCATCATGTCCACCCTGTAACTCCCTTTGTAATAATAATTTTTGAATGTTTTGTGTTTCGCTCTTATATTTAAGTATGTATTACCTCTGAGAATGATTCATGATGTGGTATGAGAGTAGGCGACAAAGCACTAAGCTGACACACGTATATCTGGTTTTTCCATCAGCTTTCTTTGGAAATATGTCATTTTTCTACTTCCCTGAATTGTAAACTCTTGTCATTCATCATTGTTTAGATTGCAAGTGTCTTTTTAAAGGCTCTGTCTTTAGATCGACAGGTCTGTTTGTTCGTCTTATTATGAGGCATGTACTGAGACTGCAACTTCATAGCCCAGAGCCATGCGTGGCATGACCTTCTGGTTGGTGGTTATGACATTCCGCCTAGGCAGTGTGCCATTTAGGTGTCAGTGTCCTGGATGATGGCTGCAAAATAAATAAACACTTTACAGTGATCTACAGTGTTATCACCTACACTTGGTATAATTGAGTCTTTTATTTGCTTCTGTTAATTTTAATTTTCTGATTAATTCTACATATTTCCTTTTTTTAAGTTGTAGATGGTCACAATGCCTTTATTTTTATTTATTTAATTTATGTGTTGCTAAGGATCAACCCCAGTACCTCACACATGCTAGGCATGCGCTCCACCACTGAGCCACAACCCCAGCCCTACATTTCCTCCTAAAGCATGCCTACACATGATTTACAGGGATTTATAGCACTTCTCAGAATGTATATCCACCATTAAATGATGCAGCCTTGAATATACTTATGCATGTACGTATATATTGAATGTATGTATACATATGCATATATATGTATATATATATACATAATTGATATATGATTTTTCCTTTTTAAGTTTAACTAGAGCTCTTTCAATCTGATTTGCCTGTTAAAAGCATGAACATTTGACACTGCTCACACTGGGGGATAGATTCATTTTCAATATCTTTAAATTTTGCTCTTTTGCTTAGGACTGTCTGTACTCTTTTTCATAAAATTTGCCTCCTCCAGACCATTGAGAGTAAAGATTAGTTAATGAATTCTTAGGCTCTTTATTAATTTAACTGTGTGAGAACGTGTGTTTTCTTTTTTACCTTGGCTTTAGATACATCCCATATTTATAGCTTTATCATGGTATGATTGACATATAATAACCTGAGCATATTTAAAGTATATGCTTTTATATTTTGACATATATATCCACCCATGAAACCAGCACCACAATCCACAAAATTAAAATATCCACTACCCTAGAGTGTTCCCTGGTTCTCTTTTAAAATCCTTCCTTTCTGCTCTTCTCTACCACTTTTAAAAATTCATTTTGATCCTTTTGGGCAAAAATAGGATTACTTCCAAAATTATATAGATCAATGAATTTTTACAAAGGGTACACACCATTTGGTTACTGTCTACATCAAGAATCAGAATTTTGCTTTACAAGATGGCACACGCCTATAATCCCAGTGACTCTGGATGCTGAGGCAGGAGGATTGCAGGTTCGAAGCCAGCCTCAGCAGCTTAGCAAGACTCTAGGTAACTCAGCAAGACCCTGCCTCCAAATGATATACAAAAAGGGCTGGGGATGTGATTCAGTGGTTGAGTGCCCAGTACTCCCGCCCCTGCTGTGAAAGAAAAAAATCATTAGGAAACACTGATGTCCCAGTCCCATTCCAGGAATTTAGATTTCATCTATTTACTGCAAGTTAGATTTGGGAATATTAAGAGCACACCAGGTTACATGTGTTCTTCCAGGGCTGAGAACCACTGATTTAGAGTAGAAATGCATTGCCTGTCTCTGTAGATTTGCCCCTTGAACCTCAGCTTGGGAAGGTCTTGGGAAATAGATTTCCTCTGTTAAAATCAAGGTACGACTTCAAGACATACTCAGGTGTTGGGTTAAATAGTAGCTGGAGGAAATGTCTTCTCAGCAGATCTATCTTAGACCTGTCTCAACCTTGAGCTTTCATTTCTTAAACAAAGCTTTTAAGTTTTTATGCATATTATTTCAGGTTTTCCAAAACAGTTAAATATTCTCTTGTGAACATTCCCAATAGTAAGAAATACTAGAGTGATAGGAATCTAAAAGAAATCCTGCATTTGTTGAAAAAGTTTCATTTCGTTTCCTTGATGTCCTGGAGAATCTGCACGATTAGTGTTGTCCAGCAAAGGTTTTTGAATTTTGGAGTCAGACCATAGTGATTTTGAGTTCCAGCCCAGACTAGTTTTGTAGTTAGTATGAAATTTGGAACGTTTTCTTAATTTGGAAAGTCATAGACTTCATCTGGAAAAAAAATGGCAGAAGAATCACAAAAACAACTCCAGGTCTTCATGCTTCCCGTGCTCCTGACATTGTTGCTTTAAAGGTACTCCCATTTGGAGGCATACTCTCCTTCCCAATCTTTGGATCTAGAATAGCTCTTGTCCTTTGCCAAATAGAATGAGTGAGTATGGCAGTGTACCAGTTTTATTCCTAGACCTAAAATGTTTTGAATGCTTCTGCCTTTAATTTCCAAACCTCGCTGACTCCATGAGAACAAGCTTACATTAGACTTAGGAAGGATAGGATGCCATGAGGAGGAGAATAAAAGTGCCCCAGGGGACAGCCCCCAGAAGCAGATCCACCAAGTCAAATAGCAGAACATAAGACTGATGGAGTCTAGAAGAGTAGCCTCTGTAAATTCAACCTGTCTCCTCTTCATCATGATCGAACAATTTCAATCATAAATGGTTAAGCTTGGGGGAGGCTTGTTATGCTTGACAGCTATTCAACAATCACCCATTGCAAACAGGATGACAGGAATAATGACTTGCTGATTTCAAATGAACTGGTACTGAGTTGCTCTTTACTGTTTTGTTAGATGATTTTGAGTTACACAGAAATGCATGTCGACATGAAAGCATGTTGACAATGCTTAAGCTCACACAGTACTGCACACTAAAGGATGAAACAGACAGCGATAGCCAAAGATTAGGATCAAGACTCAAATGCAAAATAAGAAGTATATCTTTAGTCTATTCCCTGCACATCTAAACTCTGGTGTTCAAGGAGAGGATAGATTCGAGGTCTACATGGATTCATTCCTTCTGGGACCACATCATCCATTTTTCACTCTCTGATATCTGCAGGGGGGATTTGCTACTGCCAGACATCAGTTGGGGAACAGTGTTCTACTTTTGGGGACTTCTCTCAGGGTACCATCTCTTCCCCTCTTGACCAAAGGACAGATATTGGGAGGGAAATCATGTCTCCTCGCCTCTGATAGAAAAGGGTCAGCCCTCGGATCTGCACTTACAATGTAGAGCAACTTGCCACCTGGAGATGTGGCACACTTGAATGGAACTGGTCTGTTTTGAGAAGTCTTAGAAGCTTAAAATGGAACAAGTTATGAAGGTTTAGTGCCAAAAATAAGTCATTTTACATTGGTCACATATTACAATGAAAATGTTTTGGATATGTTGGGTTAAATAAATTATTATAATTAATTTCACTTGTCTCTTTTCATTTATTATGTGACCTCTAAAATTTCAAAGTTATACGTGTGGTTCCTATTTCATTTTCATGGACAGTACTTCTCTCTAGTTTGTCTCCTTTTGCAGAGATCAGACTGCCTCTTCAAATTATGAGACAATAAGCTGGGGGTGGTGGCTCATGCCTGTAATCCCAGTTGCTTGGGTGCAGCAGGGGATCACAAGTTTGAGGTCAGCCTCAACACCTTAGTGAGACCCTGTCTCAAAATAAATCTTAATAAAGACTGGGGATATAACTCAGTGACATAGTGCTGTGGATTCAAACACACACACACGCACACACACACACACACACCCAGAACACAAAGGTTATACAACCTGAAAATTAATACTAATTCTCACTGTGTTATTTACATCTGTGAATATATATTATTGGTACTGTTATTGGTAAATTGATGTAACCTTACATTCCAGGTGAACTTCACATGTCCCCTTTTCAAGGTCAGTTATTCTTCAAGTAGGAAGCTCTATCTAAAAAGGATTGTAGCCAAGAATCTATCGATCTTGCGTTCTGCAGCCAGACTTTGAATTTCTTCACCTGCCACTCAGGGCTAGAGGAATCTGAGCCTGGATCTTTGTCCACTCAGGGTTGATATGATGAGAATTATCCAATCATCAGCACAGACAGAAAATAGGGGGTGAATTTCATATTGTGGAAGATTTTGTCTCTGGCTCAAGCAAAGCTCTGAATCTGTCTTCAAGTTCTCTGATATGTGGGTGGCTTTGTAACTGTGACCTCCAGGTCTTGGAAGATTTGTAGAGAGGTTGCTTGGACACACTAGAAGCTGGGGGGTGGGGGGGTTAAATCTGCAGGGGGTTAGGTTTGGTTGCAAGCAGCCAGAACTGACTGGGGACCTGGACTTAGATTCTAAGGTCAGGGATTGAATCTAAATTCCATTTCAAAGGTAGGACAGCTTATTTTGTCCTTTGTGGCCTCGTGGTGAGGTTGGACTGGCAGCAAGGGCTCTGGTGGGTTACCTTTGAGTGATCTGGAGTCCTCTTTGTGCAACTCTCTGTATCTTACTCTGACCCAGAATGGGTGAGGAAGACAGGGAGGGTCATCATGGGAGAATCCTGACCCATGTGAGGGATTCCATGTTTGGAATCGTTGTGGGCTATAGCATTCCTGTCACTCTTTCCTCCTGTTGCTGAAAGCTCAGTCTGTTGGGTTTCTTCCTCGTCCAGCATGGCTGAGGGAAAGGGTTTCTGTCAGAGGGATGAGCTGGCTGTAGATTAATCACTAAGAAACTTATTTAATAGAATAACCACAGGAGACAATTATCTTTTTTAAATCAAAGGGGGCATGACGGATTGAGACATACTAAGATCTGACTCTAATGAGAAAATGGAGCCCACCTTTCCTTTATTTCTAGTCGTACAGGTACAAGGGGGATCAAGAGGAGCTTCTTCTGTGAGAACAGGATGGGGTGGAGTTAAGGAAGCCATTTTGCTGTAGCAGGCCATGTGACACATCCAGGACCTGCAGATTCCAGCGGTGAGCCTCTGCATGGACATCATATACTCTCAGGTGATCTGGAACAATCTCTTAATGATTGCCAGTTCCTGCGAGCCAGATTTTCATGTCTGATGGCTCGACCAAGCCTGACTTTGCTAGTCATAGATGGCTCCCTGCATATCCTCCCCTTTTCTCTTAAATGCAAATGGTGGGCAGCTACTTCGAGGTCCTAGATCTTGGTTTTGAGGATATAGCAATGCATTATCATGATATGAAAAAGAATTAGTAGCAAACATCATTCTGATAATATACCTCATAGAGTGTTTCAACATATTTTTAGATTAAAGCCATTAAGTTCATGAAGTATTGATGAGCTAGAGATGCAGAGTCCATGAGATCAATTTTGCCTTTTTGAATATCCTGGATGGGATGATGTAACTTCAGGCTATTATTATTGCTATATCAAATGTCCATTAGATGATTCTTAATTACCTCATAGCCCCATTGGGAACTATGATATTTGGTTGCAGTAAAACAGACATGCCTAGAGGCATCATGGCATTCAAGCCTTTGTTTAAGTTGGAGAGCAAAAAGCTTGTTACTGATATTTGTAGTAGTAGCTGTTAAAACATTTAATTTTATCTCAATCACATTATCAATACTTAATTTTCAGGGGCCATAGCATCTTGACAGAATAAATTATGCCCTTAGACATAGTAAATGTGGGAACAGATAGAAACCTGAAAGAATACATTAAAATGTATAGGACCCAAATCATCACCAAATAAGAAATGGCTGTTAGAATGTAAATGTGAATTACTCATCTTTCTACTATGATATCAGTCAGTTTGTTGGATTCTAATTGTGTCTTCATTACATGGTTACTAGTAGTGTGAGGTAATCTTCAAACAATAGGGAATAGTCTAAATTACATGGAGTTTCAAAAAATCAGAACGATTTTATATCTAAACTTACTTTGTATTCTGAAAATAGTTGAAAATAACTCAACTATTTGCCTAGATTTTTAGATCTTCCATTGTATTAAAAAGTTAGATTAAACATGGTTGTTTGTAAATTTTTTTCAAGACGTAGAAGTGAAACACATTTAGTGGCAATGCTGCCATGTTAAGCCTCCCTGGCTTTGAACCTTCTAGAGGAAGTAATATTCTGAAGTTACTGTCTTTTATTCATTTTTGAAGATCAATTTAAAACAGATCCACCACTTTTAGAGATTTTATGTTGTATTGGCAAGACATGTGTACATTTCATCCATTTAGGAAAAGTGCCAGAATCTGTCAGAACAATTAAGGTGGTAAGATATTGGTGGATAGTTCATAGAAATGACTGGCTTTTATGATAAAGTCCCATTTTAATAAAATCTTAAGTTCCAAAGGCTGGTATGATTGGCTGGCCTAGGTATTCCTTATGCTGTCTTTTCCTCAAAGGTTATATTTAGACAGCCAGAATTTTTATCATGTGTCCACCATATAGATAAGTTTCCACTGCGGCTAGTATAACTAAATCCTGTCACATGGATGGGTGCAATTTAGTATCTGTAAAACCTCCCATCATATGAGTATCATCAGTAAATACTGGGATTGATTCTCCAGTCCACATCGCTTGGTGTATTAAAAGTGGATGTGGAAATTGCCCCAATAAGTTTCCCCAGGTATTTCAGTTAACTGACAACTCAATAAAGCTAGCACACAGACATTGTGGTTGGAGACTTAAGATCTCCTTATTGTTGAACCATCTCTTTAGCCTGAAGTGTCAGGTCCTTCACTTGTCTCCATGATGACAGGTTGGTTTTTTTGGAAATGTACAAACATAGCTTCTACTCTATAGTATTATGAAATCTGGTGCATTTTATTGCTCCATGTGTCACTCAATAGTGGTGAGACTCCTAATCTCATTATTTTAAGGGTTGGGGATATAGCTCAGTTGGAAGAGTGCAATTTTAAGAAAAAATTTTGAAATTAAGTGGGTTTGCATAGGGTTATGTTTGCTCCTTTTTCATTTCTTAAAATTGTAGAAAAATATTGATATAAACTGGAGTATCATTAGCTTTAAACTGTAGACAATGGCCTAGCATTGTACAAATATTTCAATCATAAGAAGTGACCTGGAAAATTTGGCCTGGAAAATTAGTAAAAGTTATTTATTGTTAAAGTCAATGTTGTTGAACTGAAAAGGGTATTACAGCAAAAAAAAGGGCCTACTTTTTACCAAATGTGTGATTTGATTTTGTCCCTGGTAGTGGTCTGAGTGATAAAATTATAAAATGGAGTCAGTACAGATATTGAAAATCAGTTTTATGATCTGTTTGTCTTATAGGTAATGACTCTATTATTTTAAATTAATTTAAATTGTTATATAAGAATTGGTAGTAACTTTCAGGATAGTGAACCAATAAGTTATTCAAAAGTCTTAGAATTTCATGCCATTGATCTAGTAATCATTTTAAGGGATTTATGCAAAAATAATTTTATGCATAAAGATATAGCTCTATGAATATTCTTAGTAACTTCATTTTTAAAGTACTAAAAATAATTTAAATGTTCAACATAAGGTTTTGGATAAATGAACTATATGATAAAAAATTAACATAATTTTATATGTAAAAATATATATTCTAAGTATATGTATGGAAAACAATTTAGAAGGCTATTTACTAAATGTTAATAATTATGGATGACAGACCTTTAAGAGATTCCTATGTGTACTTAATTTTTCTTCAGTGGGTCTCTTGACAAAATTTAGGTAAGGTGTTTTAATTCTGAAACCAATCCTAGTTTCTCACTTGAATATTATTTTATAAAATTTCTATATATAATCTTTTGGATCAATATAATATAAGTAACAATTCAATACTATATCTGAAACATAAAACAGACAAGTCAAGAGAGATTTTATCCCCTCTTGGGGAAGGTGTCAAAATATTTTTATATCCCATATTGCTAAACTTTGAATAAGCTAGTGTCTCTAGATTGTCCCTTAGAAATATAGTTAAGTTTAATATGCTATTGAATGAAGCATGGATAAAAGAAAACATCAGGGAGGAGATAAAAAAATTCTTAAGAGTAAATGAGAATGATGGTACAACATATCAAAATATCTGGGACACTATGAAAGCAGTACTAAGAGGAAAATTCATTGCATTGAGTACACTGAAGAAAAGAATAACAAGTCAAAAATTAAATGACCTAACATTTTATATCTCAAAGCCCTAGAAAAAGAGGAATAGAACAACACCAAAACAGTAGAAGACAGGAAATAATTAAAATCAGAGCTGAAATCAATAAAATTGAAACAAAAGAAATAATTCAAAAAATTGACAAAACAAAAAGCTGGTTCTTTGAAAAAGTAAACAAAATAGATAAACCCTTAGCCACACTAACAAAGAGGAGAGAGAAAACTCAAATTACTGAAATTCATGATGAAAAAGGAAATATGACAGACAACATTGAAATACAAAACATAATTAGAAGCTACTTTGAAAGTCTATACTCCAATAAAACAGAACATCTTGAAGACATTGACAAATTTCTAGAGACATGATCCTCCCAAACTGAACCAAGAGGACATACACAAGTTAAACAGATCAATTTCAAATAATGAAATAGAAGAAGCCATCAAAAGCCTACCAACCAAGGAAAGCCTGGGACCAGATGGATTCTCAGCTGAGTTCTACAAGACCTTCAAAGAAGAACTTACCAATACTTCTGAAAGTATTTCATGAAATAGAAAAGGAGGGAACCCTTCCAAATTCATTCTATGAAGCTAGTATCACTCTGATACTGAAACCAGACAAAGACACATCGAGAAGAGAAAACTTTAGGCCAATATCTCTGATGAATATGGACCCAAAAATCCTTAACAGAATTCTGGCAAATCTCTTACAAAACATATTAAGAAGATAGTGCACCCCGATCAAGTGGGGTTTATCCCAGGGATGCAAGGTTGGTTCAACATCCAGAAATCAATAAATGTAATTCATCACATCAATAAACTTAAGGTTAAGAATCATATGATTATTTGAATAGATGCTGAGACAGCATTTGACAAAATACAACACCTCTTCATGCTCAAAACACTAGAAAAAATAGGGATGGTAGGAACATACGTCAACATTGTAAAGGCTATTTATGCTAAGCCCACTGCCAACATCATTCTTAATGGAGAAAAACTGAAAACATTCCCTTTAAAAACTGGAACAAGACAGGGATGCCCAGTGTCACCACATCTATTCAACATTGTGCTGGAAATGCTAGCCAGAGCAATTAGAACACAGAAATTAAAGGAATACCAATAGGAAAAGCAGAACTCAAGCAGTCACTATTTGTCCATGGCATGATTCTATAATTAGAGGAGCCAAAAAAACTCCACCAGGAAGCTTTTAGACCTAATTAGTGAATTCAGCAAAATAGCAGCATATAAAATAAACACACATAAATCTAATGCATTTATATACATAAGTGATGAATCATCTGAAAGAGAAATGAGGAAAACAATTCCCTTCACAATAGCCTCAAACAAACAAACAAACAAACAAACAAACAAAATTTGGGAATCAATCTAACAAAAGAGGTGAAAGACCTCTACAATGAAAACTACAGAACATTAAAGAAAGAAATTGAGAAAGACTTTAAAAGTAGGAAAAAATTTCCCATGTTCTTGGATAGGCAGAATTAGTATAATCAAAATGGCCATACTTCCAAAGGCGCTATACAGATTCAATGCAATTCCAATTAAAATCCCAATGACATTCCTCATAGATATATAGAAAGCAATCATAAAATTCATCTGGAAGAACAAAAGACCCAGAATAGCCAAAGCAATCCTGGGCAGGAAGAATGATGCAGGAGGTATCACAATACCAGACCTTAATCTCTACTATAGAGCAATAGTAACAAAAACAGCATGGTATTGGCACCAAAATAGACAGGTGCACCAGTGGTACAGAATAGAAGACCCAGAGATAAACCCACGTAAGTACAGTTATCTCACACTAGACAAAGGTGCCAAAAACATGCAATGGAGAAAAGAGCCTCTTCAACAAATGGTGCTGGCAAAACTGGAAATCCATATGCAGTAAAATGAAATTAAACCCCTATCTCTCACTCTGTACAAAACTCAACTCAAAATGGATCAAGGATCTAGGAATTAGACCTGAGATCCTTCACCAAATAGAAGAAAAAGGAGGTCCGAATCTTCATCATGTTGACTTAGGTCCAGACTTCCTTAACATGACCCTCAGAGTGCAGGCAATAAAAGGAAGAATCAATAAATGGGATAGATTCAAACTAAAAAGCTTTTTCTCAGCAAAGGAAACCATAATGTGAAAAGAGAGCCTACAGAGTGGGAAAAATCTTTTCCACACACACTTCAGACAGAGCACTGATCTCCAAAATTTATAAAGAACTTACAAAACTGTACACCAAAAGTACAAAGAGCCCAGTTAATAAATGGGCTAAGGAACTGGGCAGACACTTCACAGAAGAGGATATACAGGTGATCAACAAATATATGAAAAAGTGCTCATCATCTCTAGTAATTAGAGAAATGCAAATTAAAACCACCCTAAGATTTCATCTAACTCCAATTAGAATGACTATTATCAGGAACACAAGCAATAACAAGTATTCAATAACAAGTGTTGGCGTGGATGTGGGGAAAAAGGCACACTCATGCATTGCTGGTGGAGTTGCAAATTGGTGCAGCCACTCTGGAAAGCAGTATGGAGATTCCTCAAAAAACTTGGAATGGATCCACCATTTGACCCAGCTATCCCACTCCTCGGTTTATACCCAAAGGTCTTAAAATCAGCAAGGTATAGGGATGCAGCCACATCTATGTTCATAGCTGCTCAATTCACAATAGCTAGGTTATGGAACCAACCTAGATGCCCTTGAATTGATGAATAGATAAAGAAACTGAGAATATTACTCAGCCATAAAGAAGAATAAAATTATAGCATTTGCTGGTAAATGGGTGGAGTTGGAGAATATCATGCTAAGTGAAATAAGCCAAGTCTAAAAAACCAAAGGATGAATGTTTTCTCTGACAAGTGGATGATGATACATAATGGGAGTGAGGGAGGTGTGGCAGTGGGGAACAAGAGAAGAAAGGAGGATTTTTGGATGGTGTAGAGGAAAATGGGACGGGAGGGGGTGGGGGAAGGAAAGATAGTAGACTGAGACAGTATTACCCTATGTATATGTAAGATTACATGAATCATGGTGAATCTACATTGTGTCCAACCATAGAAATGAAAAGTTGTACCCCATGTGTGTACAAAAAAATAAAAATAAAAAAATATAGTTAAGTTTACTTCTCAATGTAGAGAGTAACATGAACATTGTATAACATTTAATTTTAAAATATTAAATGACAATTGTTAATTAATTTGTTATGTAAGTTTGTAAGAGATCATTTTTGTGAAAAGTTTTAGTTTGGAGGGCATCAGCTTAATAAAATATCCCTTCAAATCTTATACTTTAAAGGTTTATCTGCAAAACAAGGATACATTTAACATGACAAGTTAGTAATAACCACTATAGTTAATTAAAATGTAGTTATTGATTTTGTATTACCAATTTAGCTTTTAAAGAGACATTTAATATCTGGAATATATGTTGGTATTTTAAAATAACAGCTATTGTTTAGCCAAATTATATAAATCATTTCTTTAAAATTAGCTTTTCTAAATAATAAAATTCAACAGGCATAAGAAATTATTTTATTGGAATGAGATTGATATTTTAATTATTTTACCATTTTTGTTTATTCTTAGAAATTTTGATCTTCTTTAAATCAACCAAATTACAAACATACCTAGTGTTTAAATATATTTTGGTTGAGTATCTGATATATTTTATTTAGTAGATGATATTTTAGTATATAATTGATGACCTTTTCATATTTTATCCTTATAAATCAACAAGGATCTCCTGCAATAAAAACTTAGATAATTAATTCCATTCACTTTAAACTTAACCCACTTATTTTTAATTGTAAAGGACAAGACATCAAACAAATGTAAATATCAGAATTACCTCTTTCCTGTTGAAGAAAACTTAGAAGCAAATAAACATAGATCCTGAATATTATAGGAATTAGCAATTTTATTAATTACTTGACCAGCTGGAAAAATTTGAATTAATAATTATAAAGAAGACTTTATTTTTACTTGTTTACCCAATATAAATTAAGCCTTATTAATTCACATGCATTTAAGTTATTTCGATCCATTTTTACTTTAATTTTAAATTGTGAGCATGCTCATTGAACTGTAAGTATATTTTGATATCATGTAAATACAATCATTGTGTGTACACATTTATAGATTAGTCAAATAAAGGAATTTTTATAATTTTTTGTAAGTGGAGCACCACAGTAATGAACAAATATTTATCAAGTTTTGATTTAATTTGTCTAGGAATTTATTATAAGAAAACTTAAAAATATTTCATGTTGCTGGCTTTTGTCCTGATGATTGTTATTCACCCTTAAAATCATCCCTAAAAAGCAAAATATTATCCATTAAAAAGCCCAATTAACAGATCCAAGATGGCGGACTAGAGGGAGGCTGTGTTCCTTGTTGCTCCGTAAGTCAGGACT
>JAJEJO010004201.1:0-32031 GCA_020662805.1 Glaucomys volans
GTGTGCGCGGGGCAGACTGTGTGTGCCGTGTGGTTGGAGACGCACCCGTGGGCTACCCCCACGCCCTGACATTCCAAAGGTGGCCCAGACTTTCCCAGGGACAGCCATCTGTGCTGAGCGGGAGGCTCTGGAGCTGCGGTGTCCAGGGACTCAGGTGACTGGGATGCTTATTTTGGGCCCCACCCTTTGCTGGCTGTTTGACTGCAGGCGAGGGACTTAGTCACCAGGAAACCTACTTCTCTCATCTGTAAATGAGGCTAATGAGACCTGACTCTTGCCTTCCTCACAGGTAGGGCAGGAAGCTTCCTGGGAGCACCCCTCGGGCCTTTGATGTGCTTTAAAGGACCCTTAATTGCCAGGCCAGGCACTTGAGCAGCTGGGCGAAAGTTTTATGGCCCAAGATTCCCACAGCCCATAATCTCCCTGCTCTGGAAGCCCTCAGAGGGTTTCAGTGATAGATTTGGTGGGCAAAGCTCCCGCCAGTCCATCAGCAGAGATCTCTCAGAGCCTGAGTCACCTAATAGGTGGCTTCCGCGGGGGTGCTTTGGCCAGTGCTACCTGTATTTATGTAGTATTTTCTGAGAGTTCCTGTGAGCACGTGGCAATTTCTCCCTCCTCCTCGAACCTGTCCATAGCAGTGATTTCTGGAGCTGTGGACTGCTGTTGACCTTCAAGAACAGTCTGGAAGTGCCCTGTCCCACTGGGCCCAGTGTTTGGAAGGGTGAAGTGAGTGTTGGGCTTGGCACCAGCACCGAAGCTTCCTGAAGAGGCTCCCCGCCCCCAGCATGGCTGTCTTTCCACGTCTAGCACACTGCAGCCTGGCAACCAGGGCACGCTGCTTCCCCCTGGGAACCCACCAGAGCTCCCGCATGGCCCACGGGATAGAGCTTCAACAAGTAACTTGGCTTCCCAAGTTCTGGCCCCCAACTCAGTCTGGTTGCAAGTTTCCTCCCAAAGTCTGGTCACAAGTTTCTTCTCTTCACTTCCCTTTGTCTGTTATTTAGCCAATCCTTTCAATGAAGCTTGTTGTCAGCTCCTGTAGGCCAAGTACTATGGTAAGCTGTGTTAAGCTCGGGTAACAAGATAACGCCCCTGCTCCCAGGAAGGCACAGCTTCTGATAAGCGCCATGCTGTGGGAGATGGTGGGTCTGAAGGAGTCCATGGGAGGGGAGCACTTGTCCGCCTGGAGTGAGGGTGAGAAGCCCAGTCACTGAGGACGATTAGGATGCAGCGTGACAAAGAGCCAGTGGAGGGAGTGGGAGTGGAATACAGGACCAGAGTGTTCCAGCAAGATACAAGAGGGGTCCAGGAATTGGGGATTGACACCTGGGTGGCACTTTATGGGTTGGGAAGAGGCTTGGTTCCTGAGCACCCTGGCGAGCCTTGTTAGGAGGCCTGGACTTCATTCTGAAGGAAAAGGAATCCCAAGCCAGAAGTCGACATGGTGCCCATGTCTTGGTTTGACTCCTGGTCAGGTGCTCTGGGACTCCAGGCTTCTGCCAGGGAGAGTCTTTCTTTCTGAACACTCTCCCCTTCTCCTTCTCCCAAGCTCCTCCTGCTATTGTTCCATCCCTGTTTCAAGGTCCCCTTCAAATGCCACCTGTTCTTTGATGCCTTCCTGAGAACCAGTGTCAGCATTAACTGCTCCTCTGGGTACTCAGAGTCTATTACTTGCCTTTTATCACTTTCTACCTCTATTTTACCTTAGGTGTGTTTGTCTGTCTCCTTAGGACATTTTCCTCTGCGGTTCCCACAGCTCTTAGCATGCAGTGCTTTGAGCCACGCCCCCCTCCCAGCTCCATTCCCACTGCTCATCAGTTTTGTGATCTCCACAGTCACTTTATCTCTGAGACCTTGAGTTGTCTCATCTATAAAATGGGAGCAATGATTTTTATTGCATAGGATAATTGTGAGGATTAAGTCAAGTACCTAGTTAACACCCAATAAACGTTGGTTGCTTTCCTCCTTCCTTTGGTCTCTGGCTCAGAGAGATTGCCGCAACACCGGGCACGGCATCTCTGAGGGAGGGATGCCCACTTTTCCCATGGACCCAGGGGAGTGCTGGGTGCATGAGCAAGATCCCATCTGCACTGGTCGCCGAGTCCCAGGCAGAGAGGCAGAACACAAACACCACTGCGTGGCGTTGTGGCTATCACCGCAGCCGATGCCCCCTGTTCTAATCTGATCGTTTCTTTGGCATCTTTGGTGCAATACTCATGTTAACGTAAACAAAAAGAAAATGTGGAAATCAATTTGCAAAACACAAATGACATGATGCGAGTCTCCTTGTGTAGGATTATGCCTTCAACCAAGGCGTGCTCCCAGGAGGAGAGAAACTAACCTGCCAAGGAGCTTTCCCCCCTTTTCTACCTGGCTGCTGCTTGACCTGTGCACAGAATTGGGACCATGGGTTACGAGGGTCTTTGTCACAGCGATGATCATCCTTATCATTACCATCATCATCCACAGCACCTTCTCCTGCTCCCTCGCCTCCTCTTCCTTATCACTGACATTTGGATGAGGTACAGGACAGATCCACCTCCTTGTCCCTGCACAGACCCAATCTGCATGCATAGACAGCCTCTCAGGTCACTGCTCTGCATCCGTAGACACTCCATTCTTGCGGAAGCTGCAGGAGACCGGCAGGCCAATCATCGTCATCCTAACTGATGAGAAAACTGGGGTCCAGAGGAGGTGGGCAACTTGAAGGTGAGCTGAGGAGTTGGATGGGGCATTTGCAGGCTGGGGCAGAGACTCACCTTGTCTGAAACCTGGAAAGGGTTTCAGGGTGTTCAAATCAGAGGACAGCCTTATTTCCTGGCATGCAGCCCTGGTTTCCTGTTGATATGTCACCCAAAAGTTGAAGGAATCTTTTCAGAACCCGTGGAAGTCAGTTCTTTTTTCTACCTTCCCTCAGTTCTTGGAATGCCCACTGTGTGCCCGGAACATATAAGTGTTTGTTGCATGAATAAAGATGGAAGGAGAACATGAAGAATAATGGGATGAGAGTTTGCCCTTGGTTAATAGGACTGGTGTGATTTCTAGAATATTCCACAGATGTCCTCGCCTTCCTGCCTTGGCTTATGGAGCTGTGAAATTGCATCTGCTTGTTTGTCCTCTACTGGAAGTGCTGGGGACAAGCCTTCTCTCTCTCATTCTCTGCTTTCTTCAAGTTTCCTCCTGGAAGAGCAGAGATCCTGCCACATCGAGGACCCCAGGGAGGCCTGAGGCTCACTGAGTTGTTTGGCTCTCGAGCAAGGTTGATACTGCAGGCCTCTGGCCCTGCTCTCCTCGGGGTTCTGACTGGTTCTCTGCGCTTTTACTTTTCATGCTTTAATTGCCCCTCACTCTCTGCAGGTGTCCTAGGAAAATTCTTGGCCAAAGAACAGAGATGATTTTTTTTTTTGCCAGCCTTTTAATTAATTAAAACACACACACACACATGCACCTCCCCCCATAAAACTAATGAGGCAGAGTGTGAAGTTTAGAAGTCCAAGAGAATCTATCAGCAAGTGCAATTTCAACAAGCCCCTTTCATCTGCCACTCACAGAGACACTGAGATCCAATCAGCTCTCTGCTGGAGAGGTTGACTCAGGCGATTCTGAACAGTTAGCTTCCGTTCCCTTCCCCCGACCCTCCATTCTCACCCACCCCTCCTCTAGGAGACAGAGACAAAGAGGCTTCTCCCTGGTTCTGTTTCTGGGATGAAGCTTGCTCACTGCTTGCCTGGGGACAAGGCGACCTGCCTCCTCTTTGTTGCTTGAGATAATCGACAACGTGATGTTCAATGACTATTTCTTCTTTCTTATTTGGGGTCCTGGGTGCTCAGTTTCTTCTGGCTTTCAGTGGATTCGCTGCACAGTGGCAAGCACGGAAAGGCTCATGATTCACAGCGAGCTATAAAGACTGACGAACATTTCCTCTTTCACTCCCTTCTTTTCGTTGTAACAGCCATAAATTATGTCTTGGCAAGGAGGGAGCCCCAGCCTTGGGGAACTGTGTTCTCCTTGAACGAATTTGTCAATTCCCCATTTTCTCAAGGGGAGACTGGCATGTCATGTGGCTGACAGCCAAAACGCTCAGCCTTCAAGGCAGGGACTCCAGTCCAGATGCGCGTGGGGTGGGAGGCCCGTTCTCCAGCTCCTCGACCCAGGATGCTGTGTGGCAGGCTCCCTTGGGGGAAGTAGGTGGGGCCCAAAGGCACATTACAGTCACCCAGGCTGCTTGGATTAGAATCCCTGGAGGTGGACTGAGGCACTGAGGTTTACTTTTTTTGAAAAAGTTCACCAGTGATTCTTGTATATAGTAAATTATAAAGCTTATTCCTCAACGTTTCATAAAGGGAATGTTTTAATCTCCACAGAGAGTTTCTCCTACCTGTTATCTAGTTGGAGCGAGTACTAGGTGTGGGGAGGAGTACCTAGTACTCGTACCAGGGGGAGAAGTACCTGGTGCCTAGTGGGAGGAGAAGATGAGCAATGGTCTTCACAGTCCCTGACCTGCCAAGAGCCTGTGGTCTGTTGTGCTTCCCCCCTTAATCCTCATGCCACCACGGAGGGGGCTGCCATCTAAACGCTGGGGTGTGTCCCTAGCTCAGAGGAGTTCGGGGACACGCCCCAGGTCACCAGACAGGAGAGTGGTAAAGCCAGGATTTCAGTGCAGTCTCACTTGGCCCCAAAGACCAATGTCTTTGTTCCTACCTGTGACCCAGAATGCATTGCACTGGTCAGCCTTCTCCCAGCCCTGTGGTCACAGATCAGGGGCCCTCCTTCACTGATGCCTCCAGACCAGAGGTGGGTAATAATCACATTCTCTGGTTGTCCTGCAGCCCAGACTCAAGGGACCTTTCCTCTTGACCCAACGACCATCCAACATTCCTGCAATTCTCCAGAGTTAGCATCCAAATCAATCCCCCAGTTCACTCCTTGCAGAAATGGCCTACATTTAAAAATCTGATCCATTTTCTGATTTTCATCCTGGAAAATCAGTCACCATAATTATAGATCCCACCGAGCCCTCCTTTCTCAGAATTCCTCCAAGGACCTGAGACTATGAGGGTTCAGAAACACTGAACTGTGTTTACTTTATCACTTTCTTACTGTTCCTCCCTGTTTGTCTGATTCTCTTCAGTTGGATGATAGCCTAAGAGGAAAAGTAACAGAGCCCCTATGTCTCCTTTAAGAGCCAAGTATACAAAGACCCCATGAGAAGATATGTTGGAAGAGGCACTCATGATACACGTGAGGGTTTAAACAGGAGAAATTCCAGATGCGTCACTATGAGCTGACCTCCCTTCCCTATGTGATGTGACCCTAGGAGATATTCCTGTGAGTGGGACTGGGAGGGGTCCCTTCTGTTGTAAGTCAGACTCATCAGGGGGAATCATGGTTGGCTCTGGGCATTGACTTCAGAGAAAAGCACACACAGATTGGAAGGAAGGTATTTAGAAGACATCAGCCAGCATAGTGAGGGAATTTGGTATTGTGTATGAAGACCTCCAAATAAAACACACACAGAAAAACAAACTGAAAAAAGTTGCATAATTTGGAATGGACATGGGAAAGAGAGATAACTTTATTCTTTATGGTCCCAAATGTCACCAATCATGTATTAGTTAGGCTGGGCTAGGCTGTGTTGCAAGAACAAAATGAACCACAAACATTTCAGTGGTTTCACACAATAATAGTCTATCTCTCACTCTGCCAATGTTCGATGGATATTGTGAGTTCTCTTTAAATTTTAGTGACACCATCTGGAACACATAGCATTTGAGGTCAGTATAACCTCAAAGGCAGAGATGGAAGAGGCATATCAGTTTCAAATTGCCTCAGCCTGGATGTGACTCATGTCACTTCCACTCATAATCCATCAGAACAAGTCAGATGTAGGACTGGGAAGTGTGGGTATCGGATGAATTCTCGGTGAGTGCTGCTCAGTCATGAACTGAGATCTTTTCCTATTTAGCAGTACTTCTGTAGCACCATTGCCAAGTACTGTTCTACATTTTACAAATATGGAGTCATCAAGACCTTGTAATAACCCCATGAGGTGGTTATTTGTATCCCCATTTTTCAAATCAGGAAGTTGAAGTCCTGATATGTTAAATGAGTAGTCCAAGGTTAGCTATGGATGTGTGGAAGACTCACATTCAAATCAAGGTGTTGGGGTTCGGAGCCTCTGCTCTAACCATTGTGCTACACAACCACCCCAACCTGCTCACCACCTCTGGCTTGGGATGGTGAGTGGCTGGAACTGATAGGAATCATCAGCTCGTAGGGAGGCAGCTATTGAAAAAGGCCCAGGGAGCCCTGGAGCCAACACCCTCTCTTACCCAGGGATGGCCAGGTTTGTAGGGAAACTGAGGTCCATGTAGAAAAGTGAGTTTTCAAACTTTCCCAGCAAAGTCTGGGTGTCCTACAAGTAAAAGGGGCCAGAAATCTTAATGCTGGCAACATCAAAGGGTTTTTTTTTCTTTTTTCTTTTGTGGTGCTAGGGATTGAACCCAGGGTCTCATGCTAGGGAAATGCTCTACCACCGAGCACACCCCAGTGACAAAGGGCTACCAATCTGGAAATTAAAAATATGAAAGTAAAGAGAATGCTTGAATGAACCCCAGATGCCCAGCTTCAACAAGTGCCAACATCTGGCCTGTTTGATTTTACCTGTCACCTTCCAAGATTTTTAGGGTGGAAGTAGAGTCTTTAGAATGATTCACAGACATCCTGATTCACACACACACACACACACACACACACCAGCATCCAAATCACTGTGAGGGAAGATTCAGGGAGAAAATGAGACTTGGCCCTGTTCTCTGGAGAGGAAGAGCAGCTGTGACCAGGGGAGGGCGCCATGCTTTCTGGAGAGGGTGGGCACTGGTCTGTGGGCACCCGGGCAGGGTTCCCTCCCTTGAGAAATTCCAGAGTCTGCGAGATGTCTGCAGCTCCTAGTGGAAAAACACCTTGTGAAATGCTCTCTGCAACCAGGATGGGAAAAAACAAAACAAAGTGTGTCTGTGGATCCCTAATTCACAGCCGAGATTCTCCAAGGGCAGCCTCTTGCCTGCCGTGGGGCCTCTGAGCCCTGCCAGGGGAGCTGATGTCAGTGGAGTCCCTTGCGTCTTTTTGCTCCACGTTTTCAAGAGTGTAACTCGCCCAGCTGGCTAAGAGGGAAACGCCAGGTGAGATGAGCCTTATCAAGTGCCACAGGGTAGCCCTCATCTGGGCACTCAGAGGAAGGCGCACCAAGGTGGAGCTGCCGTGGGCCTATCAGAAGGGCTGACTGGAGAGGCCAGGATCTGGTGCACCATGGAATTCAGGAGAATGTCTGTTGCTCCCTGTGCCAGGGCTGGTCCTTCCCAGAAGGTCCATCGTCATTCTCCCAATGGGCCCCATCTGCTGAGCCTGGGAGAGGAAGCTCTCTCCCTGGGACCCAGGACATGCTTCCTCCTCTCGAGGCCACGGAGGCACAAGGCTTGGCGAGGACAACCACCACTCCTCTAAGTTGTTGGACCCCTGTGCCCAGCACCCTGCCTGGTTCCTGGCTGCTGCATGGAAGAAAGACTTGGAGTCTTTTTATGTGGTCTCTGGACCAGGGCAGATATTGGACCACCCACTTCACTGTGACCACCTCCTTTTCACCCCTTCCAACTGCACCAGGGCCCTCCCTTCTCTTCAGAGGGCAGCCAGGATTCTTCTGTGTGGAACAGGGTAGGACATGCCCCTATTTAAAACTCTCCAGGCACTTTCTTGGGCACTTAAAAGAAAGCTCATATCGTCGTCAGGCGCTGCAGTCTTGATGTGCAAAGTGTGGTCCACAGCCTTGGGGAACTGCGGGAGGGGAGGGTTGGTGAGGAAGCAGGCTTAGGTAAAAATGAGAATCTTGAAGCCGGGCATGTTGGTGCACACCTGTAAGCCCAGCCACTTGGGAGGCTGAGGCAGGAGGATCTCAAGACCAGCCTTGGCAACTTAATGAGATTCTGCCTCAAAATTAAAAATGAAAAAAGTTGGAGATGTAGCTTGGTGGTAGGGTACAATCCTACCTTGGGTTCAATCCCCTGTACCGCATGAAACAACAACAACAACAAAAAAAAAACGTAGAATCTCAGCCCTCACCCTCTGACTTGTCACACCAGAATATGTGGTTTAACAGTTCCCAGTGTGAGAAATCTGAAGACCTGTAAGGGCTGTGTGTTAGTCAGTTCTCCGTTGCTGTGACAAAATGCCTGAGGTAGTCAACTTACGAGGAAGAATGATTTGTTTTGGCACATAGCTCCAGAGGCATCAGTCCATGGTCAGTAGGCTCCATTGCTTTTCTAGCTATGGTGAGGCAGAACTTGGGGCAGGGAGTGTGTGGGAAGCAAGATGCTCACCACATGGCGGCCAAGAAACCAAGAGAGAAAAAGGCAGCCACTCCACACCTCCAGTGACCTAATTGTCTTCCACTAGACCCCACCTTCTCAAGGTTCCACCACTTTCCAATAGTGCCATGGGCTGGGCACCCAACCTTTAGCACAACAGCCTGAGGGGACACTTATGATCCAAAGAAAGAAAGACACAAGCAAAAAGCAATAGATCCAAATCATAGCAGGCCGAATCGATGATCCATTCATTAGAATCACTCGGCATTGCCAATGCCATTCCCAGTCCCTGGTCCCTTGGGATCTTGATTCAATCACTTTGTATGACTAGTCCAGAGGGTGGACACCATCCGTTGCTGCTACGGTTTGGATAGGGGTGTTTGAATACCTCTTCCCAGGGTATGTTTGCTCCCCAGTGCGTTGACATGTGAGGTGGAGGGTCCTGTAAGGCCTAATGTGAGTGATTAGGGGACTGGGGGCCCTGCCCTTGAACCAGATTAGTGCTGGTTTCTCAGATTGAGTTGGTTCCTAAGAGAGTGGATCATTGTAAGAGAGTGAGCCTGGCCCCTGAATCCCTTCGGCTTCCTGTATCACCACATGATTTCTCACTCTGGCATGCACTTCCACCATGATGTCATGATGTCATCCCCCACGTTTTGACACAGCCAAGGGGGCCCTCCCCAAAGGCAAACTGATGGACCTTCCTGATATTGGACCTTTAACTCGCCAAACTGTGAGCTAAGTAGAACTCTTTTCTTCATAAAATACCCAGCCTTAGGTATTTTGTTATCGCAACAGAGATCTGACTAATACAGTCCCACATTTGCAGTTGAGAAAGTCAAATTTCAGAGAGGTTATGTATGTTGTTCAAGGGTACCTGACTGTGTGGAGTCTGGAATTGTTTGGATGCTTCATTTCTGGCTGCAAGGGCAAGAGCTGTTGAGAGTATGGACTCTGTGTTCCAACTTGCTTGGATTTGAATTCCTGCTGTACCACAGAGAAATTGGAAAAAATTACTTATCATCTGAGCTTCATTTTTCTTATATGGAAAGTGAGGATAAAAAATGACCCACGTCATAGTGACGTTCAGAGGATTAAATGAGATAACGTGTTTAGAGTGGTGTTGCCAAGAGTTTAGTAAATGTTATCTGCCACTATCATCACTATTATTTCTCCCTATCAGCTTTTGGTTCCTGCATGCAATACGAACTCTAACTGCTCTGGCTTCTAGTGACTCCACAGCCGATGTGTAATGGAAAAGGCATGAGTTCTCGAGTCTGTCATATGATTCCATCAGGTCATGGGAACTCTCCAATCCAGGCTTCCCTTTTCTGTGAAATGAGGACTTGAGCACTCACCTTGGAGTTGAGGTGAACACGGGACACAATGTCAGATGCGAGGCTTGATCCTCTCCAGCCTCACTATGCTGCACTGGACTGCAATGGATCTGTTAGAATGTGATCCACGTCCACACCATCAAAGCGTGTCCCTTGACGTTTCACCCAACTTTGAGCAGTAACTTTGAGTGACAGGTCCCTCGGAGGGCAGACAAGCTCCTTTCTCCTGACAGGAATATGGCTTTGGCATTGTAGGCAGGACACACTCTTTTCTAAAGAGAAAGGAACTAGGAACCCAAAGGCAGAAAGTGATGGAACACCAGGCGTGAAACCTCGGTCCCATCTGAGAGACAATATGATGGCAGACCATGGGTTCCAGAGTCCCACTGCCTGGATGCATGCTGATTCCACCCCTTGCTAGCTGTGTGACCATAGGCTAGTTACAGAATTTCTCTGTTCTTCATTTGTTGACTGTAAATCGGGGCTCTATCCTCTACCTTGCAAAGTGGTTGTAAGGGTTGACTGTGTTCGTAAGAGGAAGCACAGGGGATTGTGCTGAGCCCAGGACAATGGCTCCCTGGTTCTCTACTCATATCCCTGCCTGCTGCTGAGCTGTGCTGTCCCCTTTGTGCTCCCACCTAACAGGACTCACCATGTTCTATTTGCTCACCTGCCTTCCCTGTGAGCCCGTCTCTGTGTTCCTGATGCACGCTTAGAGCTTATTATTACTATTTTTTTGTCAGGAGGAATGAAAGAGCTCAGAGATGAGCTGATGTCAGCGAGAGACCTGCGGATCAGTGTTACAGGAATTAGACATGAGTCAGCCAGGCACATGGCCATCGCCTGGGGATGGCTGGTCCCCGGCCTGGAATAATCCTTATCCTTTCAGAGGGAGGCACCCGGAAACAGGAAGGGGTTGCTCAACACCTGCTCTATGCCAGGGCTTGATCTGTGCACACCCCTCACTCGGGCCCATGATTATTCACCAGAAAAAAAACACTCTGTCAACCAGTCAGGGAAGCCCACGGGGTCTCACTTTCTTCATCCAACTTTCTGTCCACACAGCTTCAGGCAGGGGAGGAGACGTTCAGTCTTTCAGAATGTCCAGAATGGAGCACTGGTCAGAAAAACAAACCTTTTTCTTGTTAAAATTGACTTTGCTGCTTTATTATGCAATCCGATTCTGGTTTTTTTTTGTCTTTCTTTCTTTTTTGCCAAATTCTATGCAAGTCTCTTCCTGTGAGGAGGCTAGAGAAATTCTCCTCTTCGCAGGTATGTTTTCCTATGAACTTCTTTTTTAATTTTAAAAATTTGTTCCAATTAGTTACACATGACAGTAGAATGCATTTTGACTCATCCTACATCAATGGAGTATAACTTCTCATTCATCTGCTTGTACATGATGTGGAGTTACACAGGTCATGCACTCAAATAATGTCAGATTCATTCTACTGTCATTCCTACCCCAGATTCCCTCCCCTCTTCACTCCCCTCTGTCTAGTCTAAAACACCTTTATCCCTGCCGCCACCCCATTGTGATTTAGCATCTGCATATCAGAGAAAACTTTGACCTTTGGTTCTTTGGGATTGGCTTATTTCACTTAGTATAATATTCTTCAGTTCCATCCATTGACTGGAAAATGCCCTCATTTCATTCTTGAAGGCTGAGTAATATTACGTCTTAAGCTTTAGGATTCTTGTTAAGGAAGTCAGATCCTAGGCCAGCATAGTGAAGATTTGGGCTTAATTTTTCTATTATTAGGTACAGGGTCTCTTTTCTAGTGCCTAAGTCTTTGATCCATTTGGAGTTGAGTTTTGTGCAGGGTGAGGGATAGGGGTTTAATTTCATTTTGCAACATATGAATTTCCAGTTTTCCCAGCACCATTTGTTGAAGAGGCTATCTTTTCTCCAATGTATGTTTTTGGCACCCTTTGGCACTTTTTCTAGTATGAGATAACTATTTTGGGGGGTTTGTCTCTGTATCTTCTATTCTGTACCATTGGTCTATGGTCTGTTTTGGTGCCAACACCATGCCGTTTTTGTTACTATGGCTCTGTGGTATAGTTTAAGCCCTGGTATTGTGAAGCCTCCTACTTCATTTGTCTTGTTAAGGATTGCTTTAGCTATTCTGGGTCTCTTATTTTTCTAAATGAATTTCATGATAGCTTTTTCTGTTTCTATGAAGAATGTCATTGGGATTTCAATAGGAATTACATTAAATTTGTATGATGCTTTTGGTAGAACGGCCATTTTGACGATATTAATTCTGCCTATCCAAGACCATGGAAGATCTTTCCATTTTCTAAGGTCTTCTTCAATTTCTTCCTATGAACTTTTAATTTAACAAATGCTCATGTGGCACTTTCTGCCAGTCTTAGTTCCAAATACGTGATGAACATTATTTGGTTCTAAACTTCATGGCAGCCTCTGAAGTCAGTGACATCATCCCTGCTTGACAGATGAGAAAAGGGAGACACAGGAGATCAAGCAAATGACCCAAGATCCACAGCTACTGCAGCACAGTGGTGGGAGCTGCCCAGCTGGGCCCTGGAATTTGAGCTTGGGATGGTGAGGCTCGGCATCCATCAGGTCTCAAAACCTGCACCAGAGTCACCCAGCAGCCCTGCAAGGAAGTGTTGCCGCATGTCCTCAGGACACCAAGGCTCAGAGAAGGTAAGCTTGCTCCAGGTCACACTCATGGAAGTGACAGGAACACAGGTGGAATTTGCTTTTGTCTGACTCCAAAGCAACAGCAGGCTGAGCTGACTGGTTGGTCCACAGAGCGAAAAGCTCTACCTCTGCAGGTGCAGAAGCTGTGAGTGCTTTCCCTGCGTCCTCCAATGGACCCCTGAGTCCTTCACCCAACACCCTGAACTTCTCCTTCCCTTTCCTCTTACCATGTTCTTCCTGCTCCTGGCTGGCCACCATGCTGGGCCTCTAGTGGATATTGGGTGGTGCTCATCATGAGGGCTTCTTTGTCTTGTCTTTGTCTACAAGTGGGAATGTGGCCAGGCCTTTCCTCTCCTTTTCTGGGACAGTTCCTTACTGGAGACTGCTTGGTGTCTCGCGAGCCCTGAACCAGCAGTAGGAAGATGGAGTGCAGACCATGGCTCTGCCTCTTGTCCATTGAAGTACTTGGACCTGCTGTGCAGCTGCTCTGATATTCAGGGTTCACATTTATGATTCAGGGTTGTGGATTAATTTTTTAATTTAGTTTTTTAAACTGTAAAATAATCACAAGGACTCTCAGAAATAGGTACTGTATCTGTTACTATGTCATGGGGAATGCCCAACTCTGTAGAGCTTAAGTAGGGAGCTCATTGAATTAGGTAACACTGGACTTTGCATGATTATATGTGTCCAGCAGGATCAGTGTGTTAGTTTCCTACAGCTACCATAACAAATTACCACAAATTGGGGGCTTAATATCAGAGATTTATTCTCTCATAGTTCTGGAGAGCAGAAGTTCAATCAAAGAGTTGGCAGGGTCATGATCTCTCCAGAGGCTCCAGGGGGAAGCTCTTCCCTTCCTCTTCTCAGGATTCTCTTGGCTCCAGCAGTCCTTGACCCAACTTGGCTTGACCGAGAACTCTAGTCCTCCTTGGTGTTCACATGGCCATGCCCCTGTGTCTCCATTTCAGGAGACATCCAAGAGGAGAAGAAGACATCCAAGATCATTGGATGTCAGGTCTACCTGGATAATTCAAGATTCTTAACTCGATTACATCTGCAAAGACCCTTTCCCCAAATAAGTCATATTCAATTCACAGGTTCTGGGGATTTGGGTGGGCACATGTCTTTTGAGGGTTGTTATTCAACCCACTTATAACCAGTAATAACTTCTGAACATCTAGGATGGGCCTGGCACTGTTAAGCATGGCAGGAATGCAGAGAGGATCACTACAGAGAAGCGACCCTGGGAGACTCCAGGCTCATTTGGAAATCTCTACTTAGTTTCAGTCTCAGCATTGAAGCTTCCTCCCTCCCTCCCTTACTCCCTTCCTTCCTGAGACTGGCTTATTGAGATACAACTGAGATCCAGTGCCATTTACCCCATTTAGGTGTATCCATGGAGATAGGCTTAGAGAGGGATCTTGACCTGTTTGAGTTCACACAGAGAGGAAGTGGCAAGGCCGAGATGTGAACCTGCATTCCCCATTGCTCCAGCTTGTATCCTGAGCCACTAGCCCACAGAGGCCTCCACCCTTCCTCTGAGGGATTCTGATTCCTCACCTATCAAACAAGGAGCTGACAGGAGGCTTTCTGGAAGCACTTGAGCACAGACATTCGAGACCCCTAGGATGAGGACCTGGGACTCTTGAGTCACAGGAACACTTGGATGGAGGAGAATACTCTGACAAGGAAACTGATATGTCTCCCATACCTGCGTAGCCTCTGTGTGATGCATTGCCTATCTATTTGTGATGCATTGCGTGTCTATTTTCCTGGTTAAGTGGATTTACAGCTCATAACATCACATTGCAATTGAACTAATCCTCCAGCAATGGATGATCAACTTGAATGATTCCTCTAAGAGGCTGCCAGCTGAAGATCACATCAATGATGCAAGCCCAAGGGAAGCAGGGAATGCTGATTGACACTTCTGCAACTCTGGTGCTACTGCTTTCCAGTTGGTTGCAGGGGGAAATGAATGGCAATCTAATTACATGAGTCATAAAATCTATCAAAAGACCTAAAAAATTACTGTGGTGTTTTATCCATGGTCACAAGGAGTCTTCTTGAGTGAGTATCATTTCTTAAAACAGCTGATGGGACTGTGAAGCCATTGCAGTTGGCAGGACATTAAAAATCTAAGCTTTTTTGGCTGTGTCAAGTACTGAGATATTCAATCCAGCCCCCTACAAAGTTTGATTAAATTGAAAATTTGGACTATATAAAAATGAAAGGCTATCATTGATTGGTCAAACACTTGTTCCTTGCTATGGTGAAAGTGGATGAAGAAATATCTGAAAGTGACAGGGAGACTCATTAAACAGACTCCTTTTAATAGTATTGGAAAATGCATAGAATTTGTTGCCAAAGAGTTGAAGAAACAGTTATTAAAACAAACAACTGAGTTGGAGAGTTTGAAACGTGTTTCAGCTAATTCTATTACCAAGTTTTTTTCACTTCAATAGTGATGTTGGAGCTCCCTTCCTTGTGAACCCTAAGAGCAAAAATGTAGCAGAAGGGATGTGTTATCAATAGTCAATGAACTTCTTAATAAAAAGCAGTGCTTTGGTACTTGTGATCACTAGAATGGAAAAGTAGATAAATTTCTTGAGCGAGCACTTCCTGTGGAATTGATCTCCTGCACTGTCCATAGCAAGCTATCGAAGCAAAGAAAATTAAAGTCACAGGAACACAGAGCATAATAGGATGTCACTGAGGTGAATCACTGTGCAGAGGCAAAGTATTTAAAATATAGCAGAACCATTACTATCCTTGTGGTTAGACAGACAGTGAATCTGAAAATGTTTTGTGCAATCAGAGATTTCCTCTTTGTATTTTGGAAAAGCATTTGAAACAGCAAGGGGCCACAAAATCAAGGGTTCCAAAGGATCCAATCATTTTAAGGACAAGTGACTGTTGAGAGTAAGCATCAGCAGATACATTTGAACATTTATAAACATACTCTCAAGTTGTCCCTTAGGGTAATAGTCTCTAAATGTCATGATTTAATAATGAATGAGACAATAACTGATTTACTTATTTTGTGAAGAAATTTGTAGAGCTGACCTTCAACAGATAAATGGGTAAAGAAAATGTGGTACATATACACAATGGAATATTACTCAGCCATAAAGAAGAATGAAATTATGGCATTTGAAGGCAAGTGGATGGACCTAGAGACTCTCAAGCTAAGTGTAATAAGTCAATCCTCCAAAACCAAAGGTTGAATGTTTTCTCTGATATGCAGATGCTAACACACAAAGCAGGAAAGAGAATAGAAGTCCATGGATTAGACAAAGGGGAATAAAGGGAAGGGAGAAGGGATGGGAATAGGAAAGACAGTAGAATGAATAGGACATAGCTTTCCTATATTCATATTTGAGTACACAACCAGTGAAATTCCACATCATGTACAACCTTAAAAGGAAGTTATACTCCATGTATGCTTAATATGTCAAAATACTCTCTACTGTCATGTATATCTAGAACAAATAAAAAAATTAAAAAAAAATTGAAGGTAAAAAAAGAAAAAAAAAAAAAACAAAAAAACCTGTAGGACTGAGAATGTGGCCTAGTGGTAGAGCTCTTGCCTAGCATGTGCAAGGGCCTAGGTTCAAGCCCCAGCACTGCAAAGAAAAGAAAAACTAAAAGAAAGGAAATTGTAAACAACAATGAGATGTCATCCTACTTCACCCATGTGGCTAAGAAGAAAAATGGAAACAGTTCAAGAGTTTGCAGGAATGCAGAGCGATCCTAAATCTCACAGCTTGGAAGCATCTAGGAAAGTTTTACGTAAGTAGATCTAACGATCCAGCAATTCCACTGTTGACATACCCAACAGAAATGGGTACATATGTTCACCAAAAGAAAGACACCGAAATGTTCACAGCGGGGCTCTTTCTAATACTTCAATGCTGGAAATTAGTCAAATGCCCATCAAAATGTACTGCTGCACATTCATGCAAGAGAACATTAGGTGAACAATGTGTGACCATACTCAGCGAGCGGGGCAAATCTTACAAATGAAATTTTGATCAACACAAGTCACACACATAAAGCAGTTCTTCTGATACGATTCTACTTATAAAAAGTTAAAGCCTGTCATGTCAGTGACCGGGGAGGCTGAGGAAGGAGGATCACAAGTTCAAAACCAGTTCTGCAATTTAGCAAGGACTTCAGCAACTTTGCAAGATGCTGTCTCAAAATGAAAAATAAAAAGGTCTGGAGATGTGGTTCAGTGGTTAAGCACCTCTGAGTTCAATCCCTGATACCAAGAAAAAAAAAAAAAAAAAAAAAGAAAAGAAAAAGAATAAAGAAAAAGGAAGTTAAAAAGAAGAAAACTCTGATGAAATTAGAGTAGTGGCTACCCTTGAGGTTGGGTCAATAACTGGCAAGGGCACAGAAACTCTTGTGGATGAAGGTCATATTCTACTTCTTGAGAAGGGTGTGTTTCTATTATGAAATTACACTGATCTATTCTCTGTGCTTTTCTGTGTGCATATTATTCTTGAATGAAGTCACTTGTTCTATGATGACTGTGTTTGAGCACTGATGATTTAAACATCTTCTTTTCTTTTTTTTTTTTTCCGATGCTGGGGATTGAACCCAGGGCCTTGTGCTTGCAAGGCAAGCACTCTACCAACTGAGCCATATCCCCAGCCCTAAACATTTTCTATGTTAACATTGTTCAATGTAATGAGTGTAGCTTGTATCTCTATTTCTGAAAGTATTGAAATACAACATTCTAGCTTCTTTGAACCGAATGAAATGTCTCCATGCATACTGAATCCATTTGTTCAAGAAAAAATGACTTCTAACAAATGGGAGGAAAAACAGGTTGTTGTCAGGGAAGTTAGAAATTAACTAGCCCAATTTTACCAAAACCATTGCATAATTGGATTAAAAAATGAATATTTTGAATGAAATACTCCAATGAAATGAAATATGCAAAAGTGCTGCATTTCTTTTCTTTTTCTTTTTTTTTTTTTGAGGCATCTCTTCCAGGTGACAACTGTTAAAAGCAAATTTCAGAAAAAAAACTGAATTTAAATCAAACCATCAATTATTATGTCAGAAAGATTAAACCACATTGAAAAAAATTAGGAAAGCCTGTTCAAAATCATATTGCTGTCACTATAATAATTTTTATCATCATTTTTTTTTTTTTTTTTGGTCCTGGGGATTGAACTCAGGGGCAGTCGACCACTGAGCCACATCCCCAGCCCTATTTTGTATTTTATTTAGAGACAGGGTCTCACTGAGTTGCTTAGGGCCTTGCTAAGTTGCTGAGGCTGGCTTTGAACTCGCGATCCTCCTGCCTCAGCCTCCCGAGTGCTGGGATTACAGGTGTGCGCCACCGCACCCGGCTTATCATCATTTTTTAGAAAAACAAAATGTAGCAAGGTGTTACCCAATATAATAAAACTATTACTAATCACTTAATTCATCTTTTTACTTATAAAAATAGTTCTTTTAATTTATATAATATAAATAATATACTGGGAAAATAGTCTATATAAATTAACGATACACAGGCCTCTGCTGGCGGTGCATGCTGTGAACATCGCTACTGATGTGGAACCAGAGCCCAAAAAGCTCAGAGACTGCTGGTCTACCCTCACCTGGCCTTAAGTAACATGCTGTCTTAACTGATGTGAATTAGGAGCCAGGGGGAGGAGGGTTTGAGTCCTGATTCTGCTGAGTATGAAATGTACAATTCTGAGCAATGAGTTAATGGATGTGGATTTTTTTTTCTTAGTGTAACGATGCCTATCTGCAATAGCTGGGTTTACCCAATGGGTCACCCTGTGTAAGTATCTTAGCACCTTGACTTCTATAAGAAGTTGAATCAGGGGCTACTACTGCAGTCAGGTAGTCACTTTCCAGTGCTTTCCAAACTTGCCTCATACTACGAGTCTCCTGGGTGATTGTTGAAAATGTTTAGGTATCACCTTGAATTCTCTTAGGTGGGGACTTGGAGCTTGTGTCTTTAGAAGGTCCCGGTGGTTCTCAGCTGAGTTTGAGAAAGGCTGATTTAGGAGTTACTGAAGCCCTCTTTTCTCTAATGATTGTTCTCTGAGGACAAGTCTTACCTCCTAAGCACCATGAACTCCTGTAGGACCATGCCTGTGCCCCAAGGGGTCTGCAGGGAGCTCTACAAGCCACTGGGTGGTGAAGGGAAGCAGGTGGGGGGGGGTCTGAGCGAAAATTCCCAGGAGGCAGAGCACCACAGCGGGGAGATGGGAGAGATGGGAAGGGACAGGACAGGAACCTGGAAGTGGAAGGGAGTTACAGAGAGGAAAGAAACTCCCCCCTCAGTCAGGACTCAGAAAAGGATTAAGTGCTGAGGGAGGGGAAAGGCATGCTGGAGACAAAGCATGTGCCTAGGCACACTGGGAAGGCTGTGAACCATTGTGACTTAGGTCCCAGGTGAGAACTGGGACATAAAATCAGAAAGGTCCAGGAGGAGCGTGGACTTGGTGCTTTGTGCTTTAATCCTGATGAGGATCCATCTATCTACTCCATTCCCATTGGAGAGAATTGGTCCTTGAATTGCATGAGGGTCAAGTAGCCTAAACGTTTGGAAGGTGCCTGGTTCTGCAGGTTTACCCAGGCCCGTTGCTGAATCAATGCATGCACATTCAGCATGCAATCAGGCAACCTCGATGAATCTTCCTCTGCCATTTTGTCTCTGAGCATCCTCTTCTTTTCCCCAGTTCCTCACCTTGCTTCTCCAGGGACAACCCACGTGGCCCAGCAAGGGCTCTCCTCCAGCCTGACGCTCTGCTGTGTCCTGACAGCCTGAGTCGCCCTCATTGAAGGTGTGATAATTAAGGTAATGAACACTTCTCCACTAGCTGCTGAAAGCCTCATTAATCTACACATGTTGCCACAGGCAAATTATGGCGTCAAGGGTGGGAGGACCGACAAAAATAACTTCAGAAATTCATTAATCAGACTTAGTCAAGCACGCTGTTCAGAACTGAGAGTTCCTTCCTGAAGTGGTCAGAGGATTAGATTTTTTTTTTTTTCAAAGACATGAAAGGACTTCTTAAGCAATATTTGGGAACATCTTGATTATTGTACTGGCATTTATTACTAAAATGGTTGACGGTGATGGAAATGGTCCAGACTCCAGGGGGGAGGATTCTATGCAGGCTAAACATGCTAAGGTGGGTGACGAAGGTTTCTAAACACAGAGGAGGGGAATGTGGTCACGAGATCACACAGAGGAGCACCCAGGAACGGCAGAGATGGTTAGTGCCACCAAAGCTTCATTTTCTCCTTGATATTTAACAGGTGCTCGAGTTAGGTTGTCACTGTTGACTGGTAACCTCCTCTGGCCTTCTCTTTTTCTGCCATGGTTGCTTTGGAGGACACTATTTCAAGGACAAAATAGTAAGACTGTGTAGGATGGCTTGACCCATGCTGGACTTCAGGTGCGTGAAATCAAAGTTGTCTTCTGTTGAGCCATAGAGATGTCCTGACCTATTCCTGCCGCCATCCCAGTGACCACACTAAGGCTGAGCACACTTCCTTTTGAACATGGTGATTAGACTCTCAATCCTTTGATATCCTCAAGGATGCTGCTGTGCTGGCGCGTTTCATCTTTGCCCCCAGAGGTACTGCATCGTCTCAGCCCCTGTGCCCAAGAAGCTGCTGCTGCTGCTGCTGCTGGTGTTGATGACTGCCACACTTCTGCCAGGGACTGTACTGCACCTTGAGCAATTTTGCCAAGGCCACCTTTGATGCCATCTCCAGCTACCTGACACCCGATCTCTGGAAAGAGACTGTGCTCATCAAACTCCCTATTAGGAATTCACCACCATCTTGTGAAAAATCACACCAGAGTTTCTAGGCAGAGGACCCAGGCTCCAGTTGTGGCTACAACATGGGGTTTTTATACAAGAAAAATAAAGTGATTGAAACTTGTTAAAAGAAAAAAGAGTGGGACTTCTTGCTTTCAGTACAACCTTCTGCAGGATCCATCATGAACACCTGGAGTCTTTTCTGGATGAGTTGGGTCATGGGTTACGAACGATAAAACAGTTACATGGATTCTAAGCTACTTGAATAAGCATTTACCCTAAAAAAGCTGATTAGCAGATCAGCTGAGGCTCTGGAGACGTAATCTCTGCTCTGCGAGAGTCAACCCTTCCTCAGTGGCTTCGGTGAACATAGGGATCCCCTGCTTTTCAGGTCTGAGGGTGCCACAGAGAAAGGGGAGACTGAGTATCTTGAGTGACAGATTCAGAAGTCCAGCAGGCAAGAACCCAGGCCCCAAATGACAAGCTGGGCTGAGGGTGCCACATGAACATGTGGATAGAGATGGGTACTACAGAATCACGGGCATGAGGTCAGGAGCACTTCGAAAACAGACACGAGTGGGTATTATTATAGAGTAAGAGGATGGATTCATGGTGGAGCGACATAGGCTGCAGGGTGGCCTGGGCTGGAAGGTGGCCAGTTTTGGATTCCGCCCTCAGGAGTTTAGGCACTGGGGATCCTTGGTTAATATTGGAGAGGGGAAGTGACATGATTTGATGTAGGTTTTTTTGTTTTTTGTTCTTTTCATTGTTGCTTTTGCTCCTTTTCCCAGTGCCAGTGTCCAGTCTCTCCTTTCTTCCAGGTTGTGGGAAGGACACCTGTGGGGCACGGTCAGGGTTGAAGTTTCATGAATTGACAGATTGAATCCTCACAAGAGCTATGTGAGCAGGGTTAACTATACTCATTTACAGGTAAGAAACTGGGGCTCAGTTTCATTCATCCCTCCCCTTTCTGGTCAGTGTGGCATGTGAGTGGGAAGCCTCAAAAACTCCTTAACCACTGTGCCTCCAGGAGGGAAGCTGTGCGGAGGAGAACCCATCCTGGAGAATGGCAGGGAAGGGGAGCCAGAGTCGTGATCAAGCCTTACCTGAAGGCCACGATGATGGTCTTGCTGCTTGTGTGGAACAGTGGGCCGATTTGAGTTTGGATTCTAGACAAGCACGCTCATTTGTGCCAATGCTGGACAGCTCTGCATTACTGGGGGCCTAGTCTGCCCAGGATTCCAAAATGAAATAGCCTGAGTGGAGCGTCTTCATCAGCAGGTGTTCTTGTGCCCAGTTCTGGAGGGTGGGCTGTCCCAGCTCCAGGTGCTGGCTCACTTGGTCTCCGGTGAGGCCTCTTCACGTGTGTGTGTGTGTGTGTGTGTGTGTGTGTGTGTGTGTAAAGTAGGCATGGGGAAGAGACTGCTTCTTCTCAGGCCCCCAGTCCTATGGTTAGGACTCCCTTTGAGGACTCCTTTAGCCTCACCTCCTGAAGTCGTGTCTCCAGACACCATCACGATTTCAGGTTCGCGCTTCCACATGAGGTTTAGGAGGCAGATCAGCCCCTGGCAGGTGCCACTGATGGCTGTCTCTCCCTTAGAAGCTCTGTCACTTGATCTCTGAGAAACCACACAGCTCTTTCTTCTTTGCCTTTTGTTTCCTTTACTGGGTTCTTCCTGGGGTCCCCCATTTAGACTCTGCTGTTCCTCAAGGCTGTGGCCTCGACCTCTCTTTGCTCCTTCTGCACAGGGTGTTGAACTCATTCTCCTGAGTGGCTGCCTGCACTCTGATGGCTCCGTGCACTGAATCCCCACGTTGCCCATGTTGCTAGCCCAAGCTTGATCCCATCCTGCGAGCCGGGCCTGCACATGTTACTGTCCGCTCTTTCCTCGTTCAGCACAGCTCGCTGCAGACTGGACCCTTCCATCCCCTCTCTGTCCTCTGAGAGTGGGGCTCACCTGTAAGGGAAACTGTTGAAGCCTGACTTGAGCTCCTGTTCCCTTCCCTACTGCCATCCCTTCCTTGAGTCCTCCTGATTGCATCACTTTTCCATTTATGCCTTGACCGCTCTTCTCTCCTTCTCCCCACGGCCACTCCTGTGGTCCAGGTTCCAGCACTGGTTTCTGGATTGCCCCACCAAGTCCTGACTGTCGTTTTGCCTCCAGTTTTGATGCTCCATTTTTCTCTCAGTACTATGTTCAAACCCTAAATCCTACTGTGTTCCTCTCTTGCTCTATATTCTTCCAGGACTCTCCACTGCTACCAAGAAGTCCAGACCCCTGCCTGGCTCAGAGAGTCTCTGCATCAGGGCCCCTGCTTCCTCCTTCATATCCTTCTTCCTATTCCCAGGTAGCCATTAAGTTTTGACGATGACAAACCTGGACAATTCCCTGAAGGGAACCTGTCCTCTCTCTTTGCTATTCCTCTGGTTCAGGTGCCTTCCCACCAGGACGCATTCCCTGGCCCATTCTGCTTGGGTCATGTTCTTACCTTTCCCTTCACTACAGGTTACTGTTAATTGAGAGAAGGCACTAGATCTTAGTCTTTGGTGTTCTTGTGCCTAACAGATGGTGGATATTAACTAAATATATGTGGAAGCAATAAAATTGGTACCAAAGAACATGTGCTAGATCCAGACCATGGTGTTCAAGTCCTAGGTCTAATATTTCCTACTCTCGTGACCTTGGTCACATCATTAACTTCTCTGTGCATTTGTTTCGTTATCTACTAAAAATGTGGATAACAGAACAATTGCATCCCGAGTCTCCTGGGAATGAAGTGACTTAACGTATATAAAGTCCTTAGGATTATGTCAGGATTACATCAGGATTATGATTATGTCTGCTTTCCCAGGGCTGTGGCCGCACCTGTAATCCCAGTGACCAGGGAGGCCGAGGCAGGATGATTGCAAGTTCTGGCAATTTGGCAAGAACCTGTCTCAAAATGAAAAATAAAAAGGAGATGTGGAGATGTGGCTCAGTGGTAAAGTGCCCTGGGCTCAATCCCTAGAACTGCAAACAGACATCACCTCAAACAACCATCGAAAGAACAAACAAGCAAGAAACAAGAGTTAGCTTATATTATTTCTTAAGTGATCATAGAATAATATAGCCAAGGTGATAGTGTTTTACATGCAGGTTTTATTTTTATGAATCCCATAGGTAGGTGTTAGTTTCTTGTTATTAACGAAGGCCAGAAAGCCTGGTAGATAATCAGCGTTAGAGCCAGATGCAAGCCCAGGGCTGCCTGGCCCCAAGGCACCTTCTTTTCTGATCAACTCATCTCAAAAGTCCTCCAGAGCTCTAATAATTTCTTATTCCTCAATAATCCACTTCCTTAAGATCTACTTAGGATGCTGGGAGAGGGAGAATGGGAGGGCAAAGGGAAAGGATGGGCAATCTGGGATTCAGTTGCAGTCTCCCAATTTGTTGAAGTTGAACTCAGAATCTTTGGTGTTTTCATTGAAAGGAAAATGTTTGTGGAAACACAGATACTGGCTCCATTAAGCCCAGCTTCAGCTCTCAGAGAACAACCTTCCATACTGGGCCTTGGAGGACACAGGTGTGACTTGTTAAGAAGTCAGGCTGGGCATCTCCTTCCACTGGGGTGTATCTGCAGACCATGAGTCCAAAATCACCTTTTGGGTACCAGAGGATCATCACTGTACGTAAATGCTACCCCAACACTCACTCAGGTGCTGCAAACATGCTGTGGATCTGAATTGTTGGTGCCCCAGACCCTAGTGAAGTTCTGGTAGCTTTCCTAAGATGTGGACAGTTTGTGAAACTCTGTCTTGCAAAACGACATCAACAACAAGTCAGCTAGGAATCCAGGATTTTTCAATTAAAATGACCACATCTCTCTTCTCCATCCTCTTTTGGGGCTTGATGCCCCACTCAGAAGAAATCACACTCTTAGAAGTGGTGTTCAGAGTTGGGAGTGAAAGGACAGCTCCCAGCCGTGGTTTGGGTGTGTCTGTCTCCCTGGACTCCAGAGCTGGGGCCAGAGACTGACTAAGCGTAAACACGAGTGGAAGCAGTGAGCTCAGAGGTGGAGTGCGCAATTCTAGAACACAAATAGACCAACTCGTAACACACTCAGACAACCGTCCAAAAAGTCAGCAGGAAAACAAACCTTTAAATGGGAGGTAGAGTGACAGATACTTTTCCTAACTGACCGTAAAATTTGGGACCACAGTTTGAGTCCCAGTATGAAAGCAATGCATGGGCTCAGGGCACACTGGAGGGTATTCGTTCCCCTTCTGGGCTAAATGATGGACACGGATAGACACAGATGTTTACCCTTTTCAGGGAGATCCTTGGGAAAATCCTCAAATGAGTAAGCCTGATCCCTGGAAGTGCTTTGGGATGGTTTTGTCCTTTCTGTGGAGTCCCAGGTGAGGTGAAGATCAGGGCCATTGTCATTAAGCCAGGTGTGCTGCCCATTGCCCATTTCCCCAAGGTGGTTGATGCGAGTACAGGGGCAGCCCGTGTCTCCCAGGAGTCCTGCTTGCTGACTCCTGTTGATATGCTTGTTTCTATCAGCAGACACAGGAAAGGTGTCCCCTTGTTTTCCAGGTGAGACAAAAGAAAGTGGTGATTGGAGTTTCCACAAGCCCACAATGTATGCTCCAGGACAGTGATTAATGGTCACCACATCTGTCCATTCCAGCTCTCTAACCTCCACCAATGCCTATGCTGGAGTATGCTCGGTAATTCCCGTGTGTCCTCCTCTGCAGGCTGCAGGACACTCCTGTCTTCATCCTCGGGCTGAGCCAGGCACGGAAGGCATCAGAGCCTCCTGTCTTAGGCAAGAGAGTGGGAGCAGTGTGGGAAATGTCCACCGTTGCGTTCTAGAGGGAGAGGCAGCAGAGAAGGTGTGGAGTGTGTGGCTGGTGTCCTCCTCCTAGTGTCCTGATATTTGCATCTCATTAAGATGAAGTTCCCCAAGTGTGGGGACCTTACAAAGAGCCTTAAATGGAGTGGGGGGTAAAGAGAACAGACTGAGCACTGTGTCCACAGGCCGAGCAGACACTGCAGTCCAGGCCACGGAGATGGGTGTGTGATTGTGCCTTTGGCCTCTGGTCTCTAGTGTGCTCAGCATGATGTCGTTGTTAAATCTCAGTCCGCATCGTAGTTTTTCCTCTTCTCAGGTTTGCAACTTTAGACAACAGTCACTTTTAGCCTTAGTTTCCCTACTGGCAAAGTGGGCAGAGCACTGCCCAGAAGAACACTGAGTTCCCTGGAGTCAGGACCATGCAGCACCTGTTGTGGCCCTGCATGTGGGGACACCCTTTCCTTTGCTTTCAGCCATGAGGTGTTTTTTTTTTTTTTTTCTTTTTAACCCTGCTCAGTGAAAACAGATAGTCTGAAGTTTGGGGAACATTGAAGAAAGTGAAGGAAGTCCCACCTCCTCCTGTTATAAATGAGCAATCTGAGGGCAGCCATTTTTCCAAGGTGCTGAGGTCTTGATTTTTTGGTCTGTGATGGTTTTGTGGTTTGATGCTTCTGTTGAGATTTTACAAGCCTCAAATAGGCTTCTGTGAGCACAAGAAAGTTGTATAAGGAGGAAAATTAAAAAAAAAAAAAAAAACCAACAGAGCATTCTTTTCCATGAATGAGCCTAGCTATGTGCATGTTGGGTGGAGGCTGTGGGTTGTCAGGGCCGCCTCAGCATCCGGGCTTCTTGGCTGAAAGGTGAATAAGGAAACCCCTGGACATCCCCGTGGGCTTGACCATGACTCTGTTCATTGCAGAGTATTTTGTGAAGACAATTCCTTGAAGAATATTTACCAGATAGCTAAAAATTTAATGGGAATGATCTGAAGACAAGGCTAGTTTGACTGCTATCAGACATTACAAGACCTCAAAGCAGTGAGAACCAAAATGTCCCTCGACCACTAGTCTCAGGTGATAGGTCATGAAAAAAATTTCCATGGTTACCATGGTGACTCTAAGAGATTTATTGTGTATTGTCTTTTGAAGTTTTATTTCCCAGATTTTTTGAGGACATGCTTTTTCTTGCAATCATGATTCTTTGTAGCGAACGTTCTGCTGTTCATTTTTTAAGGAGCTTCAGCTTAGAGATATAGAGCTATCGGGCCTATATGTAGCCTATTGGGGGACATCAGTGAATTAGCACGTAGCCTATGAAGTCAGAAATGCACTGCTCACTTCATGAGAAGAAATCGTGCAATATAAAAAGATAAATTAGTGAAACTCCTCTGATGAAGGACTCCAGGGGAAGGTGCAGGTCCCCGTACTACATAAATGTGTGTTAACAGTTGAATGTGGATAACGTTATTCAAAGTAGTCAATATGGTTCCTTCCAATTATTACTCCAGTTGTAAGTGGGAATGGGATGTTCCAGCTAATTAAAATATCCTGACTCAGTGAGAATCACCATAGCAAATATTTCCAATAATTCCACTTCAGATTTAGTCCTTCTTGAATGATTCTGAAGGTCTTCCAGGACCTTCCAGGAGCTGGATGTGTCTCCAAGGCACATGGTAAACTTTTATTCTTGGTGGGTAGCCCCAGGGGGGAGTTGGTACACATGGATGGGCAGAACCTACCAAAGATGGACTTGGAAGTCATTCTTTGGGTCATGGTGTAGGATGCTGTTCATCTTATCTCCATTGGAATGACCTCTCCCATTTGAGCTTGCTTTTAATAACCTATGCCACTGTGAAGTTGTCAGGGTAGGCATTGCTCTTGCCATTTTGATTGAAGAATCTGAGATGAAGTATTTTGTTCAAGGTTGTAGAGAAAGGAAGGAAGTTACCTGGCATGACCAGCAGGGATCTCCTGACTCCTAATCTGGGGTTTATTCTTATACCCTGAAACACCTTTCATGAACAGAGACAATTAACATTAAAAAATTATAGTAATACATACTTATTGTTGAAATTTTAGTATAATATACATAGAGACAGCATTTAAATCACACTTAACTGCACGACCCAAATTATAATTAAAAACTATTATTTTTAAGTATAGAATTGTTTCCTTCAATATCTATTATTTCGATTCCTGAAGTTTAATTTATTTTTGATGATCTTTTCCTTATATAACAAAATATTCTGACAAATATGTTTAATGATTGTGCAGTATTGATGTAGAATAACCTTTTTGAATCTGTTGTCATTTAAACGTGTCCCCCAAAGTTTGTGTGTGGAAACTTTAATCTCCAGTGCAACATCTGGGAACTGAGACCTTTAAGAGGTGAGGAAGTGACCACGTAGAACCCTCATGAGTGGGTGGATGCCGTTGTCACACCAAGGGCTTGGTTATCAAGAGAGTGTTTGCTGTAAAGGTGACTTTGGGCCAATGCACATGTGCACGCTCTCTCTCTGTCTGTCTCTGTCTCTCTCGTTTGTTCTCTTGCCTGTCTGCGTTCTACCATGGAATGATGCACCAGGAAGGCCTTTGACAGATACCAGCATCTTGATCTTGGACTTTTCAGTCTCTAAAACTGTGAGAAATAAATTTCTGCTCATTATAAATTGCCCAGTCTGTGGCTGGAGCTGGAGCTCAGTGTCTAGTTTATGCAAAGCCCTGGATTCAGTCTCTGGCACCACAAAAGCAAAAGAAACACAGAACGAAACAAGCAACAAACAAGACCCTCTCCCTCCAAACCAAAAAGCAAAAATAACCAAAACCAAACAAGAAAAAACCCCGAACTCTGATATTCTATTATAGCAGCATAAAACACACAGAAAACCAATCCATAATTTTGAATATTTGTATTATTTATTACTTTTGTTAATATAAAGTATGCTTTAAAAGTAATGTGTTTATAGTTATTTTATGAAATTTTGTAGAAGCACTTATATAATTTTCATATTTGCTTTGGGCAGATTCCTGAAACTCTGCTGAATTAAAAGACGTGATCATTCTGAGAATTCTCGCACGTCTTTCCCCTATTTTGAGCCCCATCGTTGCTCCTGGCTGTTGGCCTGTTGTCTGGTTCTGTCCTTCCCCTTGCCCCTTGGCTCTGAGGTCTCCATTTTCCTGGCCTTCCCTCTTGTTTCTCCCTCATTCCTCTTTGTTACTCTGGGCCAGAATCGGCCAGCCAGATCTGGCCGACACTGCAGAGGCTGCTGGGTCACCTCCACTCCTGGGTGGGAGCTGGATTTGAAGTTTCCCCAGGAAACTTCCGCTGCCTTTTCATCCAGTCGAGTTGTATGAAGTGCAGACTGCACTGCCTGGCAGACCTGAAATCCTCTCCAGAGGAGTCCCTGCCCTGCCTGTTTCTGCCCTGACTTGGGAACAGCAAGGGAACAATGGGGCCTTCTGCCATGTGTGGGTCTGAGCTAGGCAGGAGCCTGGTCTGCGGGCGGCTCTGCAGGCCTGGCCCTTCAGGAGTCATCACTTTCCTTCTTGCCACACTCCTTCCTTGCTCAACAGTCACTTAATGGCTCAGTCACCTAATAGCCCTTTCTATCCATTTTCCCATCTGCAGAATGGGGATCGTGACTCTGGCTGACAGGGTGCTGGGAGTATTAATGAGTGTTTTGAGGCACGTTGAGATCTGCAGATAACGAACCTCAAGAAGAGCTCAGTGCTAATGAGCCTGTGGTTGAGCAACTGCCTCTGAGAGGCTGCTCTCTTTCCCACAGAGGAGGAATCCATGCCTAACCTCTGGCAGATGGTGTCTTCCAGCTGCTTCCAGATGCACCAAAACAGTGGATTCTGAGGGAATCTTCCCTAGATCCCTGCAGCTCTCAGATTCATGTTTAAAGTGACATCAAGTGACTCCAAAGTAGCCTGTCCAGTGAGAGCACCACTTGACATGGTAACTTAGAACTTTCTGGAACCATGTTTGCTTATGTGTGGAATGTACACTATGGATGACATGCACATTATTTTAAATGGTCCATCAGTGAACTTTTCATAACTTTTCATATTTTTGCCCACATTTTTGTGGCTATTTGCTATTTGTAGCAAGTGATACTATTTTTTTTTCACTCATAACAAGAACAACTGCCATTTACTGAGTGCTTACTATGTGCTGGGCCCTGTTTTAAGTGCTTCACAGGAAAGCATTTAATCATCCTAGCAGCCCTGTGATTAGATATTCTTATTACCCCCTTTGCATGCAGGATCTGTTGAGATGCAGAGACTCTAAGGAGCCTTACAAACTTTCCAACCCACACAAGTGGTAAACAGCCGAGACAGGATTTCTATCAGGCCATCTTGGATTGGAACCAAGGCCCAAGTTCTTGCTGGCCACCTGTCTTATTTTTTTTTTTTTTAAATATTTGCATTTATGGTACTGACATAAAGCTGTCCCTCAGTACCTGCAGAGAATTGGTTTCAGTATCTCCTGCAGACACCAAAATGTGTGGATGCTCAAGCCCCTCACAAAGCATGGCGCGTTATTATTTGCACATAAGATCTGCACATCCTTCCCTGTATTTTAAATCATCTGTGGATCGCTTATAACACCTAAGACAGTGTGAGTGCTCTCTCACTAGTTGTTATGCTGCATCATTTATGGAATAATGATGAGGGAACAGACACGATTTTTTTCCCCCTGAATACTTTCTTTTGTGGTGAGTTAAATCTATGACTGTGGAACCCACAGATCTGGAGGCCAACTGTATACTTAGTAAAATGGATCCATTTAAAGTTATGAAAACACATGGGTTGCAATAAACATTGGGTGTAGAGGTTAAGTTTAAAGTACTGGGACGGAAGGAGGATCTGGGGGACAGTGTGAGACTGCAGTCAGGTGACGGAGGGCAAGGGAACAGGCTCCTGAGAAGGTGCTAAGAATCCACATCTATTGAATAAGACTGTCTCTGGGTGGAGACAGGCATCTGCATTTCAGCAACCTCCTCAGGGCATTCCTGCCTGTCAAGAAGCTGTGACACACCTCTCTCCCACGCCCCCGTCCCTATCCTGGCCCAGGACAAACAACAACAACGACAACAACAACAACATCAACAATGACAACGACTACAACTGCTGGCTGTCTGGGTGTGACAGCAGCTCGTCACTGTTTTGGCCCAATGTCAGGGAAGGGCAGAGGAGAAGGGCCGGAGAACCACCGCTCAGGAGCCTCCTTGCCAAGGCCCATGCTGTGCTTCACACCTGATCCTCCCCATGAGGCAGGTCTGATCGTGCCCATTTCACAGGTACACGGCTTGGCAGATGGTGGCGACAGGAGTCAGACCTGGGCATTCGAGGACTTGGTGTGTCCTTCAAGGCCAGGCGCTCCTGACGCGCAGAACTTATCCTTCAAGATAAAAGACCTTAGTGAAGTTTTCTGGATTTGGTGAAATCAAACCCCCTTAGGTTCCCCTGTTTAACAGAGAGGTAGAGGAAGGTTCGAGGAAGCAGAGTGAGTGGCCTCAGTTCCCGCCATTGGGTGGAGAGGCGCAGGTTTGCATCCGGGTCTGTCTCACTTTGGAGCCTGCGGTCTTTGCCACGAGGCCCTGCTGGTCTGAGGACCGTGTGGTGCCCTTCGCTCACACTGCTGGTGTCACACCTGTGCTGGTGTCACGGAAACTGGCACCAGGGCTCCTTTAACGCTCCCACATCAAGTCCTTGAGCTTCGCAGGCAGGTGGCCTTCATCCCCACCAGGTCTGCACCTGTGGGTTCTGCAACCTTGGATCAACCAATAATCAAAAATACTTAGGGAAAAAAAAACCTGTCTTAGTAAATATCTACAGATTTAGCAATATGGAACAGCAACTCTCCGGTGACCTTCACATGGTATTAGGTGTACTGAGTCCTCTAACATGGTTCACAGTGTACCGGGTGTGCATGGGGTATGTGCAGACGCCACATCATTTTACATGAGGGACTTGAGCATCTCCGGGTTTCTGTATCCACAGTGGGTCCTGGAACTGATATCTCCTGGACACTGATGGGTGGCAGTGTCCAGGGTAATGTGGGCACCTCATAGGAACTGGTTATTGATTACATAAATAGGACACAATTTCCCAGCAATACAATACTTACTGAATTGCTACTACAAATAGCCTTGCTAATGATAGTGGCCCCACAGATAGTGACCCCAAAGGCCCAATGACTGAGTTAGTCAGGATCACCACTGGTGGGTTAGCCCAAGTGATGACTTCTAGATCTTATATCAACATTGCTTGAACCTCAGTGACCTAACAGTTAAGTACTTATTTCGTGGTTTGATCCTGGTGGGGTGACTGTGGTATCTTCTTTCCAAGTGGTCATTTGGGGATCTGGCTTCTTCCATTTTGTGACACTGTTTTCCTAACCAAGTGGCTTCTGAAGTCATTGTAGAAGGGGAACAGAAAGTGTGGTAATAGCCCATTAGGTTTTGTGACCATTCCATTGGCCAAAATTCCACTCACCTGACTGCAAGGAACCCCCGAGAAGAGTAGCCTGGCATTCCTAAAGAAGAGGAAACGGGACTGGTGAGCATCTACAGAAGGATACTCTGCCAAGTTCCAAATCCATAGCAGTCACACTGGGTAGCTCACAGAATTGATGGTGAAGAGCCAGGGTGGGAACCGGGCAAGGCTGGACAGTGGCAACCAGCACCAGCAGCACCAGCATCGCCAACAGCTCTGACTCCAGCTGTAGATGGACTGACACCACCCCGGCTTTGGAAGATGTCTAAACCCTCCCGCATCTTTGTGCCAGCACCAGAGGCCCAGAGATGCTGACGACTCAGGCCTCCACCAGCATCCTAGATTCAGTACTGGGAGAGATCAATCAACTGTCTCCAAGGGCTTCCAGAGTGACCATGGACATCCTAGAACTAGTGGGATTCTCCTCAGACTATTGGCAAAAGGGAGGGAGGGAGAAGGGGGGAAAAGAGAGAGAGAGAGAGAGAGAGAGAGAGAGAGAGAGAGAGAGAGAGA
>JAJEJO010004201.1:32131-50303 GCA_020662805.1 Glaucomys volans
CCTCCTCCTCCTCCTCCTCCTCCTCTTTCTCCTCCTCCTCCTCCTCCCCTCCTCCTCTTTTTTCTTCTTCTTTGCTATGTATCCAGCTCGGGGCAAGTACTCTACCCCAGAGCCACACTCCTAGTCCCACAAAGGGCTTTTTTTGTTGTCCAAACTTGCATCATGGAATTGAGGGCAGCAGATCAGTGGGAGGTCAAGCCAGTTCTCGGGAACTGGAACTATATGTGTCAACCATTTATTCATCAGGTATGACTTGTGTTCACTTTGCTGGGTTTTGGTCTCCAGGGACAAGATGGTGTGTGTGACAAGGCTCCTGTCCTAAAGGAGGTCTCACACTAGTGTTTTCAAATATGGAATCTCAGGAGGCAGAAGCAGGACTGAAAACAGGGGATGGCCCCAGCCTGGGAACTGTACAGGACAGGAGTTGACAGATGACGCATTTGACCTGACCCTCAGGGAGGTGAAACGACTGGTTATAGTCTCATGACTAATCAGTCACTGATTGGGGAATCTGAGGACTCTTTAAGTTCACGTTCCGAGGCCTACCTTCACTCAGAGACGCTGTATGCAAAGCAGAAGGAGACATAGTTGCTCCGGACAATGGGGAGTGCATAGGCTTTAAGGTCCTGGCTTTTCTACTTGCTGAGTAGAGGCCTGGTCTAGAGTCACCTTTGTCTTCTTTCTTTTATGAAAATGGATAATAATTCCCAGGGTCACTGCAGAGACTAACAGACAGGAAAGTCAGAGAATGCAAGTGCCCTCTGCAATGCAAGACACAGGAGGTGCTCAGTAGCTGTAGCTGCTTGGAGGAAGGAGAGAGAGGGTCACTGTCTTCAAGAGACTTGCTCTTCACCCAGAGGGGTAGGGTGGAGGATGGGATAGAGAGTGGAAGCCACCCTGTGTGCAAGAGAGAAGTAGGTTTAAATTCCTATGCATTTAGCTACAAATATGCTCAGAATACAGAGAAGAGAGTGCGTAAGACTTGTGGGAAAGAGTCAAGGGCTTTGTGGTGGCCAAGTTGGGAGCTTTGGCTTTATTACCAGACTCCACGGGATTCATGTCTGAATTCCATCCTGCATATTAGCTCTGTGTTTTGGGGCAAGGGTAAGTTGTTTAATTTCATTAAGCCTCAGTCCCTTCTGTGATAAAAGGGGGTAATATAGTACCCACTGGGTAATAGAGTGCTGGGTAATATACCACTGGGTCATTCTGAGAATTAACCGAGCTAGGACTTGACATAATGCCTGACACTTGGTAGCGGTACTGTGAATATTATTCCCATTGAACTGAGCCTTGAACAGTGATCATATAAATTCCACCTCATCGGAGTTGTAAGGATTAGATAAGTTGCTTTGTGCCCGGTGTCCAGCATCGTGTGAGCGCACAGCAGGCCTTCCTTAGCTGCCCTCGCCGCCAGGGCAGGGCCAGTGCATGGCCCCACCACAGTTTGGGGTTTGAGTTAGTTGATTAGGAAGAAGTCATCTGGGAAGTTGACACCAGGTGGATGGGTTGAAGTGGGGTCATTTTTAGAAGGGGGACAGCACTGGTGAAACAGTTCCATTGCAATGGAAATAGGTGCAAGTCGAGGAATTCCAGAACCTGTTCAAACTTCCTAGTTAATTAAGCTCGGTTTGTCTCCCCCTGGTGGCCACCAGAAGCAAGCACAGCCCCCTCCTCGGGAAAGGGAAAAGGCATGGAGAACAGCGGTCACCTCTCTGGTCTGCAGGTCCCAGGGATGTGCTGTGGCTGTGATTCAGTCCTGCAGAATGGTTCATGACCTCTCTCCACAGCAGTGACTTGCTCTTGTGACATTTCCTGAGGAGCGACACACAGTGGCTCAAGAACCAGCCTGGAAACTGGAGAGAGCTGATGATTTAATCTCTTTTTCTCTGGATCCACCCAGAGAAACTCAGCCCCTTGGCTTCTCCTTCAGGGACATTATCAAGTATTCTCCCCCGTTCTGTGCCATTTTGGGCAATAATTATATATCAGAAATGACACTCTCATTTTGGTCACTGTTCCTAACTCCCCACAATTTAAATCATTTTATCCCTCAGTTACAAAGGTCTGCACTAAAATCTGACTTCAACCTTTCAGATGAGGAAACTGAGGCACAGCGAGGCTGTGTGACTTGCCCACAGGGACGCTGCTGATAGACGGCAGAGCCACTTCCAAACCCAAGCCCCCTGGCTCCAGCCTCCTGGTCACACTACTCTAGCACCATTGCCCAGGTGACTGGACTTGAGGATTTACGACACTGTCATCATCCCGTGCTCGTGGAAAAATCACTCTAAGGAGGAAAGTCTTTCTGAAGGTGACTGGGGGGGGGGCCGCCGTGCTGATCCAGACCCAGCCCTGCTCGTCATGGTGATCTCTGGTGTAGGAAGAGGCCACAGGTTTTGGGGCTGAATCTTCTGCTTCCTGGTTCCTGGGTCTCCTAGGAAGCCCCTTCAGCCTCCCCAAGTCTCCCCGTCTGCACAATAGGTCTGAGGATCCCGACTCCTCCTGGTCATGGTGAAGACAAGGTGACATGGCCGACGTCAGCGCCTGGCCCTCAGCAGGTGTTCCTCCGAGGCCTGGTCTGGGCTACAGCAAGGCCCCAGGTTTGTTCTGATCTCCTGTGGCCCCAGCATGGCGCAGCCCTCAGGGAGCAACCAGAGGCTGCTGGTGGTGCCCCTAGTTATAGGTGCTAGCGAAAATGGGATTTGGGGGCCAGTGAGTGTGCAGGAGTCCCATGATTACGTCACCATGGATACACACACACACACACACACACACACACACAGGGCTGGGGGCGAGCCCTCAGGTGAGATTGCCAGGATGCTGAGTTCCTCCAAGCATCAGCCTTCTCACCACCCTGACCACTCCCACTGGTGCTCGGCGGAGTTGCAGCCAGGCCAGGGGCTGCATGTGGACAGGTCCCCGGAGACATTGTTGTGTCCTGGGTTTCTGGGAGGCAGACTCCAAAGGCAGCAGGTTGAGGCCAGATGTGGCGCTCAGGGCTGCAAAGCCTGACCAAGTACTCCATGGAGGGGGATGTTCTGTGCCGATGTGGAAGGGGCCAAGGATGTCCAAGGAGGCTCTGTGACAATTCTCCTAGGCCCCTATAGTTCCTACAGCGGAGGGATTAAGACAGCGTTCACTGAGGGGCAGGCCAAAAGGTGGCAGGCCCGGCTCTGGTGTTTCCTCAAAACTGAAATCCATGACACTTGCTTGACCCAAATCTCTCTCTTCCTGCTTTGAGCACTTTGATGTTGTCTCACTTTCCATCTGTAGAGTCCATCTGTCTCATTACTCACCACAAGTGACCTGAAATGCAGAAGCTGCCCCTGTTAAAAACCACCTGGGGGCCCTGAGCATTTCCCACATCATCCTCTGAGTCACCCAGCAAGTGAAACCCGGGCAGGCCAGCAGGGTTCACCTGGGCTGCCCCCGCCCCCAGGTGTGGCTCTGTGGTCTATGGCAGGGTGGCCTCTGCTGGCCTCTTCACTCTGTGCCCTGCCTGGGATGTTCCCTTGCTGTTCCTTCCTTTCAGGATAACCCACAAACCCATGAAGACCAAGCTCAAGTGTATGCTCTGAGAAACCGTTCCTGCCTCTCCCTGAGGTTCTGAACAGCAAACCTGCATCTCTCCATCCTCTGGTCCCTGCAGCACTTGAAGACCCTGTAGCACAGACCCAAGGGGTTCTCACTGTCTGTCTTCTACCAGATCGTGAGCCACTTAAGGGTAGGGACCATATCCCAGCTCCCGTGCAGTCTGAGCATCTGGCATATGGTCAGTGCTTTGAACATGCATTTTGCATGAATGATTTATGATATGGTTTGATTTCCATCATGGATCCTACTATGCACGTGGGTCTCATGCCCACTCAATTGCTGGTCCTTGGAACCCAAATGATGGAGGATTCTGTTCTATAATAGCAGAATTTACATGATCTCTCCTTGAGTGATATTTGTGGTTGGAGGTGACTTTTTTGTTCATCCATCCTATTCTACTATGTTGTGCCATTTGTTAGGAAGGTCAGAATAGTAACGATAGCAAACTATATATCAGAACTAGGCACAGTTATGGATGATAGAAAACTCAAAATGGCAGTGACTTAAATTCACATTCTCATGTGAATGTCCCATAGACAATCCAATCCAGGACTGCTATGGTGCTTCTGCTCCACAAAGTCCTCAGGACCTGGCCATTCTAACCTTCCACTTTACTCTGTCTTGTTTAGCCAGTGTCCTCATTGCCCAAGCTGGACTTCAGTGCTCACATACACCTCTAAAATATAGCATGGAGGAAGGTGGAAGGAGGGGCAAGACAACTGTTTCTAAAGGAAGTTCCCAGAATCTACCATATGGCACTTTATCTTTCATTGGTGGGATTTAGTCATGTGACCAGACCCACCTGCCAAGAAATCTGGGAAATGTAGTCTTTATTATAAATAGTCATGATTCCAGCTATGGAAGTGTGTGTGTGTGTGTGTTGGGGGAATGGAAATGAGGAATATTCATAGTATTGGCTACAGCATTGCTTTAGTACTTTACCTATCATTTTCATGTCCATTGTCAGGGCTGATGCTCACATGGTCCACCTTGTTTAAGGACACGCAGGGCACCTAGTGGAGTCAGACCGGGAACTGTTCTGATGCTGCACTCTCACTTCTGTACTGACCTACTTCCCACTCTGAGGTGAAGTTGCCTTCTTTGTAGCTACCCGCTGGTCCTGTGCATCAGCTTCATAGAAATGGAAGGAGAGCAGCCTCTCTGCTGGGCAGCCATTGCCTCAAGCCCTGGGCCATGGTGTATTCAGAACACTTTGCTGTTCAATGCCCCCAGCCTGGTGCCTGGAGCACAGGACTCAATAAATGGTAGAATTGAGAAGTCACTGTGGAAACCCAGTTCTTCTTGTCTCATAATGGTGAGATGTATATTCAGGCACATATTACAGCTAGTCTTTATATCTCCGTAGTTTCCAGCCAGCTCCCCGTTTATGGAGGAATTGACGGTGCACAAAGCCATGATGTTTAGGAAGGCTTCTCTTTAGCACACACAGAGGCTTTGATTCTTAATGGGCACTTTCCAAGGTGATGTCCCTTTAGATACCATTGATCTTCTCAGAGCTTGGGAGTATTGTCTTTATTTTAGAGATGAAAACTGAAGTTCACAGAGATTTAAAAACTTTTAGAAAAGATTGGAATTATGCCCAAACCTACTTGCTTGGCTTCAAATGGACTTGGGATTTCTCCCTTCTGAATTGCTCCTTCGATGTCAATGAATTACCAACAATGGGTGCAAAGGAAGGGTTAAGCAATGATACTCACTCTTCTTCAAAGCACTGCAGAACCAGCTGGGACTAGGCAGCATGTGGGCATGTGAAGAGATGGACTGGCTGTGGGCTGGGAGTCCCCAGTGAGGACTGGAGAGTCTGGAGGCAGGGGAGATGCAAGAGGGAATGGGGCTAGGCTAGGGGAAGGGCCCTCGTGTACTTTAAATCTGTCTCTGCCTCCTTTTGCTTAGCTTTTTATAGAATATTGGTGCAGAATAGGATGAATTCAAATCTTGGTGGTTCCATCTATTACCTGGGTAAATCACTTCCTCCCTGTGTCACCAAGTTTTTAAAATGCAGAGACCAAAGAAGCCTCATTGTGAGGATTTAATGAAATTATATACACACACACACACACACACACACACATATGTGAATCATTTTTGCCAAGCGATATTCATGATGGATATTTTAGAATAATTATACTATAGGGGTTTGCCATTTATCAGGAGAATGTGGGGGGTGCCTAGATGTTCTTTTAAAATACTATTTAAAACACATCATTACTTATTTTGATTACCATTAGTTTTGTTATTAGTCGAATATTCAAGATGGAGGCTGTAGAAATCAATGTGGGCATTTCTCATTGTGTCCAGAAGGTGGCACTCATGTTGTGTTTAAATTCTGAAAAGGTTGAAGAACTCAATACATATTCATAGTTTCTATTTTTACTAGGCAGAGTAAGAAAAAAAATCTTAGGAAAGGCCATTGTCTGTGCCATGGGGAGATAATTAGGGTATGTGAAACAGCTGATACAGTAATTAATACGAGCAGGGCCTCGTGAGTCTGGGAAGGCTTTATGCAGAGCTATGGGAGAGTAACTGACCTCGTTGGCACAGGAGGAAAGCCAAGAGCTCCCACGCAGCCGGAAAGGCTGTGTTTTTACCTGGCTGGATTTAGAACCAAACCCAGGAGCCCTGGAGCTGTGTTTCTGAGCTGCACCTTTGGAGAGGTCAGTTCTGCAAGGGCAGATCTCCAGGGCCTATTCTCATTCATATTCCCAGGGCTGACGGCAATGACTGGCATATAGTAGTGGTTCAATAAATGTGTGTGGAGTGACTGGACGTACACAACACATGTGGGTTCTTGGGAAGGTCCTGCTTCCTCTCTATCTTGGACAGACTTAGAGAGTCTGAGGTTTTGTCTCCATTGGGCATGTGGGCCTGGGTCTCACTCTCCTTTTGCATGGGTGTCATTTACTTTCTATGTGAAGCAAAGAGCTGGGAGTGGATATTGTGACTCTGGAAATATTCTATACACATATCCTCCAAGGAAGGAGGAACTGAGTGAGCCTGGGCAGGTCAGTCACGTTTGTGCCATCTTGAGTGGAGAATCTGCATAAGTCTCCTGAGAAGAAATCTGAGGCTGTCTAGGGATTGTATGATCAGAGCCTAATTGCTGGGCCTGCCTGGACCTGCTGTGCCATCTTAAAGAGGTGACTGAACTTCACCGTTATTATTTCAAAGGGGCTTCCTTAATATTTATTTGAATGGGTGCTGGGATGGCATGGTTCTCAGGAACTTTGTAGAAATAAAAATATATTCTAGCTGTTGAATCTATTCCATGTGTTAGAGGTGGCAAGTAGAGGGACATCGGGTGACAAGTCATTTGGATTTTGTCTCTAATATATCCCTCCTCTGACCCGCTTTCCAGATCCATTTGGACCCCACACAGGGGCTTTCTTTTAAAGCGCAATCTTCCTCTTCTCACTCTTGATGGTGCGGCATTCACAGAGCTGGGATGCTCAGGTCTCTTAAGAGATGATGCTGCCAGAAGCAAAGGGGATTGACAGTCCCCAACTGTGGCCCTGTGAGCTCAAAAGCTGTGCCTTCCTAGGCTGCTCTCAGCTATTGACTGGGCTTGGCAGGGGTCCTGCTCAACCTTAGATTTCCCTAAGGAGCAGCTCTGACTTTAGGACTTTTATTTTGGTTGAAACTTTCTCAGAACTTCAGTCTGGGGCCTTCTTCCCTACCTCCTTCTTTACTCTCTTCTGTCACACTGCAATAAACCTGCATGCCTGACTGCATGCTCTCCATTTCCTCTGCTCCTTCTATCCTGCACTGCTAAGGAATCTCTACTACTGCTTTGGTGATGCTTCCTGGAAGACTGGAACTGGCATCCAAGCTACTGTGGGATCAAATCCTGTCTGTGTTTGAGCATTGTCTGTTTTCTTGACCATGTGGATTGACTTTCCTCTTTATTGGTTTGCAGAAAGCAAATAGTAAAGTTCCAAATGGCTGCTGTTTAAACAAGAGGGGATTTATTACTCAGTTCATGGGATACAGGTTACTGCAAGAGTGACTGTAATCACACTGCGTCCATATTAGTCAGCTGTGGCTTGATGAGGCTGCAGTTCAAACCTCGAAGGCCCAATGGTTGACAAGCCCAAAGGTGCACTGCTCTTACAACATGCCAGATGTGATCCACATTCCTTCCTCATTCCAGGATCTTGCTCTTGTGGCAGAGAAAAAAGACCACAAAAGTGGGTAACAATATGAAATGGTTCTTAGTAATTCTCCTGGGGGAAAACACATGTTACTTCTATTTGCATTTCATTGGCTGAGGCAAGTAATAGAACCGAACCTGATGACAGTGGACAGAGAGGTATAGTTATCCCCCAGGGAAGCAGTGTAAGTTATACAGCAGTGGTGGGGTGTATAATCCCCTTACCTTAAGGGTGGTTAATATTATGGTTTAGATATGAGATGTCCTCCAAGAGCTCTTTGTGAGACAATGCAAGAAGGTTCAGAGGTGAAATGATTAGATCATGAGAACTTTAACATAATCAGTGGATTGGTCCACTGATATAGATTAACTCGATGGCAGTTGTAGGCAGGTAGAGTGCAACTGGAGGAGATAGGTCACAGGGGGCATGTCTTTGGGAATTGTATTTTGTTGCTGATGAGCAAAGCTCTCTTTGCTTTCTGATTGCTGTCTCTTGAGCTGCTTTCCTTTTCCATGCCCTTCCACCATGATGTTCTGCCTCACCTTAGGTCTAGAGCTATGGAATTGGTTGTTTATGAACTGAACCTATAAAACTGTGAGCCAAAATAATTTGTTCCTCTATACTGTTCTTCGCTTTTCTTTTGTTCAACAGCAAAGAAAAGGCTGAAAAAAAAAAAAAAAATTTGGTACAGAGAGGTTTTTTATTTTTTTATTTTTTTTTCTTTTCTTTCTGTGACTATCTTAACCATGGGGTCCAGAAATCTTTAAAGATTTTTTGTTTGTAGAGGGAATTTTGGAAAGTTTAGAGATGCAAGCTGAAAAGACTTTTGGATATTGTAAATGGAGTTGAATGGGTGATTCTGATAGGAACGCAAAAGATCAGAATGAGATAGGACTGTGGACAGTAAAGACTGGGCTCATGAGGTTTCAGAGGAAAGAAATTGTCTACATTTTGCCCATGTCCTGAGACTTTCTGTGAGGCACAATTTAAAGATGATGCACTAAATTAATTTGATGGAGAAAATTGAAGGCAGCACAACATTCAGGGGTGGCATCAGCATTGCTGGCAACTTTTAACCAAGTTTATTCTGCTTATCAGGAACAGAAAGCAGAGCAGAAAGATTTGAAAAATTTGAAGTTTGGTCAGAAAAGTGCAAGTAAAACTGGGGCTAAAGAAGTTGTGGTTATTAAAGAGATTACAGTCACTAAAGAAATGCTAAGCACTTTTCCCAGAAGCAATGAGAAAGATGGCTTGAGGGCATCTCAAGAATTGGCAAGACCCCACACATTTCAGGTTCAAGGGTGGAAAATTAAAAATTCCTATGAGAAGAGACTATGGAGGCACCCTGTTTGCACAGGGGGATCTAGGAAGTTTTTTCACTATTCTCAGAAACCCAAGCACTCAGCGGTTACTGCACCCATGGTCCCTGGAGGCTTAGCTACTGTTCAAGATGATAGTAGACCTTGATATAAACAGCACGTGGTGCTATTTCTGCAGGACTGTGGGATACTGGAATCAGGGGATCATGGAGGCTTCCCTTGAGATTTCAAAGGAACACCTAGGAGGATAGGCAAAGTGTAGCACAAAGTCCCCGAAGGCTGCCCCTGAGAGGGGTAATGCGTAGAGATGTGAGAAGAAAGCTGAAGCTGCAGTTAAGACCCCTGAGATTAAGTGATGCTAGTAGTGTGGAATGTCTGCCAAAGAAAGCTGCAGTAATGGCACAGAAACAGCCAAGAGAGAGACCATGTGAGCTGCAAACAGCCAGGCCACAGGGGCAAAGCTGCACAATCCCTTTGGAAAGAACATCACAATGCCATGTTCCCCAGATGCTGGATGTGGGGCTCCAGGACTTATTTGCCCAGCTGGGTTTCAATCTTGCTTTGGTCTCATACTTTCTTTCTATCCTCCCACTTTTCCCTTTTGGAAAGGAAAAGTTTACATTATGCCATTATATATTGGATGTATGAAACTTTCTTTTGATCTTTACAGGGGAAAGGAGCTGAGAGTTTGCCTTGTGTCTCAGAAGAGATTTTGGACTTGGACTTTTGGATAATGCTGAAACTGTTAAGTCTATGGGGACTCCTGAAAATGGACCAAATGAATTTTGCATTGTGAGATGGCCATGAGCTTTTGGGGGCCAGAGGTCAACTATTATGGTTTACATATGAGATATCACTTAAAAACTCACATGTGGGACAATTAATCCACTGATATGGATTAACTAGGTGGTAATTCTTGACAGGTGGGATGCGGCTGGAGGAAATAGGTCACTGGATCATGCTGTTAGATCCACATTTTATCCTTGGTGAGTGGAGCTTTTTCTGCTTCCTGATTGCCATATCCTGAGCTCCTTTCCTCCTCCATGGACTTCTACCATGATGTTCTGTTTCGCCTTGGGTCAAGAGCTATGGAGTCAGCTGACCATGAACTGAACTTCTGAAACCATGAGCAAAAATAAACTTTTCCTCTTCTGTTTTTCTTTCGAGGTCTTTTGATCACAGCAATGAAAAACTGACTGAAAGCGTGAACTATTAGGAGCAATAATATAACGTGTTGCTGATTCTTATTATTCACAGATTTTGCACTTGTGAATCTTTCTACCTGCTAAAATTTATCTGTAACCCCCAAATCAATATCATTTGCATACATGCACAGAACAGTGAAAGAACGGTGTTTTCCAATGTGTGTATTCCAGGCTGTGGTGTAATAAGGAGATACCTTGCCTACTTGCTTTAACTCTTCTACAGAGGAGAGTGAAGGATTGGCACTGCAGAGGGTGGTGTAGTTCAATGCAAGGAGCTCTGATACTGGATCAGTTGAACTGGGTTTATGTCACAACTATGGCACCTGGTAGTGTGATAGTCACTGGAAAGTCATTTAACACTTCCAGACCTTATTTATCTTTCATAGAATAGAAAGAAACTGGAATATAACAGCATGAATTATTTTTATGTTTTAAGGTTATAATCTATGTGAGAGATGTGTGAGCATGTTTGTTTATTTTATTATTCAGGTTTGTATTCCTGTAACAAAATCTGAGGCAATTTGCTTATAAAAAGTAAAGGTTCACTCCTGGGAATGACAACCCCAAATGTCTCCAGACATTACCAAATAGCTTCTGGGGATATTGTCCCTGGTTGAGATTTCTGGTTCAAGGACAAAAATCTTTCCCCTGTGAAGCAAAGGAGTCCACTATTTTTTACTTTGTGTGTGTGTATGTGTGTGTGAGATTAGGTAGGTAGAAAGGTCTAATTCTGGGGTCTGGTTAGTTTAATGGGTTGAATGGTAAGCATGCCCTGCCACCCCGCCCCCGCCGCAAAAACCCAGAACAAACAAGCAAACAAACAAACAAACAAAAAAAGATGTGTCCAGGTCCTAACCTCTGAATTTTTTTTTCTCTGGAAATTATGAAAGTGACCTTAACTGAAAACAGGTCTTTGCAGATCTAGCTAAGAACCTTGAGATGACTAGATTTGGGATTGTCTTAGTGAGACTCAAACTCAATGACAATTGTCTTGTAAGAGACAGAATAGAAGACAGACATACAAAGAAGGTCATATGAAGATAGATTCAGAGAACAGAGCCACAAGCTAAGGATGATTGTAGCCAAAAGAAGTGGGAAAAGCAGGAAGGATGCTCTCCTAGAGACTTTGGAGGGAACATGGCTCCATTAACCCTTGGACTTGGACTTCTGGCTTCCAGAACCATGACAGAATGAGTCAGCCATTATGGTCATTTATTACTGTAGCCCTAAGAAATTAATAAAGTCACAAAGCCATATGGACCTTCATACTTAGCCACATTAGCCATTATTACTAATGAAGGTGATAATTTACGTTAAAAAAGACTCAACTTTCATTTGACTCATGATTCTGGAGCTTCCAGTACAAGGCCAGGTGGTCCCATTGCCTCAGCCTATGGTGAGGTTTCTGGGGGGCGGGAAGTGTGCACCAAGCAAACTGCTCACTTCATGAACCAAGGAGCAGAGACTGAGCCTGAAGTTCCACGGTGTTCTTCGAAGGCATGCCCCTTGACCTTAGGGCCTCCCACTGGGCCCCGTTCTTAACATCCTACCATCTTCCACTGGCATCACCTTGGGACCAAACCTTTAACTTGTGTGCAGTTGGGGAAACTCAGCCAAACCCTAGCACCTCTTCCTCTCTCTCCATGGATATGGAAATGTGTGTGTGTATCTGTGAAGCCAAGGAGTTTCCCCTAGGAGCAATGATTCAGCATCAGCTGCTTTAGTTTTGCAATGACTCCATAGAAGGTAACTACCATGAAGAGCAAGAACCAGCTCTATCTCAGGGTCACTGGGGGGGGCCCAACAAAGAGCACCTCTATTTACCAGTTTCTGAGCCAATTGAGGAATAACACAAATGACTAAAATATGGAGAACAAATGCCACCTTTATTACTGATGAAGATTGGTGGAGACGGCAGTAGAGGGCCCAGACGGGCTTGCTCATTCCCTGCCTGCGGTCTAGCCTCACGAGGAGTTCTTTTCTGCACTTTCTCAAGTCACGGCTACCCTTGACATGGGAGGTCTGGGAGGAGAGGGAAAGAAAAAGGGAAGAATGGGGTCTGTTTAGTTTAATGGGTTGAATGGTAAGCATGCCCTGCCACCCCGCCCCCGCCGCAAAAACCCAGAACAAACAAGCAAACAAACAAACAAAAAAAGGTGTGTCCAGGTCCTAACCTCTGAATTTTTTTTTCTCTGGAAATTATGAAAGTGACCTTAACTGAAAACAGGTCTTTGCAGATCTAGCTAAGGTCCTCATTTAACACTTTTGATAGAAATATGAACCAGACTACGGAACAAGAACCAGGAGCCTCATCTCGTCTCTGTAGAGAGGATTAAGCCGCAAGGGACCGGAATATTTGGGGAAGAATTACTCTCTATGGGCAGCTGGTGTAAGGTAGGCACTTTTCCACCCAGAACCAGCAGAAGGGCCAGTCCCAGTCCCAGTGGATGAGCTGGGGCTTCTTTTCTCTCCCTGCCAGTTGCTGATTGCTGTTCTGGTGTCTGATGTCTAACATAGGAGAGGAGATCCCAGTCTGGTGCCCTTCTCAGTGAGTTTCTCCTTCCAGGCTGATTGTTTAGAATCACCTGCCTATGGATGCAAGGGAAAATCTTTTCTGGCTACTTATTTCCCAGGGAATCTGAACCTGTGATGGGGTTGTTCCCTAAGTGGTTTGCGGGGAGAAGGAGATTTGCCGGGAGAAGGAGATTTGCCGGCTGTTGATCAGACCTCAGGCAGCAGGGAAAGCTGTCACTGGTTGCCGCTACTGTCACCTAGTCAGGCACTCCATGCAAGCAGGAACTGGGGCATGAAGATTGACAAGTGTCATCCAAGGAGCAGGGAGAGAACAATTCATCTTTGTTCTTCACCTTGTGCTTGGTGAAGATTTGCTTGGTAGCTTTTACAGGCTAAGAACTAGAGATGTCTCCTTGGCGACAAAGGCTTACTTACTAGGGCAAAGGTGGGTTGCCAGTGTCACCTGGAGGTGTTCAAAATGGCAGATTCCAAGTGTGTGTGCATTAGTGCTTCAGGCCACCAGGATGGGTACCACAGCAGAGCAGCTTACAGTGGCAGGCGTTTGTTATTTTATACTTCTGAAGCCTAGAAATCCAAAACCAAGATGCTGGCAGGGCCGTGACCTCTCTGAAGGCAACAGAGGCTGTGACTTCTCTGAAGACTCTCTGGTGGTGACTGCTCTCTAGGCTCCCGTGGGCAAGGCCCCCTTGCCTCTCCTTTTCTTCTTCTGGCTTCTGACCATCACTGGTGTCCTTGGCTTGGAGATCCTTCACTCCAATCCTACCTCAGTCCTTACATGGCCTTCTCCCCTGTATCTCTGTGTTCAAAAATTCTCTTATAAACCTGTCAATCATTGAGTTAGGGTCCAACCTAATCCTTTATAACTTCATCTTAACTTGATTATGTTGGTGAAGACCCTATTTCTAAGTAAGTTTACACTTCCATGTTCTAGGTGTATGTGGATTTGGGGGGAATACTATTCAACCCAGAACAGCAAGTGAAGTCTGTGTGGATTGTGTCCCAAACAGACTCTCCACACTTCCGTGACCCTCTGCCTCCCCCTTTACTACTCAGACTGCACGAATGTCCAGTGTTCTAAGGGTTTTCAAACACTTTTTGATCACTTATTTAATCTAATTCTATCAGAAACTAAAAACTGTATTCTTTTCCCCTTTGATAAGATGAAACTAAGGCTCAGAGAGATAAAATTGCTCTCTAAAGGTCACAGAGCTTGTGTATGGCAATGACAGATCTGTCCAATTCTGTGTCCATTACACACAGTCCCCATAACTTCTAGCTATGAAAAGTACCATTATTCCCCAAAAACTTTTTCATGAATGAAGGAAACAGCCTTCCTAGTTTTAAAGCTAAAGTTGTTTGGCACTGTTTGTTGCCTTTCAATCAAGCAAGCAATCAAACATTCAATCTGTCAAATCATATTGACGACCTCTGTGTTGAGGCAGCTCGCGAGGCCTTGAGGGTGGGTGGATTGGTGAGGAAGCCATTTCTGATCTCACGGAGTCTATGGTCCAGCAATGAAGGAGACGGATGTGCAAACAGGTGAGCACCTCACTAGGTCCTTGCAAACAGTGATGGTGACGGGGTAGGGGCAACAGGACAGGAATACAGTGTAGACTGGAGAGGGGTCTGCAAGGACTTTGGGAAGGTGACGTTGGAAAGGAACGAGTTGATCACGATTTCTGCACATTTCTGAACAAACTGATTTCAGGACAACCTGCCCGTGAGCAAGGAGCTTGTTGGTTTGAGGGAATGAGGGGAAGCTGATGTAGAGGGGGGTTCAGAAGAAATCAGGAAGGTAAAGAGGAAGCATTACACATACAGCTGGGAGAAAATGAGGCTTAGGATTTGGCTAGGGAGCTGGGAAGAGAGAGATGTAGAGAGATGTAGAGAGATGTTGGTGAGGGAACCAGAGGAGGAAAGTGCCGTCCAGACTCCTTGCACAGACCCGAGGGCTGCTGAGCCACCGTAGGGGATTGCCTTTCCATCACGGTTCACTTGCTCATGCTCATGTCTCACAGGGGATGAGTGACAAGTGGCATCTGGAAGGAGTACCCTGCACCTGCTCACCATCATGCAACGTGTTAGTCAGCTTTGTGTTGCCGTGACCACAATACCTGAGAAGACAGCTTAGGGGAGAAGTTTATTTTGGCTCACAGTTCCAGAGGGTTAGTCCTGGGTGGGCTGACTCTCTTGCTCCAGGCCAAGGCCAGGAAGTCATCATAGCAGAAGGGTGCAGCAGAGAGCAAGGGGAACTGGACTCAGGGAAGATGCCCCCTTCCAGGTATACCTCCAGTGACCCACCTCTCCTGGTCAAAGCTACCTGCCTACAGTTACCACCCTTAGTTCATTCAAAGTAGGATGAACTGATAAGGTTTCAGTCCTCACAATCATTCCACCTCTGAATATTCCAGCATTAACACAGGTGCTCTTGGGGGGACACCTCATACCCAAATCACAGTATGTATCAACTCGGTAGCTGCTGACTAAGGCCACTGTTTCAGTGGTCAGATGTGATGGAACTGCCAATCAGTGAATCCAGCTGGAGTCATGGCCTCCAAACCCAGCACAGCCCACCCTACGTCCCCATTCACTTCTAAACGCAAACAGATTCCAGGTGACTCTTCTCATTCGGGTTGGAAAGCTCCCCATTCCTGCAGAAAAGGGAGTGCCTGCAGATGGAACCATCTGTTTCTTAGCAGGTACATCAAGGATGGGTCCGGCTGCCTCAGATGGGACTCTTTGGTAGCCCTTTGTCTTGCTGTCTGGCCACTGAATTGCAGAAGAACTCAGTGTGCCTTCTGACTAGGAGCAGGGCAAGACATGGCAGATGGGTGGAGATGGGAGCCTGGGAATTTTTAGAAATAAGAGGGAAGATGGCCAAGAACACCTTTGAAGTCCGATAAGAATTTTCTTCTGATGGCTTCATTCAAGACGCAGTGAATAGTAGTGTGTAGATGTGCATGTGGATGTGTGTCGAGTGTGTGCATGAACCTGTGTGTGGATGGGGAAGGGGGCGGAGTGTGTGGCCCCTATCTTGGAGCTTCCTTGGATTATCCATGCAGAGAATTGAATTCAGAGTCAGGTAATGAGCACCTTCTGGGCTCCAGGCACTCTGTGGGGCTTGTCCATCTACAGCATACTTGGGATTCTACCTGGATGCTTCTATAGATCACTGAAGATGGATCTATGTTCCCATTTCACAGATGGTAAAACAGAGGCTCAAAGAGTTGAAGTGAGACTCTGCATTCACTCTGCTCATTGCTTACTCTGTTGAGATGCCCATCATGGCTCCCCATCAGTCTCCTGCACAGGACTCCCAGGCCTTGAGGGACCCACTTTCTCTGTTCGCAGTGCCTCTAACCCTGAGCCTGGCATTCAGGGGGTGCTCACTGCAGTTTTTTCAGCAGAACTTTTGTTGAAGTTTAACACAACAGCAAAGTGCACAAATCATGAAGTTATGTTTTGATAAATTTTTACAAATGGATATACCCTGTCACCAGTACCCAGACCAAAAAGCAGGACTGTTAGTGGCATAGAAGATTCCTCAGTGCCCAGTTCTGCTCCCTAGCTGCTCCTGTCATCCCACCAGCTGTGATCATGATCCTGACCTCCAGCCCCAAAGCTTCATTTCAAACTTTGTACGGATGGAGTTATATAGACACACTATATAGGGTTGCTTGTGTATTTCATTCTAAACATATTCCACAATTTACTTGTCCATTCTACTTATTTGGGTTATTTTAAATTTTTGATTATCTATCTATCATCTATCTATCTATCTATCTATCTATCTATCTATCTATCATCTATCAGAACTGATAAGCTCTAATGAAAGTCTTTAGGTAAAAATACTCAATAAATATGAAAGAATAATGACTTTCTACTTGCAGAAATCACTTTAGTGTTTTGTAAGTGAAGCCCCCAAATCCTTTATACAGAGTGAAGTTCATAGAGCTTGGGAGAACATTTGGGTCAGTAGGAAGACCCCAGGAGGGAGTCCTTGGTAAGGAAAGGGGAGCAGAGCTGCAGTGAGGAGCCCCAGGGGGTGGGTCCTGGAAGGCAGGAGTGGGACAGGAGCCCCAGGCCAAGTGGGAAGCCAAAGACTTGAATGGCCAACAGTGTCCTGGGTCTTCACCTGACAGGCGGGTGGGAGTTGTGGTTGGTTTTAGAGCTTGAAACCATGATTAGTTTTTTTTTTTAATTTAATTTTTTAAAGGGAAATTAAATCATCTGTGGTTGCCTTGGTGATGGGGGAGAGTGACAGGGTGGGGAGCTGGGGTGAGAGGCGGCTGTGTTAGCTCCCTTGCGTGTTAATGAGGATGTTGGTAGGATCAAAGGCTGAGATGAGAAGGGAGGCCAGGAAAAGGCCTAGAGGTTGGAACTTGCAGCAAAATGGGTGCAGTGCAGGTGGGTGAGTCGTTCAAGGATGGGATTGAAGGAGGAGCTGCTACCTAACGGTTTCTGTCTCCTCTATGACACTGAGGCCAGGTTATCCATTAGCTGAGAGGGAGGAGGGAAGTTCAGAGGAAGAGAACCAAAGAGGCAGGATCAGGTGTAAACTAGTGGATTCTGAATAAAACACAAAAAAGTTATAGGTACCTAGGTAAAAGTTTGGGAACCCCCTGAATTGCTTGTAGTCCTTAGTTAACAAAACATTAGCTTCCTTTTCAGTCTGTCATTTACAGCATTTGGGGGACGGGTAGTGGGGATTGAACCAAGGGATTATTTTACCAGCAAGTTAGTTGTCCTGGCTGGACTTGAACTGGTGATCCTCCTGTCTGCATCCCGAGTCACTGGGATTGATTACTGGCGTGCATGGCCATGCTGGTCTGCCTTCGCAGCGTTTTAAATGTGAACTCTCCTGATTCCTTTTCATTCCCACTGTCTGCAGTGTGGGTGGAGCTGGGCTCCTGCTGGGTCTATTTCATTGTTCTTTTCAAATAATCAGCTTTCAGCTCTGTTTTCCCCGTTTTGTATTTTGGTTTCCAATTTACCAACTTTTCCTCTCATCTTTATTATATAGTCTCTTCTACTTTATTTGGATTTATTCTGTTGTTCTTTCCCTGCTTGCAAGCTAAGCTCATTAATTTTCAATCTTTTTTCTTTTCTAATGTAATATTAAAGGCTATAATTTCCCTCTAAGTACCACTTTAGATGAATTCTCCAAGTTTGATGCACAATGTTTTGGTTATCATTTAGTGCTAAGTATTTCCTAATTTCCATTTTGATTTATGCTTTAATCTTTAGAAATGCATTAAAAAATTTCCAAAGATGACTTTCCTTAGCTTTTTGTATTTTAAATGAATGTCATTGTGCTGTAGAGTGCTTGGTTATCGCGGTCACCTCT
>JAJEJO010004201.1:60303-102713 GCA_020662805.1 Glaucomys volans
GGATAGATAGCATAGAGGGAAGGGAGGGGTGGGGTCGGGGTGGGGTCGGGTTGGGGGCAGTAAGAATAATAACAGAATGTGTGACAGACATCACTGCCCTGTGTACATGTATGAATGCACAGATAGTGTGACTCTAGTTTGTGTACAACCAGTGAAACAATAGCTGCACTCCATTTGTGTTCAATGAATCAATAAGCAAAAAAACAAAACAAAACAAAAAAAAACTTCCGGGACCCTCTTGTGGCTGCAAAGGAGGGGCCCTGGAGGAGGGTTCTACTGGACACTGAGATTGAATTTTCTGCCACCCAGTGGGACAGTGACTTGAATGAGATTAAAATTTGATTTAGGAATGTGACATTTTTTTATATCCCATGGTTGCAATGTCCGTAATTTACTTTTAAATACTTCAGCCTCACAGTGTGATTTCATTTGTGCACCAATTAGCTCTGACCACACCCGAGGTGCAGTCAGTGACCATAAATCAGGAGGTGGCCTCCCAGGAGTGGACAGCAAATAATAGAATCAGAAAGCTCACATTCTGGAAATGGCCTTGACAATCCCTTTTGTTACCTTTTCTTTTATTAATACCAAGAACTCCGTCAATAGGACAATGGATTAAGAAATGGGTTTCATTAGTGATATATGTCGGTTATTAATTAGCATAATGGGTGTTCAAAAGGGACTCTTACTGACAAAATTAGTGCTTCTCACAATATGTGCATTGAGCTAAATATTTTAGAGAAAGTGCCCGCATGTGCAAGGATGAGTTCTAAGAGTGTAGCAAGGCCTGGAGCCCATGTCTGCAGGGCCGAGCCCCAGACTTGATCTCTAAAGGGAACTCCCACAGCTGGGCTTTTGATTCAGGCTGCCTGATGCCAATTAGAAAGACAATCTAATCTTGCCGTGTAGAATATTATTTTGGAATGCAGAATGATTACGAACTGGACAGAGAGCTGGGTCTTCATTGAGCTTACAGATCAAGTTGCATGAATCGTTTTGCCTCTGTACTAGGGAAGCTCGCATCATAAATCACTTTATGGGTAGCACTGTGTAGCAGGGCTCTCCAGAGACCCAGAATCAATTTGTGTGTGTGTGTGTGTGTGTGTGTGTGTGTGTATGTGTGAGTGTGTGATTGTCCACACACTCATGCACACATGTATGTGTCCATACCAACTCTCCTCTCTTTCTGTCCATGTTGCTATTACAAAATATCAGAGACAGGGTAATTTATAAAGAACAGAAATTCCTTTCTTACAGTTCTGGAGGCTGGCAATTCCAACATGAAGGCACTAACATTTGGGGCCTGGGGAGGCCCTGATTGCTGTGTCCCCACAGGGGGAAGGAGGGAGGGTGAAGAGGGCACAGTCCTCCATGAAGTCCTTTTATAAGGGCACCTAATGCCATTTATGAGGCTAATGCCTTCAGGGCTCAATCACCCCCACCAGGCCACACCGCCCAATATGCCACAGTGGGAATTACATTTCAATGTGAATTGCAATCAGGCCACGGCTTGCTCTATCAATTATGCACTTATGTATCTCTCTAGAAAGGAATTTACTTTAAGGAATTGATTCGCACCATTGGGGAAGCAGGCAAGTCCAAACCCCATAGGCAGTCTTGGCGGTCTGGAGACTCAGGGAAGAGCTAAATTGCAGCTGCAGGCCAAAGGCAGCCTCCAGGGAGAATCCTCTCTTCCTTGGGGACCTCAGTCCATCTCCTCCAGAGGCTTCCCACCGATGGATGAGGCCCATCCACATTATAGAGGGCCGTGTGCTTTACTCAAAGTCTGATGATTCAAATGTTCACTCATTTGAAAAATACTTGTACAAAACCCTCCAGATTGATTGACCAGATGTCTGGGAACCATGGCTAGGCATGTCCATGCATAAGATTAGTCACCACAAGCACCATCTGGATTGAGTCCTATTTTCACATAACCTGGAAGTGAACATGTAGGAGAGTAGCTTAGCCTTCCATGAACTTTAACCTTTGGTAGGTTCTGGTCCAGTCTTCTTTACTAAAAAGAACTTAATAGTTGTTCATTTCTTAGTTGGCCTACAGAGTCCAGTTGTAAGCCCTCAGTTTACCGCATGCAGAGGATGCGTGGAATCACAATCTACCCCACTCTGCGCAGGTTGTCATCCCAGTTTTCGGTGTAAGACCTGGGGCTCTGGTGCTCTTGACTTGCCCAAGGCTATGTAGCTCTTAAGTGGCCACGCAGACACCCGTCCCATGAAGCCTGTGGCCTCTGTGAGGCTTCACATTCGCTATCATTCCTTGTTGAGGAGATGAAGGAAGGGCGCAGACATGGGCTGTCAAGGACCTAACGGGTCAAAAAAGGAAGGAAGCACTGCTTGATGGTGCTCTGCTAGGTCCCCTGGCATCTGCCCATTGTCCCCTTGTTTAGCCCTTCTCCTGTGCCCACGTCTCTGCCAGGCTGGCATGGGTGGTATTGATTTTGGGTAACTTCACTAAGTCTCTGAGAGTTGAACTCAGACACCCAGGTGATCCTGAGGTGCGGATGAACTGGGCCTTGACTCTCCCTGCACTTTTCCCTAAGAGCCTAGATGGTCTGCAGCAACTTTGTGCCCTACCTTACAGGAACGTGTCACAGATCACATGCAAGTCCAGGTCCCAGTAAATCCTTAGAGACAGAAGTGGACATTTGAGCTGGGTGCGGTGGGTGGAACTCACCTGTAATCCCAGCAGTGTAGGAGGCTGAGGCAGGAGGATCACAAGTTCAAAAGCCAACCTCAGAAACTTAGCATGGCCCTAAGCAACTTAGTGAGACCATATCTCAAAATGAAAAATAAAAAATAAAAGGGCTGAGGATGTAGCTCAGTGGTTAAGAACCCTGGGTTCAATCCCCAGTAATCCCCCCCAAAAAGTAAATAAATAAAAAGTGAATCTTTGAATATTATGTAACTTTCACATATAACAAAGTAATATTCTTATTTTGATTTTTTTTCCCTCGAGAGATTTAAAATGCAAAATCTATTCTTGGCTCACAGGCCATGCCAAACAGGTATGGGCCAGATCTGGCACACAAACCCATGCTGCTGTCCCCTGCTCTGTACCGCTGCTGTCTCCATCAAAGTTTCCCTGTCCTGTCTCTCACTCTCTCAGCATCCTGTTTCCAGGTGTTAATTAAAGTTTTTAATGAAAGGATCAGGTAACTCAAGACATTAGCCCATCCTTTGAAAATGTGCATTCTAATGGGAGGGGTCTGCTGAGAATTCTTCCCTGAAAAATGTAATAATGGACAACTTTCCTTTGGGGGTTGACGGAGTTCAGGATATGCACACCTCCCTCCCAAACAGGCCACTTTGGAATCTTGATAATCTGGGGCTGAAGGTTCTTGGGAAGGAGCAGGTGCCGGAGAGGCTCTGGGTCACACTCGTCTATCTGAAGACAGCTGGTCAGCAGGACCTCCTCATCTGTCTCCTCCTGAGTTTCATTGACCAAGAAGGAGGCTGAGCTGTGTCAGGAGGAGACTGGAAGTCAATGCCACACAGACTGTCACAGCCATCACACCTCCCATCTGTTCTCCTAAGACCCACAGCCTTCCCTCTGCCATGACGAGGGCGTGTGAGCTGCTGGGCCTCACTCTCCCTTTGCCCATTTGCTTTCCCCGTGACCCTCCCCCAGGTGTTCACCTCTACGTGTCTTTTCTCCTGTTCATCTGCCTCCTGTCCAGTTTGTTTCACAGACCTGGTTATCACACCTCAGAGGTAGAGGGATAGTCTTGCCCTGCCTGATAGTCTTTTGGAGACTCTTGTTGGGAAGGAGGGTTTGGTCACAGCACTGTGGACACAGAGCAGCAGAGGTGGAAGGCGCCCTGGGTGGCCTCCTTTTTTTTAAGTGACTTACGTATTCACTGGTTCAATGCGTTGCTGTCTGCTCATGTTTCAGTCAGCTGTTTCATTGCTAGAACTAAAAGACCTGACAAAAACCCCATATTTTAGAAGAGGAAGAGTTTATTTGGGGGCTCACGGTTTCAGAGGTCTTAGTCCAAAGAAAGATGGCTCCATTCCTTGGGGCTCCAGGTGAGGCTGAACATCGTGGTGGAAGAGCGTGGCAGAGGGAAGCAGCTCACATGGTGACCAGGAAGCAGAGAGAGAGACTCCACTTGCCAGATACAAAATACATGCCCCAAAGGCACACCTGCAATGACCCACCTCGTCCAGCCACACCTACCCGCCTTCAGTTACCATTCAGTGAACCCCATCAGGGGACTAATGCACTGGTTAGGTTAAGGCTCTCATTACCCAATCATGTAACCTCTGAATGGTCCTGCATTGTCTCACACATGAGTTTCTGAGGGACACTTCACAGCCAAACCATAACAGCTCATAATAGAACATTTTCAACAAATAACATTGCTGCCTTTGGTACTCTCTAGAAAAAAAACCCCAACCTTCTGCACTGGAGCAGCCTTCATAGCTCCCATGATCAGGAAAAGCTATTTACCTGGCTGAGCTCAGTCCCTTAGGAAGCCTCTGACTCTTCTGTCCTCCCAGGAGACTGAGTTAGCTCTTCCAGAGGATAATTCAAGTCCATCATCCCTCCATTTCTGCCCCTGTTTTCTTGATCAATGGATTTTTCACTCTTATGTTTCTCCTGTTAGACAGCTAGAATCTTGGGGGTTGTCTTATTTGTTTCTAGATGCTAGAGTTGGAGACATAGAGGGTGCTCAATAAACTTGCATTATGTACATTTTCTTATTCATCAGATATTTTTGAGCCCCTACTGAGTGGCAGGTTCTGTTCAGAATAGCGAACAATAGAGACAAAACCCCTGCCATCCCAGAGATTCCTGCCATATGGGGTAGGAGTTGGGAGCCCATTAGGTAAATGAGCAGGTTACATCGTATGTTGGAAGGTGGTAAGTGCTGTGGAGAGAAATTAATCGGGAAGGGAGCCCCAGGGAGTCAGCATGGGGCTGTAATTATAAATCGGGGGATCAGCAAAGTCTGGAAGTCTGAGGAGAGAGCCGTGTTGCTATCTGGGGGGAGGGTGGATGAAAACCTGCTAGTATCTGGAATGTCCTAGAAATTGCACCAAGGTCATTGTGTCTGGGACTGAGTAAATGAGGGGAAGTGTTTTATCGCATTAATTTGAAAGATGCAGGGAACATGTATTACTTGCCCTTTGGAGACTTAGTGACTAGAGGGGAAATTGAGGTCAGAGAGGTGAATGACTTTCTCAGAGTCACACAGTTGGACCTGGACCCTGATTCCTGCCAAAGAGACCAGTGCAGAGCCCCTTCCTGGTAGGTGCAAGCCCCGCAGGGAGATCAGCATCCTGGTCCAAGAGACAGAAGACCTCATTTTCTTTCAGGGACCATGTTTGTGTGGCTTGTCCTAAGCAAAAAGGGAGGAAGAAATTCAACCCGACACTGTGACACTCCAGGGAGAATGTCAGTCAGAGTTTTACCTCTGCCAGCGACTTTGAAGTTGCCCAAATTTCTGCTCAGGTGGGATGTTTCTTGCTCTGAAACCTTTTAGCAGATGACAAGGTATGGCCCCGGGTATATTCCAGAACACAAGTCTTCGCAAGTCTTCCATTCAAGCCAAGGACTGCCCCTCAGGTAAAACCAGGTGGAGAGCATTCTATATTTGCAAAACGCTGCTGACATGTTATCATTCATTTCTCTCAATAGCTCAGTGAGACTGGAGAGCTGTCTCAGAGGCATGTTGCATCTAAGGAGAAGAAAAGGGACAAGGGAACTGCTGACTTCAGAGTGGTCATTATGATAGTCATTTGCTATGATCATGATCATGATCATCATCATCATCATTAATTTTGTTTGTGGTGAGATATGGAGGGTAGAAGACATGCATTCTGTTGGTAAGGATTCATAATCTAATAGGCAAGACTCTCCTTACATCCTTCCATCCATCCAACCTCATATTCACCTCAATGTTGCCTTCATTCTGTATGTTTTTTAATTAACTCTTGTTAAGCTCTAGATCATTATTGGATATCTACATTTCCATCTCAAAAGGATAAGGCATGGCTCTTGCTTGGAAGAAATAGAGAATATGGTTAGTTATATAAAATATTCATTCATTTCTTCATTTGCATATTCACAATAGTGCCTTCATTCCAGAGCTTTTACAGAGCTCCTGTTATATTCCAGATAGTTCTTGGAGATCCTGCCCTGGGGCAGGTGTTAGGAGAAGGCTTCACAGAGAAGACAAGCTCTGCTCAGTCTTAACAGATGAACAGGATAGTAAATAGAAGCACAATTAAAAGGAGATGCTTAGTTAGGCCAAGCAGGAAGCAGGGGTGAGGAGGAAGAGGCAGAAAGGGGGAGGCTTGTCCAGGGAAGGCGGGGAGTTGGGTGTGGTTGGAATACAGGAGGTGAGGATTGGAGTGGCAGGAGGTGAGCTGGTTGGGCCAGACAGGGGTCAGACGCTGGTGCCCTGCTAAGCTGTGGGCACTGTTTCCTCTGGGCATCTAGGAGCAGGGAGTGACATGGTTAGCTGTGGGATTTTGGAAGAGCACCTGAGTGCAATGCAGAAATGATGTGGAGCTAGATAGGTGGAATGTGCACTGTGATGGGGACAGAGCTGAACAACCTGAGCAGCCCAGGTGGAGGTGGAGCTCCGAGCGGGTTGTGGGGGGCGAGGCTTCCTCCCACGCCTGATGTTCCCTTCCACCTGGCGGGCTGCTCTGGGCAAAGCCCTGGTGTGTGCTCTGTTCTGCCCCTTTGGAGACGGGCTGGGCCTGGGGCTGGCCTCCGTTCCATGAAGTGAAATGGGTGAGGCTGGCAAGTTCTGGGCTTCAGTCTTGGGAATCCCACTTCCCCTCCCCATAAACACACTCTCCAGTGTCAATTTCTATCAGTAAAAAGATAATATGTTGCTTCTTCATAAGTTGACAACTTTGTCTTATTTCTCAATTAATTCAAAACTGGGCCAGGAAGAGAGCCTTGGTACTGCAGCTTCTCAAAGAGTCAAGAGAACAGCCTGGACGCTGGCCAGGACATTATTGAGCCATGGAACTAATGTCAGCAGCCCGCTTCCTGCAAATTACTCCATGTGTGATCAAGATGGAGCCCTGCTTGTTTAGTTCAGGGCTCTCTGCTAGCTTTTCTGATACAAAGAGTGGATGCATTGCTGACGTGGGAAGGTCATTATGATACTATTACATCCAAGTCCCCAGACATGACAAGGCTGGCGTTTGAGGGTTGGAGGCCACCAGTGTCCAGATGGAAGGGGAGTTATAACATCAGGTACATGGGAGGAGGGACACCTCCTTAGGGCAGGGCGCACCTCACAGAGAGGGTGGCTGCACCACTGGGTTCTAAATCTGCGGGGTGATCCGGAAGCTGTAGGCATCTCCTGATGAAATGGAAGCCGCCAGCCATCATGTCTCCTCTCTTTCTCTTACTGCCTCATATGCATCATGAAATCTTGAAGCATTAAGCAAGAGAAAAAGTCGAGGAAACAGTTTTGATTCTGGCCTTGACATTATTGAGCTATTGAATGTACGCCAGCAACCGCTTACCTCCTGACTATCTGGTGGGTGAGCAGGACCAGGCCCTGTGTGTCAATCAGAAGGTGCATCAGGCTCTCTGGTGAATTGAGTGACTTCATTCCTAACTGATACTGGAGGTCCTGACTCCATTCAACTCAGTCCTGTGGGGAGGCTGGGGATGAGGTTTGGGGGTTGGGGGCCACATGTATGCCGATGGGGGTGCAGTCATGGTGGGACGAATGTAGATGACAGGGAAGAGTCCACGATGATTGACTTTTCAGGAGCTGGAAGATAAATGAGCCTAGGAGGTCAAGTGTGCAGTTTGCCCAGGAAACAGCGGATAGCAGGCTGCCCCCTCAAATCATTCACTGGTCTCCACGTGTTCACTGAGGGACAACTCTTTGCTCGAGCACTGTGGCAGTTTAGAAAACTGAGCCCTGGCTTCTCTTATTTCTAGGGAGCCCCGTGTAGTGTTTCCATGTGACCCAGAGGGGACTGTCCCACTTCTAATCACCAGGCCAGGGTCTGTGCGCTCAGTCCTGTGGCGTTCTGTGCTGGGCATAGGGAAGGAAGCATCAGACACCACTTGGTCTTAAACAGTCGCAGAGTTCAACTGTGTGGTACCTAGGAGTCTGAAAAAAACATGAAACATAAATAGTTCTATGCTTGCCTTGGGAAATGTCATCAGAGATGCAGAGGTGGCTGCACAGGACCCTCCCCAGCTTCAGTTCGTAGTTCCCAGGGGGCAGTGCAACATTGTGGTCAGAGAGCATTAGCTGCACCACCCACCCACCCAGCTGGAGGACAGTCCCTGAGACCTGAGCCCAAATAAAGAGGCTCTTTGGAGAGCGGGGACAGTGCTAACCCACGTAAGCCTGCCGCTTGTTACGGTAGCTCAGTGACTGGGGGTCATTAAGCCCCATCCCCATATACCCACTTTTTCTTCTTTTTAATAACTTGTAGCATCATGCACAGCACCTTCAGTGACAAGTCTCAGATTCAAGCTTCTGCTCTACTTTCAACCGTCTGTTTGGTCTTTTGCAAGACCTTTTGCAAGGTCCTCTCAGGACCTCAATCCAGGAATGATTTCTGGACTACTTAGCGTTGTGCTAATGTTGGCTTCAAGTGCTGCAGTTTGTGTATTTTCTTTTTGCCAGGAGGTGGTGCTATGGAGTCCCTCACGTTATTACAAAGAGCTCTGCCTTTGCCGCAAGTTTGCTGGGAGATGCAGCTTGGCGTCCCTGAGATGCTTTGGACGTGTGCTTTTGGTTGAGGGGTGTCTCTGTGAATCCTGACTGCTCCTCACCCCCTGCGCCTTCCCAGCTCTGCCAGCTCAGGATGCCGTTGCTCCATCTCTCCTAGTCTTGGAACTAGTGTGCACTGTTTTGTCGCCAAGCTCAAGTTCACAGGGAAGGCTGTAGCACTGGTCCTTTCCAGAGTGTGGGCATGATGGGGGTCTGAAGGCTGGCTCTGTGGACTGTGGCTGGCGCAGGCTGCTTCTGAGATCGGCCTGTCTCAGGGCCGTGGCAGGAACAGTGTTTGGGCTTGACCAGACTCCCGAGACCATTTCCAGCCTCTCAGTCCAGACCCCCATGACCCCACTTCCCTTCTGCCTCCTGCCTGTGGGAGCTGCTCTCATTATGTGAACTCACAGGTCTTGTCCTCCGGCTGCAGCTGGAAGGATCAGACTTCACCTGTGGCCAAGAGCCCTCTGTCGCCTGGGTTTGGGCGGGGTTGAGCTGTCTCCTCGGAGACAGTCGTGGTGTCCTGTCATAACAACAAGAAGGTGGGTTTGGAGGGTTTAGTCACACTGTTGCCCAGAACAATAATCAATGTCACGTCCTCTGAGACAAATGACATTGACAGAGCTGGAGCTGTCTGTAAAGGCAGAAGGCGTGTGAACAAGCAGTCACACCAGGAAGGGCTTCCCCCACAGGGAGCAGTTCCCGGATGCCTGTATGTCTTGGCATCAGTCCCTGGGAATCCCCTTCCCTTCAGGTGCCATCCTCACTTCTGGGGCCCCAGCCCTGTGGATGTCCCTCGCGAATCCCAGCTGAAGAAGCGGCCGTGGCTGAACCAAACTGCATTTCCATGCTTCCCGTGGACAGGCTGTGAACATTTGGGTTTCTGGATTTTGCTGTGGGTCACGTGGAACCAGATGACTGATATCTTCAAAAAAGCAAGCAAGGCTTAGCAGAGAGGGCATACGCTCTGGAAAGGCAGGGACTGGGAGGCTCCCAGCTTTATTCCACTGCCCAGCAGTACGCACACCCTTCATTTCTCTGTTAAATTCAGCTAATCTTTATCTGCAAAATAGATAATAGCTCCTACCTTAAAGGATTAGATGAGATAACTTTGGGTACAAAGCTTATGATTTTATTGAAAATTCACTCTGTCCTGTGTTAGGAACCTTAAATAGCAATGTTGTTCAATAAAAATATAATGTAAGCTACTTATGTGATTTAAATAATTTATTTTTATATTAATATTGTGTGTAACCTGTATAACATAACAGGTATGTTGACATCAATGATAGTAAAAATGTTCACATTAATAAAGTAAAATTACTTTTAATAAATTACTTGTATTTAAAATTAACCTTTGTTTGAAATCACTTTTATTTAACCCAATACACCTAGAACATTGTCATTTCAACTTATAGCATCAACAAGTGCTCCAAAATCAGGTATAGCTATGGCCAGCACCTGAACCATGGCTATCCTTTGCACATATATGAGATGCATGTTTCTATGGTTTGAATGTGTCCCCAAAGTTCACATGTTGAAAACTTAACCCCAAGAGCAACCACAGTGAGAGATGGGACCTTTGAAAGATATACCAGTCATAAGGACTCTACCCTCACCAATGGATCAATGCCATTATTGTGGAAGTAGATTAGTTATGGAGGGAGTAAACTCCTGATGAAAGAATGAGTCTACCGCACACACCAAGTGTGCTTTCTTGCCCTCTGCCATGGGATGACACAGCAAGAAAGTCCTTGTAAGACGTGGACTCCTTGGCCTTGGACTTCCCAGCCTCCAGAATTGTAAGAAATAAACCTTTATGCTTTATAAAGTATCCAGTCTCAGGTATTTTATTATAACGGCACAAACATTAAGAAACATGTATGTGTAGCATATATGTGCTACATGTATCTTATATTTTCATGCAATTTTTCAAAGTAGAATAGTAGTAGAATGAGAAACATTTATACACTAGAATAATAATATTTAATATTACTGTTCAGTATAAGCCAAGAACTATGCTAAGTACTCATTAACTCTCTGAATCTTCATACACATTCCAGAGATTTGTGGTGCAGAGACTGGGAACAGTGAGATGGAAGGAGGGAGAGCCAATCCCATGGGTGTGTTCCTGAGTGGGTTACACTGTGGGCAACTGTGTTACTGCTGTGGACTTGATCCTGTGGAGATGCTGCCGTGGAGCTGTCCACTAGGCACATGGGAACCTGTGCTTTTGTTTTCATTGGCCATGTAATGTCCCAGGTGCTTCTCGTTTGCCCCTGAAAGGCAGAGCAGACAGTAAGGTGAGAGGCCCTGGGCAGAAAGCAAAAGATGCCCAGGGAGGCGGGAGCAAGATGCTGAGCTAGATGCTACATCAACAGCCAAGGTAAACTGGTGGCCAAGGGGGTGAAATATGCAGATCCAAGAGTCCAACCCAATTATCTTGCTGACACCTGGTCCAAGAGGGCTGTGGGGCTGGGTTGCAGGCCGAGTGTGACATGGAGGAGCTGGAAGAGGTTGTCCCAGCCTGCATCTCTCATATTAGTACCCTGGGCAGCAGAGAGATCCTTCAGGGCCTTTGACACACGCCCCATGGGCAGCCAGCATTTCATGCCAACCACTCGGGGCATCAGTGGCCCAAAGAGCACCTGTTAAGTAAAATGACTTCCCCCTAACTCCCTCTTTTCCTGTAATTCCCTCTTCTCTCCATCCTTTCCTTGGAGAAGCTAGAGGTCTGTGGATGAGATGGACTAAGAAGGGACTGAACATCTGCTCCCCATCAAGTTTTCCAGGACAAGATAGTTGAGCTGAGAGGAGGGGTGTCTGTGGACACCAAATAGATCATGGCACCGTGCTTGCAAGTGGACCAGGTCGAGATCACTATCTAAAAGTGACAGGATGTGGCTGAGGGTTGGAGAGGAGATTTGGCACAGTGACATTGAAGGCAGCGATCAGAGGGAACACAGGTTTTGTGTTTGTGCTTCCACAGGTCAGATTTGTGCGAACTCGGGCCAGATGATGGCCATTTAGCTATTGATCTCCTGGGGTGGCAGAGCTGGAAATCCTTACTCTTTTCGGCAGCAGACTCCTGCTTTAGGTGATATTAGGAATGTGTGTTAGCCGGGCGCGGTGGCGCACGCCTGTAATCCAAGTGACTTGGGAGGCTGAGTCAGGAGGATCGCGAGTTCAAAGACAGCCTCAGCAACTTAGCGAGGCCCTAAGCAACTCAGTGAGACCCTGTCTCTAAATAAAATACAAAATAGGGCTGGGGATGTGGCTCAGTGGCCGAGTGTCCCTGAGTTCAACCCCTGGTTCCAAAAAAAAAAAGGAATGTGTGTTACCAGCCGTGTCGAGGGTAAAGCATCTTTGTGACGGTGGTCTCCAATCCACTCTGAGCCAGACAGGATTGAAGTGTGAGGGAAGCAGGTGTGGTTGGTCGGGACTGAAAAGCCAGACAGCTCACATCCTTCTCGAAGTGGGCGGCCACTCCAGGTTCTAGGCTGTGACCCAGCAGAACTGCAGGGTAAGGAGTTTGGTCATCATTGCTAAATGCCTGACCCGGTTGCCAGACTGCATAAATGTGCCCACTCTCTACCCTTTTCTGTGTCCAGTCCTTTTCAATTTGATTTTGCAGTGTCCCCCACAGTGGCTAGGGACACTTCTTCTCCCTGAGTCATGACTTGTTGTGGTCAATGGCCTGGCAGCAGATGGGGCACAGGTGGAGGCTGGGGTGCCCTTGATGAGTGCCATTGCCCCCTGCACTTCTGCCTTTGCCAGGAGGGCAGCGTGCTGGAGCCACTTGGCAGCCGATCCCAGGAGGGGAATGAGAGGTGGGTGGGGCAGGCAGACATGAGCTACCTCAGCAAAACCATCTCAACCAGCTCACACTTGGCGGCCTTGAAGTTTGTAAGAGTATGTGATTGTTTCTGTCGGCCCCTGAGTTTCAGGTGGCTGGTTAGGCAGCGATTTTGCAGCATTAGAGAGGGCAAAGCAACACCCTTGGCAGACGTTGATAACATGGCTCTCTCTTCTCCTGAGCCTCTAGCTGGCCTCAGATTGTCCCCTACACAGCCATGCAGGCAGCCACCATTAGTGGAAGGCAGGGAGCCAGCCAGGTAAACTCCAGGAGGAGCCAGGACCCTGAAGGCTGGCTGGGTTTCCATTGCTGCCCCTGGGTGTCCTGCTGCCTGTCCTTTGTTCTGTTCCAGCTGTCCCCAGGGAGCTGGTGGCTTCTCCACACTGAGCTATTCAGCACTCACAGGGCATCCGATTTAGTCTCTTTGGTTCCTTTTCTCAGCATTTGTTCTGTGGGCTTTTTGCAACTTCAAAGAGCTTCTCACCCACATTCACTAATTAATTCATTACTCCTGTGAGTAAAACCTGCAGCGGTGGAGCAGAATGTCATTAGCAGAACACCAGAGGCTCATTATTTAAAAGAGGCTGCCCAAAGCCAGGCCCCCACCCCCACTAGAGCTGTTAACCCCTTTGCAGCTGACAAGTGGGTACCAGGCAGTCACCAAGCACCTACTGTGTGCTTGGCTATACTAGTAGTTCAGGTAGAAGAGGCTGCTACCCATGGCTTCTAACTGTGGTTTCTAGACTTCTAGTCTAATGGGAACACAGGCACTGGAGCCGTATAGACCTGAGTTTGAATCTTGGTAATTTATAAACTATGTGATTTTGGGCCTCAGTTTCCACACCTCTAAAATGGAACAGTAATACCTCCTTAGGAGGTAAGTGGGATAACTGACAGTGGCAGTCCAAGGTCTGGAGCACAGTAAGCCCTCCACCAACAGCAGCTACTACCCGCCACTCAGGCAGTACCCTTGTGCCCCTCTCCTAGACAAGCTCAGCACAGCCACACAGGACGCTGTGGCAGAAGAGAGACCCAGCAGGGGGTAGAAGTTTCAAGGATATTTTTCTATGAAGCCTGAGATGAAGAATAGAGGACAAAGGAGATGGAAGGGCTAGAGAGAGAGGAGGGGATCCAGGAAGATGCAGCGCAAGCCCGCAGGGGCAGATGGAGGGTTTCCGGTGTCCTGTGCTGAGGAGGGACGGAGCAGACTTGAGATGCAAAACATGCATCTGGTCACCCAGTAGTTACGAAGTGCCTGGGGTGACAGTGAAGACAGCCAGCCCAGCCATGCCCTCTGGGTCACCTGTGCGTCATGGCTGGGGGCATGGTCTCCCTGGGTTGTTCAGTGACTGAACACTGGGCTGCTCCCGTTGGAGGCAGGTCTTCTCTTGGGGCGCCCCACTGGCCGAAGCTTCCTGAGAACAGTGCTGCAGTCTAGGCCCCTCCCTCCCTGCCCTCCCTCCTCCCCTCCTGCTTGCCCAGCTCGAAGCTGCATCACAGTCCCAGGCTCTCCTGGCACTGCCGCTTTGTATGGGACAGGCGCCTCTCCACCAGGCATCTGGCACATCTGACTCCATCTTGGCAATGCTTCCTGAAGAGCCCAACCAACACCAACTAACATGCTGCCTACCATGTGTCATGCAGGTGACCAAGGCACATGTCCCTAACATCATGGTGAAGGTGGTGGAGATGACAGAGAACAAGTAGGTCAACAGATAGATAAATAAATAAATACATGGTCGATACATAACAGGCTAATTTTAGACAGCAAAATGTGCTACCAAATACACCCAACGAAACCATAGCAGGGAGGCTGCTGTGGCTTGGGAGATGTGAGAGGGTCTTTGAAATGGTGGTGTCTGACCTGAGACCAGGAAGTTATGAATCAGCTATTTAAATAATAGATGTGGGGTGTTCAGTGGTTAATTTGATGTGCCAACTTGACTGGGCCATGGTGCCCAAATATGTGGTTCATTATTATCCAAATGTGTCTCTGTGAGGGTGCTTTGGATGAGATTGACATTTTGATAGGTGGATGGGGAGGGGGGCAGATGGCTCTCCATGGTGTGTAGATCACATGCAGCCTCTGAAGGCCAGAGCAGGAGAGGCTGACCCTCCCAGCATGACAGAATTCCGGGTTTAGACACTGGGTCTTTGTTTCCCAGCCTTCCAGCCCTTGGTCTCTAATTGCGCATGGCTCGTCCTGCGTCTTAGCCTGCCAATCCACCCTGTGCATTTGGGAGTTGCCAAGCTCCATGGTCATGAGACACAATTCCCTAAAGAGTGATTCCCTTTTTATTTATACGAATTCCACTGGCTCCCTTTCTCTGGAGAACCCTGACTGATACCAGGCTGGGGCATGTTCTAGGCAGAGGGAACAATCATGGCAGAGATGGGAGGGGGCCTTCAAGTTGGCAAGAAGACTGGTGTGGCTGGAGCCGAGCGTGGGAGAGGGACGCAGCCAAAGATGAGGCCTGGTGGAAACAAGCCTGGGGCAGACAGCTGAATATCGCTGGTGACCTTTGAGAGGACTGTTCGTCCAACAGCGGGGGCAGAAGCCAGGTTCCAAGGGGTCAAGATCTGAGTGGGCAGAAGTTGGAGCTGGAGGTTTGATGTTTGCTGAATGAAGAAAACCCTCAGGGGGCTGATTTTTAAAGAATCCTGCTCAAGGGGACGGGCAGGACAGCGAGAGGGCTCAACATGCCTAGGGGGAGAGAGGGAATGACTGGTTAGAGGGAGTCTCAGACCTAGAGGAGGTTCAGGGCATTTGGGGGGTTACATGGTCCCCCCCAAAGAAGCCCACATCTGAAGACTCAGACACTGTGCATTGATGTGGAAAAAAGTTCTTTGCAGATGTAATGAAGTTAAGGGTCTTGAGATGAGATCATCTTGGATGTCTGGTGGACCCTACATCCCATAGTAAGTATTCTCATAAAAGGAAAGAAAAGAAAGACATGTGATAGCAACTTGGCTGTGGAAGGAGAGGCTGGAGTGATCCTGCCAAGGAAATCCAGGATATCTGGGAGCCACCGGAGCCTCCAGAGGGAGTGCAGCCCCACGGACCACTGATTTAGGGCTCGGGCCTTTGGAGCTCTGACGGAGCACATCTCTGTTGTTTTCGGGCACTGAGCTTGTGGTCATTCAGTATGGCAGCCCTCGGAAATCAGTGCAGGCATGACCAACTTCAGGTGACATTCCTTCTTCCTCAAAGCTTGGGCTCTTGCCTGTCTGGGAAACGTGTGCTGCCCCGGGATACCTTGTTTCCTGGGCTTGGTTCCCTCTTCAATTGCTTTTGAACCTTCTTTACCTTTCCTCATAGGAAGCCCCACGGTGTGGGAGGTGACAGGGCCCTGGCACACAGACCAGCCAGGCTTCGAAATAGCTTCTTGTCCTGGCTGAGTGCTGCTCCCTGAGCCCGGGGGGTTTCAGGTCCTCAAGGAGACCCGAGCTTCTGATTGACACGGGACACAGCACAGGAGCTGGGACCTGGTGTGGGTTTGACCAATGTCCCTTCACTTCCCTCTATGGGTTGTGTCTGTCTTTGCACCCTGTAAGTGTTCCTGGACAGGAAAATTCACAGAGATTTGCTGAGCGTTGCTGGCTGAGATTTTGATTGTTGTTGAGAATCTGTTTCGTCGTTGCTAAATGTCAGACCTGGATCACAGCATTGAAATGACTTCTTTAATTCTCATGGAAATCCCAAGATGAAGGCGTTATTATCTGGGTTTTACAGGTGAGAAAGAAGAGGTGCAGCCACAATGGACACCCACGTGGGATTCCTGTGTTTCATCACCACGTGGATGAGGAGAGGTCCCCAGGCGCAGAGAGCTGTGCTTTGGTCCTGAGCAGACCAAGCCCTTCCTGGGAGTCTGTCCATGCTCCTCTGCGAGCCCCAAGCCCAGCCCTGCCCTGGCTCATTCCAGCTTTCCCCACCAGTGTTTGTGTCTGGGTTTCTTTCCCCACAGTGGGTGCAGGGTTAAAGCATACTGCTGGCACTGTGTCCCCTCATGGATCTTGGCACATAACATTTAATCGCTAGTAATGACTGTGACCCCAGCGGCAGTCATCTAGTGAACTTCAAGTTGGCATTTCAATTAGCCGTGCTGATCGCCGGGTTGGGTATTTCATATATTTGTGTGGAAGCTGAGTCCAAGAGCAGCCAGCTAGGGGACTTATTACCGCCATGCTTCTTGGGGGGAATAGATAACCTCATTACTGCTCTTTAGCTCTGGTTGGAGAGGGGAGGGAGGGCGGCGTCTCCCAGGCACTCATCCACATGGGAGGGGCTCAGGGCCACAGCCAGGGAACAGCAGGGAGGCTCCTTCCCTCTCCTGTCCCTCCTCACGCCCCTCCTCCTCCACCTGCCCCTCTCCCTTCCTCCTTCCTGCTCCTCTCCTCTTTTCTTCCATTGTTCATTTCTTTCTTTCCTTTATTAAAAGCCTTTGTTGGAATAATGGAAACTGAATGTCCCCAGGCCTCACCAGCTCATGGGTACAGAGAGGGTCAGGTTCACTTGAACTTGGAGCCTTGGAGCTTATACACACACACATACACCCAGAATGCTCTAGGAGGCCCTTATGTCCCTGTGAGATCGAGTCCATTTCTTCCCCTGGTGCCCCTGGGAGTGCAAGCTGTCTCACAGGTGCTTCTGAGCCCCTGCCTCTGTGGTGTCCGCCATGTTCTTCCTACCCTGAGGGGTGTCCTTTCATGATGACCATTTCTCGTTGGGCTCCCTGGGGCACCTTACTGTGGCCAGTGCTCACTGCTGCTGGCATCCTTGGTGGGAGGGCAGGACCCAGGAGCACCATGAGCCTGTGTCTGCTCAGCTGAGTCAGCCTGGGCAGCAGCCCTCAGGTGTCAAAGAACCTGAGCATGGAAAGTTGGACTTGGTCCCCAGTGCACTGAGGTTTAAACCCCTCCTGTCCCCCACTTCCCCTCTCTTCTCTCCTCTGCATGTCTGTCTCTCACTGTCTGTCTTCCCTCTCCCCTGCCCTATTCCAAAATATGTCCAATAAAGCAAATTCCACATGACAGTGATATCAGGCAGATGTCCAGGCTCTACGAGGCAGCGCAGGGTGATTTGTCTCTGGGCCAGGGCCTCTTGGGGCTGGACCTCTGGAGGCCTGGCCTTAGCTCTGGCCTCTGTCCTTTTACTTCCTTCTGAGTTACATCTCCCTAAGAAAATTGTGGGCAGTTTTTACAGTGACATTTAGAAAATAAACACAGATCCCCTTTACTTTGAGATTAAAAATCTGTATTCAGAGGCAGAAAATAAGCAGTCTACACATTACTTATTTTTAGTGAGAAAAATGGGTGCAGGCCCCTCTGGCGATTCTACAGGAATATGGACGGGGGCTGTGTCCTGTGTTCTTGCCTAAATCAAACACTGGCAAGGAGAACAGAGTTAGTGTGATTCACTTAGACATGTCAGCATTCATTTTGGGATTGGGGAGCAACCATGAGTCAGACAGTCCCCAATTCCTGAAGCAAAACTGGGATTTTCTCAGCCAGAAAGAAAGTGTGGGTGATAGCTGGGGAAACCCTACCTGCACCACTCTCTCATCCACATGGTTTCACAGAAGTCATCCATCCATTCGCACCAGAGTAGGTTTTGCCAATTCCTTTCTTTAGGAAATGAAGTTCAGAGAATCCGCCCTTGGGTCCATATTGAATTTAAGTTGACTGGGGCAAGATTCTCTCTCCACTTTAACCCTAATTTTTGAAATGCCAGTGTTCTAAAGACTCACTAACCATTGACTTTGGATGGAAAGGAATGGCTTTAAGCCTAAACAGATCTGGTCAAAATCCCTGCCCCAGCACTCTGCAGCTCTGTGACCCTGGGCAATCTCCTAAACCTCTCTGGCTGTCAGTTTTCTCATCTATAAAACACAAACAGTAAATCCTGCCTCAACAGTTGTCAGAGGACAAGAGGGTAGATGTGGAAGCTCAAGAAGGGTGGGCAGCACATTTCTTCCCTAAATGCCGCGGAGTTTTGGCTAGCTGTGCCCAGTCCCTCTTCCTCCCTTTTCTCTTCCCCCATTCTTCCTTTCTTTCCTGGCACTCTGTTCTTTCTACACCTATTTACTGATAACTTTCTTTAGTTATTGATTCTAAACACAAACACCTCCCTTCTCCTGTTAACCTTGTGATTTGGGAACTGGTACTGCTGGCCACGTTCAAGGTTGGGGAAGGAAGAGACTCCCCTTTGCTCTGCTCGCTGGGGCTTCCCCTGGGCTTCGCCTTCCTGCCGAGCCCCGCCCTGGGCGCAGCAGCTCCCTCTGGCGGCCGCAGTGGAAAGCGGCTTGCAGTCTCTCCCGCGCTTACAGCTCCCGCGCCATCACACCGCACCTGGAGGGCTTGGGATCTGGGTTGCAACCCAAGCGCTCTTCCCTGGGCTCAGAGACACCCACGTGCTCCCAGCCCTGGGTTCCCTGCGGAGGTCTGAGTCTCAGTTTCACATCAGTTGTAATCATTTCACCCTCTGCCCTGGGTTTAATAATTTCAACCTCTTCCCTAGGTGGTTACTTTGAGTCCTCTTTTTAAATTTTTTAAGTTATCAAACTGACTTTAGGGCTATTTAGCACTTTCAAATTCTTTTGGCTAACAAAAGAATCTTTCTTAAATGGCTAACATGAGTTCTTTCTCCAGACTGGGCCCCAACTTATGCACCTGCCTCCAAAGGACCCCGCACTGTTCCAGGCACCAGGAGGAAGCAGCGGCCAGGCAGGAAACATGCCCCTCATGGAGCTTATATTCTATCAGGTGAAACAGAAAAGCACATAAGTGAGGAAAATATGGTCTTTCAGAGGGTGCTCAGTGCTACAGCACAGAACACGGGGAAAAGTATGGGGACGCTGGATGGGTCTGCTTTTTAAGCTGTGACGTTTACATAACGTGATTCATCACATACACAAATGCACATACACATACACAAAAATAAATACTTCATGGTTCAAAATAGCAGGAATTATTTAGTTTCATCCATAACACAGCCTTCTTGTGGATCTTCGGGGTTTTGTGAAACCAAAGAGAGTTTAGAATTAATAGGCCACTAATACTGGAAAAAAAGTAGTGTTTTCCTTGGGTATGTGGGGTATTTCCTCTGAGCTGACAGCATCATCTTGAACTCAGCCATCTTCCTTAGGACAGATTCTGAGGCTCATTTTCAACCACAGATATGAGAGCCCAGAAAAGGAATCCATCTTTCAAAGAAAAATGCTTAGAATTTTCTTCCTCATTTCACAATGCTCAGAGGAATCCAATCAAATTCATCTGCACACATTCATTTACTTTCCCTGGCACTAAGGAGGCTTCTCGAATTGGAGAATCCTCCTACTGGGGTTTCATTTGGGCAATTTGCTTGGAGAAGCAGCCTTTTGCTTTGCAGTCTCATGGATCACAGTTTTGCAGGAAGACCTGAGCATGGGCGTGGGGACAGAAGGACCTGGGCAAGGGTCCTAAATACTCTACAAGCCAGGAGAGAGGGAACAGGTCTCACAGCTTGCTTGGGGACAGGTTTTGTAGCAGCGTTTTGCTTGTTTGTTTATTTGTTTTGTTTTTGTTTTTATCATGCTTTTACTCAAACTTAGAAAAATCTAGATTCAAACTGGTACTTCTCCTCATCTTGCAGAACAATCTTTTGTGTTGGTTGAAACTCTAGATGGTGAGACTGGAAAATGAGATTGCTGATGGAGTTGCCAATACCCTGGGATGAGTTTCCTAGCTGGATGTTCACAGAGGACAATTCCTCCTGTCTTGGTTTAGGAGAAGTCACAGGATTTTTGTTTTTGACTTTCTGAAAATGTCCCTGGGTTGAAAAGAATGCTTTGATTATTACTGAGGAGGAGAAATGGATCCATCTTTTCTTTCCTGGTTACAGCTCCTTAGGCGCCAATTCAGATTTAAAGTTTATTTTACTACTGTTGTAAAGGGACCAATTAGAGCCTAAGTTTCTCCCACAGCTGGGTTTCCCAGATGTTAGATAAGTTGGTGGGGCAGGCTGCAGTCGCAGGATACAGAATGCTGTTGAGCGTTTGCTTTGTGCCTGGAACTGTGCTAGGGGCTTTAGGTGCATTTGTCTCATTTAACCCACACAACCACTGCATGAGATGGATATCTTATTATTCTCTCTACCATACAGGAGAGGGCCTGAAGGCTTAGAGATGATGTCTTATTTGGTTGTGCTACTGTAACAAAATACTGTAGGTTGGGTAGTTTATAAGAAATAGAAATTTATTTCTCAAAGATTGGAGGCTGAGAAGTCCAAGATCAAGGTACTAGCAGACTGATGTCTGGTGAGGGCCCGTTTCCTGGTCCATAGATGGTGTCTTCTCACTGTGTCATCACACAGTAAAGGAACAAAGATTTCTGGGGCCTCTTTTTCAGGGCACTAATCCTATCCACCATCCATGCTGGTTCTGCCATGATAATCTAATCACATCTCCAAAGTTCCAGCTCCCGATACCATCAGTTGGAGTGTTAAGATTTCAACCAGTGAATCCAAGAGGAAGCAAACAAACCTTCAGACCATAGTAGGTACTAATCACGTAAGGTGAGGCAGTTAGTAAAGGTTAGATGTGTTGTTTAGTCAGCTTTGTCCCTGCTGTGACTAAAAGGACCCAAACAGCACAATCATAGAAGAGTAAAAGTTCATTTGAGAGCTTACAGTTTCAGAGGTCTTAGTCCATGGAAGACTGGTTCCATTCCTCAGGTTCAAGGTGAAGCTGAGCATCATGGTGGGAGAGTGTGCTCACATCATGATCAGGAAGCAAAGAGAGACTCCACTCTCCAGATACAAAGTGTCTACCCCACAGCCATGCCCCAGTGAACCCCTCCCTCCAGCCACACCCCACCTGCCTCCAGGCACCACTCAGTTAATCCCATCAGGAATTCTTCCACTGATTGGGTTAAGACTGTCACCCAGTCATTTCTCCTCCAAACCTTCTCGAATTGTCTTACGCGTGAGCTTTTGGGGGATGCACATCTAAACCATAATAAAGTGGGACTCCCACCCAGGTCTGCTTGGCAGAGTTTACAAGGGATCTTTCCACGAAGGTTTCTGAGGCAAAACCATTTCGTACCCATTTAAATTATTCAATACTGAAGGAGGACTAGTGTGAGAAAAAGGTTATCTTTGCTCTGTTTTCGTGAGACCACCAGATAAGATCCAATCTGAACTTACTATTGAGTAGCCCTATTAGACCAGGTATTATCCTAAGAGTTTTAAAATATCTTGAAAATAAAATATTGAGAAAATTATTTTATTTTCTCAATATTGTGCAGGATAGAGATTAACATCCCCATTTACAGGTAGGGTCATTGAAGTTAATCTTGCATTTTCCTACACCATCTGCATAGTTCCAATCTCCAGAAACCAGGTCCAAGTTTTTAAAGGTGAATCTCTTCTATGAGATCATCCAGCTATTGCTCTGGTTATCTATTGCTGGGAATAATTTTGCTTCAAAATTAAATGACATAAAATAACAATCATGTCACTATGCTCACACTTTTTTTTTTTTTTTTTTTTTTTTTTTTTTGTTAAGAACAGATTGCAAGGATAACTCCCTGATGTTTGGGGGGAACTCAGATGGAGCAGTGCCCACTGCTGGTGATGTTGGGTTGGTTTACTGGAGGTGACGCCCTGGGCTGGGTTGTTAAGATATTCTTCATATCAATTCTTCTGGGACTGGAATGTTCTCTTCACTCACATGCCTGGTTTTGGGTGGATGAGTCTGTGCAATTGCAACCATGTAGGCGTTCTCTCTGTCCACATGATTTGTGCAGAGGAACAGCTTGAGTTTCTTTACATCTTGGTGATTTCACGGCAGAAGCTATTCTTACATGGCAACTGGCTAACAGAACTGGGATTCTCAGTCTCAGCACTTTTGGTTTAGTGGGTTGGGCCATTCTTTGTTTGGAATGGGGTATCCTGTTCAATATAAGATGTTTGGTAGTATCCCCGGACTCTACCTACACCAAAAATATCTCAGACATTGTGAAAACTCACACTAGCACAAATTCTCCCCATTTCCACTGAGAACCCAGAGGGAGAATTCCAAGAAGTTCTTAGGAAAATCTGCAGCTTCTGGAAGAATTAAGAAAGTCACCAATCCTCGCCTAATTTCAAGGAGGAAGAAAAGTGGACTTTGCATTTTGATGGGGAAGTAGCAAAGAATCTGCCACCATCTTTTTTTTTAATTGTGATAATGTATGTAGTGTAAATTTAACCATTTCTAAGGTTACAGTTTGGTGGACTAATTATGTTACATTGTTGCACCAACATTGGTGCCAGTCATCTCCAGAGCTCTTCTAATTTTCCCAAGTGAAACACTCTACCCACTAAACAAAAATTCCTCATTTCCTCCCATCCACATCCCTGGCACCTATCACTCCACTTTCTGTCTTTCTGAATTTGACTCCGTAGGGCTCTTACCTAAGTGGAATCACACATATTTGTCTTTTTGCAACTGAGCTATTTCACTTAGCTTAATGTTTTTAAGATTCATCCACACTGTGGCATATGCCAGAGTTTCGCTTTTTCAGGTGGAAAAATGTTGCAGACATCTTTAATCTACTGCAACTATCCAATTTCAAACTTTGATTGACCTATAAACAGTGAGAGACAAAAATTTCTAGTTTGATTTAGAGTTTTCTCTTGGAAAGGTTTGCCCAGCTGAAAGTTGGGGTTTGTGCTTAATCAGTCATTTAATTACAGTTCAAGCAGACCTAGTAAATAGTACTTGGGACTCTGGTTTAGTCCTACTGGGTGATATAAATGTCAACTGTAATTGTATGTGTCTAGACAGAGGGCTTTTGTTGTACTGGAGGAGAATGTGATACCCACATTTGAAATAATATGATTACTGGGTTTGCTATTAGGTAAAAACAGGGGGATGCTATGGTCTGAATGTTTGTATCCTTCCTCTCCAAATTCATATGTTGAAATCTAACACTATTTTAGTCAGCTTTTGCATTGCTGTGACCAAAATATCTGACCAGCACAACTTAAAGGAGGAAACCTTTATTTAGGGCTCACCGTTTTAGAGGTCTCAGTCCATAGATGGCCGACTCCATTGCTCTGGGCCCAAGATGAGGCAGCAAATCATGGGGAACAGGCCCAGCAGAGGAAAGCTACTCAGCTCATGGCAGGGTCAGGAAGCAGATAGAAAGGGGGCAAAGGGCCCTAGGGGAGGCAGACTTTCAGGGCACACCTCCAAGGACACTCGTCCTCCAGCCACACCTTGCTGCCTACAGTTGCCACCCAGTTATTCAAAGTAGGATGAGCTGATCAGGTTACAGGTCTCACACTCCAATCACTTTACCTCTGAGTATTCCTGTTTTAACAGAGGCTTTGGAGGGAGGACCCCTCACATCCAAATCGTAACCAATCCCCAAGGTTGTGACATTAAGAGGTGGGGCCTTTGGAAAGTGACTAGGTTTTGAGGGTGTAACCTTCATCAATGGGACTGTCAAATTTTCAAAAGGGGTCTAAAGAGGCTCACTCCTCTCTTGTCTCCCACTATGTGAAGATGAATTGAGGCCCCCCCCTGTGAGGAATGGTTCTCCCCGACACCAATCCTGTCAGAGCTTGATCTTGGGTTCCCAGCCTCCAGAACCTTGAATCCCAGATTTTGATTTATAAATTACCAGTCTAAGGTACTGTGTTGTAGAAGTCCAAGTTGACTAAGATGGGGGACACAGGAGGGAAGAGAGAGCGACTGGGCCAGGATCCTGGAGTGAGCTAAAGGCCCTGAGCGGTAAGACTTCAGAGCCTAAGGTCAGTTTGGAGATTATCTAGTTTCAATACTTGCTTTACACATAATAATAGTCATTACATTACATTTAGTTCCTTTTTAGGATTTTCTAATTGTTTTCAGACTTACTCCATTATGTGATTTTGATACTAACCACAGAACCCTATTTAGGGTGGGCCATGCTATTTCTCATGTACAGCAACTAAGTCTCGTATGGATACAGGGACTTGCCAGGGTAGAAAGAACTAGGGAGTGACTAAGTGACACCAGAGTCCAGCTCTCCTAATCTGCAGCCTTTCCAACCTCACCGAGCTGCGCTTGGCTTTGAATGACTGGCTGTTGGAATCCTGGCCGTGGTCTCACAGGCTGCTTAGCCAGTTTAGACTTGAACTTCTCTCCAGGGCCCATGCTGTGCCAGGCTTTATAATATTTAACAATGTTGTAAAAGAGAGTGTAAAAGAACCATTCTTTTTATTGTCCTGGGTATTACACACTTTTCTTTTGGTGGTGGTACTAGGAATTAAAACAAGGGCCTCATGTCCTTCCTAGCCCTTTTTATTTTATTTTGAGACAGGGTCTCACTAAGTTACCCAGGCTGACCTTGAACTTGCAATCCTCCTGCCTCAGCCTCTGGAGTAGCTTGGATTATGGGGTATGCACCATCATGCTTGGCTTACCACACACTATTCTGGGCGCTTCATATACACAAAGTCTTTTAAAAATTTGTAAAGAATCCTACAAAGGTAATTTTATAGTTAGTGGCATTATGATTTTATAGGTCAAGAGGCTGGTCCATCTTAGAGTAGCAAAGCTCTTAGTGGGATCAGGGCCCTAGACATGTCAGCATCATGAAAAATATTCAAGCAAGAATGTGCTGTGAAGCTTGGTCCCCGTCTGCTATGCCCTGATGTCTGTCTTATTCTGCTCCTTTGAAAGTCAGTCCTCTCTCCTTGACTTTCTCCCCAGGCAGCCTAATAACATCTGGGAGCTTTGGAAGAGCTCTAATATTTACCAAGCACACCAAAGTCACCCAGCAGTCACAGCAGGTCTCTTTGCAGAGAGTGAGCAAGGATGGCAATCTGGGGAGGCAGATGTGATACCTTCAGGGCACATGTTTCTGTGAAATTCTCCTTTCTTGGTGTCGATCTTCCCTGGCTGCAGATGGATGGAGCCGTATGTGAGGTGGTTGCTGATGTCCAGGGTGCGCAACCTCTGAGCTGCGGAGTGACGGTTGGGAATTGTTTCTGGACATCTGTCAAGCTGGGCTGCTACTGGAGTCAAAAAGAATAAAAGTTTGATATCTCTCTGCATCAACTGCCAAATAACATACTTTGTCCAGATCATTAAATCTTCAGTCTTTATTGGGAAACAATGTCCACTTAATTCCATGGATTACTGAGACTCACTTTTGAAAGCCTCTGTGAGATTGCTGGAAGGTTCTAGTACTTCTGCCCCGGGAATTGTGATTCAGTAGATTCCTGACTCCTGGAGGCATTGAAGGGACATTGGGTATGTGGACACCAGAGCTATGATGTATCCTAAGGGCTGAAATTGTGCCTTACAGGGATCAAGAGTGCAGAGGGAAGAATGGTCTCAGTTGAAGCCTTCATTATTGCAGTGACTCATGTGGTCCAATCTCAGTTAAAGCTCACGTTAAAGGCCACAGCACCTGGTGGCTTAAAAACATCCAAAGCAAAAGGTCACATTGCTCCTCAACGTGGCGGGCTTGAGAACATTGGAAAGGAGGGTCTGTTTTATCCTCTGCAATACCCAGTAATGCCCGCCTTCCCACGGAGCCTTTCCCTGAGTGCTCCAGCTTGCACACTTCTCCTCCCTCTCTGAATTCCTCCGGCACTTTTATTTCTGCATCTTGCATGTGCTGCAAGCAGCGGATTGCTCTGCTGCATGGCCACGGCACGTTCTGTCTCGCATCCATTCATTCAGCAAGTGTTCCCTTAGCCCGCTCCACATGCCAGGTGCTGCTCTCATTGCTGGGGACGGAGCCACGAACTAAACCCTTTCTGAATGGAACATAAATTCTGATGTGGAAAAACAGATGACAAACAAATGGATATGTTACATGACATATTAGATGGTGACAAGTGTAATAGAAAATTATGTAAGGAAAGCAGATTGAGTGCCAGTTGGAAGAGAGTTGTAATTTTAGGTGATCTGGAAAACTTTACTGAGAAAGTAACATAAGAGCAAAAACCTGAAGTAGGCCAGAGAGAGACTAATGTGTCTATCCAAGGCAAGAGTATTCCAAGCAGAAGAAAGCAGATGCAAAGGTCCTGAGGCAGAAATCAGCCATGAGTGTGAGGACCATCCTCTCCATCAAATCCTGGACGTTATATATCTTAGTGTTATTGCTTTTCGTATCACTTAACTCAGAACTGAGCACTTAGTGGATATGAGTAGAATCAAAGAATATTACAGCTTAGAAAGAGCTTTATTGCTCTTATTTTGCAAATTAAAAGCCTGGGACCCAGAGAATGAAAGTGACTTGCCCAGTTGTTGATACCTCTACTGCTCCTGGGGCTGTCACTGTCCTACTGCTTTGACTACATTGTCACCAACACTCAAATCCCGCGGCTCCACATCCTTGTTCACTGGTGACTGCCGCATTCAGAGAAACAGCCTCCAACAAGGAAAACCATTTAGGCAGCACTTGCAACACTGATCCACTTCTCTTGAAGAATATGGGTGAGAGTCCATCTCAAAACTGAGGCCACAACCTCCTTGGCTCTCCTGTCCTGCACTTTCTCAGTCCCCAAAGCTTTCCTGGAACTTGCTCCTCCTCAAACCCTTTCTCACCTTGTCCCAGCACAGCGATCTTATCCCTTCTCTATCCCTTCTGCCTCTGTCGCTGGTTTCTTGGATTCCTGTCTTTAGTCTTATCTACACTGCACAAAACAAAGCCCAGAAGTAAGTGGGCAAAGGTCGCACAGAGGAGGGGTTAGGAGACCCAAAGGACAATGTGGCCCTGCAAAAGTTCTCTTTAGCGGTCAGGAAGAAAAGAGGGATGGAAACCTGGCTTTGTTATTAATATTTCTATTTGTCTAACTGTTATCATTACATTTCTACTGGAAATATTGACAGTAACTATTTGCTATTTTATTATTATTATTATTATTTTTATTATTATTAGTGGTGTTGGGGATTGAACTCAGGCCCTCATGCACTCTAGGCAATTGCTCTACCACCAAGCTACATCTCCAGCTCCCTTTTATTATTTCATGAAGACTTTTTATAGCCACGATTTGCAGTCGAAGTTGGAACTCACATCTTGTGAACTCAAGTCTCCACTAGACACTGGTTAAATGAATGAGTGAATAAGTTATGAAATGGATATCTGTGATAAGTTTATTTAGCACATCTGAATAAGAAGTGAAAAGGAAGCAACTCCGTTTTCTTCCTCATGCACTTTCAATACTAGGCTTGACGACATGGGTTTGTTTATTTTTTGCTGAAGGAAGGAAGTTCACATCCACAGGCCCAGCACGAAAGAGAAAATGGTTTCCAGTGAGAACCTGTGATGGCTCATTTCTGTGTCAACTGGACAACTTGCCTGGGTCACAGGGTACCCAGATAGCTGGTTGAGCATTATGCTGGGCATGCCTGTGAGAGTGTTTCTGAATAAGGCTACGTTTGAATCAGTAGGCTGAGTACAGCCAGCCTTCCCCAGGCCATCCAATGCCTGAATACAGCACAAAGCTGGGTGAACAGGATTTTGTTCTGTCTGCTTCACTGTTTTTGAGCTGGGATATTGGTCTTCTGTGCATGAAAGAACTTGTACTATTGACTTGTCTGATCTCAGACCTTCAGACTCCAATGGGAACTGTATCAACCACCCTCCTGGGGCCTCACCTTGCAGACAGCAGATCACGAGACTTTGCAGTCTCCATAATCAGGTGAAACAACTCCTGAAGTTGCATTGATTTCCCTGGAGAATCCTGATTACACAGAGCCTTTCTGTATGTTTGTATGCACTTACGTGAAAATCAGTACCCCAGAATTGCATAGTGTGTGCTCTGTGTAGAAACAGAACTAGGTTTTGATTCTGGCCTTGCTACTTACCAGCTGTGTGACTTTAGGCAAGTTACTTAACCTTCCTTAACACTGTTTTTTTTTTTTTTTTTCCTGCTAAATGGATATAATACTATCCAACTCATAGCTGAGGTTTGGGGTTACTACCCAATATCCAAATGTGCCTTGATGCTTTCTAATCAATTCCTGATTTGTCCATGCAATTCATCCTCTCCATGGCCATGTGATCCTCTAGCCAGCTGTAGGAATTGGCCTAGGAGTGAGCGGGGAGTAGATTTCTGCTCAGGGAGACTTGGAGACATTTTTATTAGATAACATGTCTGGACAAGCTATGGTGACCATCTTGTGACCACAGAGGAACAGGCTGTGTGAGGATGGCAGAGAGGATAAGGGAAGCACCTGAGTCCTCCCCCCAAATCTTTTTGTTTATTAAGATAGGGATATATGCATTCTTCTTCAGAAACATTTCCTCAAAACACAATAGTAACCACAAATTTCCAGAGATTAGGTTGCATTTGTGTGATATACTGAGTAAAATAAATATCTAGTATGATGTGTTATCCAAAATCCATTAAAAAATCCCACTGCCCAGGGCTCATGAAACCTCTTATAAGAGGTTCTCCTTACTGTGCAAACTTGACCACACTGCCTTTCCATTCTCTTAACTGCAAAATGGGAATAATAACAATATAAAAACCTCATAGTATTAGGATTATGTAAATCAATAGATTTTTTTTTTTGCTTTTAAATGACTTCTTATTTTCATTCTTTTAGATTTTTACAGTCTTCATTTTGAGTCAATAGATTTAAAACATGTACAAGAAACTTTCACACATGAGACTCAATATATTTTATGTTATTATTGTTACTATGGCAACTACAATAATTCAATTCGAATCACTAGCACAAATCAAGACACTGATAGGGTAACTTCTTAAATGGTATGATTAAATCCAATGTCATTTGATAGTTGCATTCTTGAAAAATTATGAGTAAATGAAATATTTAATACATACAGCTGTTAGTGCATTATAGTTATATCTGATATTGGGGTTCATTTGATATAATCATACAAGCATGGAATGTAATTTGCTCCAATGCAGCAATTTCCCTTTTCTGCCTTTCCTCCCACCATGTGTTTCCTTTCCTCTGTTTTACTGGTCTTCCTTCTATTTATTTACAGTTTTTTTAAAAATGGGTGCCTTCAGATACACAGAAAGGTGAAATTCACTATGGCATATTCGTACATGTGTATAGGACAGTTTGGTAGGTTTCATCCCACCATTCCTCCCTTCCTCGTGTTTCCCTCCCCCTCAGTCCCCTTTCTCTGCTCCACTGACCTCTATTCTATTTTCATAGGTCATGCTCCCTTATTTGGATCAGTTTCTACATGTGAGAGAAAACACTGGGCACCTGGGTCCTTTCTTAAGCACCACTGAGTTCATCAATTATGGAGTCACCTCCCTCTTGATTTCTTATATCATCATGATTTTCTTCATGGTTTAAGCAGCTGAGCTGGGGGTTGCTCTTTCTCGAGGTTGAAGGCACTCAGTTGTGTTTGTGTTACGGTGGATATTGAATGAATAAACCTATGCAGTACATTTAATACACAGCTTGGCATTGAGTAAAGAATCAATAAATGTAAGTTTTAATAAAAATATGACTAGGTCCATTATGTCTGTCACCAGGGATAGCCTCAAGTGTGATTCATGTTTTACTTAGTTCTCCAGAAGTTCTGATGAGAGGGCAAAATAAAGGCAATAGGGCCAGTTGCTCTGGACAGAAAGCTGGCAGTTTTTTCTATATTTATGATGATTTCCTTAGGCTACATTCCCAGAAGATATAAAACTGGGCACTGGAATTTCAAATTCTCTCCACATTAATTTCTAAATTGCTGTCTCAAAGGGTCGTACCATTTTTTACTACAATCAGAATATATCGGCAAGGGCCTCCTTCACTTCATGTTGGCCAGTATTCTGGAGTTATTATTTAAAACATTTTTTTCTCTGGTAGGCAGAATGTGAAATCTGTCCACCTTTCTGTGACTAGTAGTAACTTAAAAAAATCTTATCTGCACATTAAATATCTTCTGGGGCTGACTGACTTTCTGAAGCAATTACCCAAATGGTAGGAGTTTGGGATGGGAGATTTCCTGTGTATCTCCAAATTTATAGCTGTTTGCTGGTTGGAAATAATTAAAGGGATTGAAATTATTTGCCTTTGTATTGTCTTGGTCACATAGAATTTCCTGGTTATGGTCCTCCTGAACTTTTTGAGTCCCCTTCCTCAATGGGAGTAGAAAAAGGGTAGCCAACACCATAAATAGCGTTTTATTATCAGAGCTGGAGGAGCCCCTGGGAGGAATATATATTTAACAAGATTTCTGTTTACATGAGCAATTTGAGTCAGCTCTAATCAATATTTCAGGACTATTTTGATGACCAGATCTTGCATACCTTTTGCAAAAGAAATAGCACCCTGGCCAGTGGGAGAAAACCTTGCCAGGCCACCTTCCTAGAACTGGGTCCAACATGAAACCTCTGGGCAATCCAGTAGGCACAAGTCTTACAACTCCATTGGACATCTGGTCAACCACATGGTAAGGGAAGGAAAATAAAGAAAAAGTTGAGAGCCAACTCAAAAGGAAGAAACGGAACCTGAAGTCTGTGCTGGTCCAGGCTTGGTATACCTTGCCCAGTGGTGGTGCTTGTCCAAGACCCTAGATGTGTCTTTAGAAATTTAGAAAGCTGACTACCTAACTCATGAGGTTCCCTTTGCCTGAGCCTAAGGATACTAATTGCTATCACTACATGCATAGCTCATTACAATTGTACTTTTCTCATGTACCAGGCCCCATGCTAAATGCCTCACAGTGAGTTGGATACAACCACTGTCAGATTTTACAGATGCCAACCGTCTGGCTGCTCAGATGGTCAGGTGTGGAGTCTGTGCTCTCACCAGCTCTGCTAAAGTTCTTTGCTTCAGAGAGAAGTCCCCCTAGGCTCTTGTCTCTGTCTACAGTTCTCCTTCCACTTTCCCTTCAAATTCTTACTTCCAGAAATTCTCCTACCTGTTCTTTCCCATTAGGAGTCTGATTTGCATCAATATTCAGCACTATCTCATTGATGACCTCCAAACCAGTCCCATTTTTTGACAACATTTCATATTACAAATGTCTTTGCACTTTCAAAAGGACCTTTTTCAAACATTTAATTATGGTTGTAGAATGTTTCATTGCAGTGGGCTGAGTCTGCAAATGGTACAAACAGCAGGCTCACACTCAGTCACAAAGGACCACTCTCCCTGGGCACAGGTCTGTTTAGCACTTTGGTTTTTGAATAACTGCCCCAATAGCTTTGAAAAATGTTTTTTTCCCCTCCATTATTTTCCTAGGGAAATGTCAGATGAACATATAATTTCCAAAGAAGCATCTCTACATTAAAATACAATGTAATTTTAATTGTGAATCTCTTCCATGACTCCAGATCTTATTATAGGATATTCATTCACACCTTTTCCTGCTGGGATATACAACAATGACAGATAAATGGCAAAATGGAAAAAAGATTGAAGAGTGCAGTTAATTCCAAATTATTAAAACACTCCTTAAAATGTTAAGATGAGGTTTAGTTGTGCTGATTTTTCTCACTCACGTTCCCACAAAACATAATTGGAACTGCAGCCGGCAAGAAAAATCTGACTATATAAAATTGCATATCATTTTGCTGTATGATTTGCAAATATATGGAAATAATTGGACAGTTAGTCCACCGTTGGCCAGAGGAGTTTGCATTATATAAGGATCAGTAAAAAAATTTGTCATTTTCTCATGAAAGAAACCTCATTTCCTTTGCTCTGCATTGCTAAAGATGATGTGTAAGGGAGCTGCGAGCCTGGCATTCAGCCATGGAGCCCGCGGTTTGAATATTTTAGATCTGTCAATGGGATTCCTTTTGGCATCTTATCAGAACACAATGAATTTGATTTTGGAGAGGCGGGAGATCCCATCCACTGTTTTCTTGCAACAGAAACATCTATTGTGTGACCCAGTGAGCCACTTTGAATTCCTCTAGCTCATGGTTCTATCTTCAATTGTCAAACAGTTATACTTTCTCCAACTTTTGACATTTCCATTTTATGTGATTGTATTGAAAGGGAATTGTGGCACCTAAGATTTAATTTAAAGCCTGTTTATTGTAATAAGCAGACACTGTGAGGGCTACTAGTCTGAATCTCGAGGACTGAAATGGCTGAATTTGGAAAAATACAAAGATTTAAGGGGATGCAATAAACCAGGAGAATTGGCTTCAGAAGGGAGAGGACCCCCACAGATAAATGGAATTCATATGTTATTATAATCCAGTCTGCAGTACAATTAGGTAAAAGAATGAAAAGATTTCCCTTTTTTTTTTTTTTTTTTTTTTTTAAAACCTGGTGCCAAGGGCAAAATCAGGACCAACACATACAAAGTACACAGGAAGTTGATTTCTTCTTAATCTGACAACAAGTTTCCTATCAATTCCACGTGTTCCACTAGGGAGCCAGATGCCTCAGGGAGGTTTATAGTCGAGACCACCATCTGCAACAACCACATAGGTGGGTGATGTGGTGACAATTAACTGGCAGCACATCTGAGGTTAAGATAGGCTAAGATGTGCTAAGATGTTAGTCTGTAGTCACGTAAAGAATGTTGGATTTTAACACCTCTCTCTCTGACCCCAAACCCTTTGCTTTCTTTACTATGCTGACCTGTTCCCCTGTAAGTCCAGTGAGGTCTTTATTATGGGAGGCCAGACAGAGACAGGAGGATGGGAGATTTGTACCCTGGGTAGAAGTTTAAGCTGAATGACCTTTCAGGTCACTTCTACTTCCAAGGTTAGTGCTCCTATGATCTGTGACTCTGGTAGTGTCCTTACTGAGACAGGATGGAAAAGGGCGAGGTGCATATGCGAACACTAGTGCAGAGAATTTTACCTTTCCTAGTTACTCCCCTAGCTGGTTCCTGCTTCCTCAGAGCTCCCTCACACCACGGCTGCCACACACCTTCAGCACTTGGCACACTGGGTCTGTTTAATCTGGGCCTGTGACTACCTCTCCTGCAGGATTCTCCTGGGGAGGAGAGGATCCGTCTCTGGGCATCTTGTCCCTCTCCTGAAGCTCCTCTCTCACTTTGAGGATGTGGCTGAGAACTGGCACTTTGATGTTCTCAGAATAAATGAACAGATGTGGAGATTTATTTTGTTCAAGCACTTTTTACCATTAATCTAGGGGAGGTACAAATTTCAAAGAAAATGTAGTTCTGACCCCTGAGGAATGGTTTCAGCGAGATGGACAGCACCATCTGTGGGAGGTGTGCAGAATGACCATTGGCTGCATAATTACGAATGATCCCAGCGCAGCAAGGGAGGGGACACATGTAAGAATTAGTGCATCTACACTGGAAAGAGTAAGCTGAGGTTTTGTAAAAGTGCTAAGAGAAGTGAAAAGAGTAGTTTAGCTATGTTTAAAATGGGACAGACAACAAAGAATATGCCTTCCTATAGCTTTGGCCAAGTCATTTGTTAGGAACATGGCAGAAGGAAATGAATGTGTTAGTACTTGTTTGTCTTTGGTGTGTGTGTGTGTGTGTGTGTGTGTGTGTGTGAAATTTTCTGTCCAACCCCCTTTTCCAAAGGAATTTCTTGTATCTTTGGCTAAATTATTTACATGGGAGTTGTCAAAAAACTATAACTTGGCTTGGTTATAATTTCCCTGGCCCAATTAATTGGTCTAAGAATGGACTCCCAGGTCATATTTGGCTATTGTGTCCTTCCATTGGACTTTTGTACTGGGACAATTTATTGGCCAAATCCATAAGACAGAAAATGTAGGCACATTCAATGTTCATGTTCCCCTTAAGAGACCCAGTGTCTAGTGGTAGAGGCAAAGGCAGCACCAAGGGAAAAGCAGAGATGGAAATGAGCCTGGGGCCAGGCTGGCTCCTGCCCATGGTTCCAGGGTTCTTCGGGCTCCGTTACATTCCAGTCTTCCCCCACTTGGTGGGCTAACCTCCTTGTCTCCTTTGCAGAAGGAAGTTGGAGTTGACTTATTTAAAACCAGAAGAACCCTAACAAATGCACTTGTCCATTAAAATGGTGAGAAATGATCAGTACCCTAGAAATGATAGAGACCCCCCCCCATGTGATTAAGGGCAATAAGCCAGAGTAGATCAAGCAAAGTCTGAGAAAGGACTGGAAGTGTTCATGTCTCCACCCAGAACCCTTCCATCCCAGGGCATGGAGTGCGCTTGTCGGTGAGAGAAGAGCTCTCTGCCAGCAACCTTTCAGCAATCGTGGAAGATGTGGGAGGGTGAGATATGGGGAAGAGAAATATGTTTCCTAAAAGGACACGAGAGCTTCTTTACCCTGTTCCTCCTTTCATTCCAGTTCATATATCGTCTGATCCTCTTTCTCTGTAAAATGCAGATCCTGTTGCACCTCACTGCTTCCTCATACACTGGGAGGTGCGAGGAGGTACTAGGAGGTGCTTCGGATAGCTTCACTTTCCACAGACAGACCAGCAATTGCTATCATCATTAAAGTGACTGAAACAATAAACTGAAAACAGCTGCAGTCCCTTTTGTTACCAAGCTAGAATCGGGAATGCCTGTCAATGACGCAGTGATCGCCACCTCTTTACCACAAACACGGATGGCTTGTCAATTGCAAATTCCAAATCAGTTTATTTGTCTTGGATTAAGATATTGCAGTTATTTATTTTGTATTTTTAACCAGGGTAGGGCAGCATTATCAGTCATTTTCAAGTTAATGATAAATCTTACAGAATTCATTGCCAGTGGGTTGCAGACACTAGCATAGCCCTGAAGTAAAGCGGACCATTGAGCCCTCTACAAACCCCCTTAGCCACTTACTTTATGAACCATCACCAACTTGAGCATGGAAGAGAAAAAGATTTCAGAGGTGGGCAGAGTGATCCTGTAGAATAATGTCATACAGATCACGTGAGGAGAGACTTGTAGGAAAATGATCTCAAAAATAATAAATGTAGCAGAGAATGAATTGATAAGTTGAGGAGAGACCTCATTGTCCATCAAGTTCCTGGTACTGCGACCTCCTTAACATGTGTGGATCCCATCTCTCTCTCTAAATCCCTATTGATAGTCACCAAAATTTTCATGGACTTTTCCTAAATCACTACCACCAGCTCCCGATGGGCCCCCAGAAGCATCCCTGAATTAGTGAATGAGGCTCCTCCACTTATGGCAGGGAGTTTCCTGATGAACGAGCTCTGCCCCCTCTCTCCTTTCCATCTTCCACTTGGGTGGAAAGGATAGGTTTCTTCAGTTCTTTTATTGGACTGTAACCCCCTTTGTGCAAAAGTGTAATCTCAATTATGCCAGGACAACCTCTAGATAATACTAAAGCAGAGAGAGAAAGGAATTTCCAACAATCTCTTCCTTGACAAAAATCTGCATTTCAATACTATTGCCTGGTTGCAAATTACTGTTTTGCATAACCGCCCAGCGATAATGATTCATTTATTTGTTCCTGGAAGACATATCTTAATTTTCTTACCTTCACCCCAGGCAAGGCAGATGGGCGATTTAGATTGATTATACAGATTATGTACACTTAAATGCAAAGGAGAAAAACTCATTAATTGCTTTAAAATATTATCCTGATAATTATCCTTATTTTATGGAAGAAGAATCTGAGGCTCAGGAAAACTAAGTGACTTTCCCAGATCACAGTTAATAAATGGCAGAGGCAAGACTGAAATCTTGGAATCTGCCATTGACTTCAAGAGGCTGTTCTGGAATGCTGAAAGGGTCTGCCTAATGCAGACAGAAAATCTGGAGTTCCCAGGGGATGAGGAAGTTAGAGAGAAGTTGGAAGAGGCATAGAGACAGAGGGCAGGCATGGTGAAAGCTGGATCAGTCCCTCTTTTCCTGCACTACCTCCCTGTATTTTAATTGGCTGGCGACACTTGCATGTCCATGCGGTTGCCCTGCTGGCCCTGTACTTCTGCAGTGAATTTTATGCCACATGCAAATTCTTGGCCTTGAGTAGCTTCTCTTTATTCTTTTTTTATTTCTTCTTTTTTAGATGAACATGAGAGTAGAGGGTATTTTGACAAATTATACATACACATAGTATATGTTATTCTAATTAGGATCCCATTCTTGTGGTCATACACAATGTGGAGTTTCACTGGTGCTATATTCATATATGAGCATGGGAAAGTTATGGAACCAATCTAGATGTCCTTCAAAAGATGAATGGATAATGAAAATGTGGTACATATACACAATGGAATATTACCCAGCCATAAAGAAGAATGAAATTATGGCATTTGCCAGTAAATGGATGGAATTGGAGACAATCATGCTAAGTGTAATGAGCCAATTCCCCCAAAACCAAAGGAGGAATGCTCTCTCTAATATGCAGATGCTAACAAACAATAGGGGGTAGGGAAGAATAGAAGTTCAGTGGATTAGACAAAGGGGAATGAAGGAAAGCAGGGGAGATGGGAACAGGAAAGACAGTGGAACAAATTGGACATAACTTTCCTATGCTCTTTTTCTTTCTTTCTTTTATGTGGGGAAAAGAAAGTCTCATAAAACAGGTTTTTTCCCATCTGGGGAGCCCACTGGCCTAGGCATAGAGCCAACCTGGAACAGAGGGAGTGGAAGACGACATGATTTTGGAGTGAGATCTCTGGAGTCTTTTGCAGAAATTTTGTGGTGAGGATTTGAGTCTCCAGTCTATGGAATTGAGGGTTTCAAGCTCACTTTATCTAACTGTCCTTGAGGCAGGCATGCCTTGACTGACCCCTAGTTTCTTGGCCTCTCTCCCATTCCATTTTTTGGGGGGTGTAAAGACTGACTGTTTTATTCCCTTTCATCTCCAGCATCTCTCGTGGTTTCCACTTGATAGTGACAATAAATACATGGCTGACTTGACGTGTGTTTGAGATAACTGGTCTGGTAAGATCATGGGAGGCAGAAGTCTTACTGAAGTAGGTTCAGGAGAAAGCTTGGGATGGAAGGGAAGTAGAATCCAGCAGCCACCTGTTCGAGAAATTGGGTGGTGGCAGCTACATTAGGTAGCACAAATGAATGAGTGCATTCTTGTTTGAAGGTAAGGAAGCCATGGCTTTGGAATGTTAGGCACATAGGGGAATTTATTTGAGAACAAATTGTTTTCTCTTTGATTAGATATTTACTCTAAAATAATATTATGGCATTTGCAGATAAATGGATGGAATTGGAGAATGTCATGCTTAGTGAAATAAGCCAGTCCCAAAACACCCAGGCCGAATATTTTCCCTGATAAGTGGATGATGATACATAATGGGGGTGGGAGGATGGGGGGTGAGAGAAGAATGGAGGAACTTTAGATTACGAAGAGGGAAATGAGAGGGGGGTTTATGAAAGGTGGTGGAATGAGACAGAGGTCATTACCCTATGTACAGATGTGATTACACACATGGAGTGAATCTACATCATGCACAACCATAAAAAGGAAAAGATATACCCCATTTATGTACAATGAATCAAAATGCAGTCTGTAAGAATAAAAAATAATTATAAAACAATTCATGTTTAACAGTCACTGAATATCCATATCTCACCACCTCCTCTGTGATGGGTGTCATTGTATCAATTTTGCTTCTTTAAGTCTTTCAGGACTTTCCAGAATTTTCTGAGTACAGTTTACAGTTCACAACATGACCTTCCCATTTCTCTAGCCTTGACTCTGCCTACCCTCCAGGATGCTAGGCATCAGCTCTGCTAAACCACCTGCAGCTTCCGGAAGCCACCATATTCTTTCACCCAAATCAGCTGCCTCCCAGCACTGTTCTCTCTGCTCGAAATCCCCTTTCCCTCTGCCTTTCTGCTGGGATAAATCCTCCTCTTAGTGCAGGCACGGGCTCCTGCAGAAAGACCGCCCCACCCAGCCCGGGGCTTCTCAGAGCAGTCTGCCCTTCCTCTCTGGGCCCCACTTGTCTAGATGCTGAGGTTTTGACGGCAGGTGTCATGGTCATTTGCCTCTTGTCCCAGTTCCTTGACCTGCCTCTTAACAGGACTGCAATAATTTTCCATCAGCTGAATGAAGCAAGAGCAGAGAACACAGCCAGTTGCAGCAATATTTCAAAACTCTACTGCCTGTTTCCATTTTACAGCTTTAAAAGACGAATGTTTTATTGTTTGCTATTTTTATGGCTGTTTGGTTCCGAATTCTCCTTTTCCCTCACATCACTGTGTGGTCCATTTCAGGTCTGTACAGAGTTCTTGAAGGCAGTTATGGCAACAGTGATGCACAATAAATACGTTCTTCTTTCTCCGACGTAATTGCCCATCTCAGGACCACGTCCTATTCCTGAATGTGCAGTGCGTCAGCAGGTTAGTCTCCCAGGACCGGCTGTTTCCAGTTTCCAGTGATAATATTTAGGGTGGCTATAAACATCTTTGCAGAACTAAAGCATACACACTCTCTCTGTGTGTGTTTCTCTCTCTTAGAATTAATTTCTTGGGATAAATTCTCCAAACTGATATTCTTGGGTCAAAGAGTATAAACATTTTTATGACTCTTGTCACCACATCTAAATTGCTTTCTGCAAAGATCGTGCCACTCGATAGTGCCACCACCATCATGTCTGTTCGCCTTCAAGTCTCCTGATAGCTTTTTGCCATTTGAAAAAAAGAATGAATGGGCATGCTTCGATTACACTGGTGGATACAAAGTTGGTGCTTGGAATATTTTAAGGCACGTTTCTTTAATTGTCAGCAAGGAAGAGGATTTCCTTGTGTTTCCTCTTCGTATTTCTTCTGTCAGTTATCTGCCATCTCTAGTTAGACGGGAGGGGAGAGCAGTAATACTAGTAGTGAAAAAAGCTGACGTAGTTGTTAGAGAGTAATCAGGAAAGCTCCCAAAAGACAAAAGGGGAGTTTCCACTGGTAAAAATGAACGAACATCTTCAATGGACGTTTGACGGAAGACAAGCCAGGTCAGAGGGCAGGGACACAGTAACGGGGCGTAATCACTCACTGTTATCTGGAACTTAATGTGTTAGAGATGTACAAATTGCTTCCTGTGGGTCCCCTCTTTTAATCTTTAGAATCATCTGTGTCACAGATGTGGAAACGGAGGCTCAGTGAAGTTAGGAGTCAGGTTTGTGTCACCTGACACTCCACAGAAAGCCAGCGTTCAGACCCAGGGGCTGTCCCCTTCACCACTGTTCAGCCAGCCCCTCAAGGCTGGGTTAAAGAAGAATTATGTGTGATCCTGATTCAGAGAGAGAGCTGCTGAGAGGGCCATAGTGAGGACAGCGGTCCGGGGATGGTGATGGGAGCAACGGTGGCAGTTTTCCTATATGAACCTGGGGGCATATTTCAATGAGATTTCTGAGCAACACTTGGGCTTTCAGAACCAGAGAAGACAAACGTCAGAGTGAGGGATGTTCTAGGCTTGTGGGTAGCTGGCTAACTGCAGCTGGAGCTGGGGAGTGGGTCCTGCAGTCTGGAGTTGATGAGGCTGTCCGGGTCAGACAGGGACCATGCTACCCTGGCTTGGCTGTCCGCATTCTGCCACCACTTCTGTCAACACTACCGCTGTCTGACCATGGACATTGACTGTAGGAAGCAGCAATCTGTGATGCCTCTTGCTTGCCGGTTGCAGGCCAGGCCACAGGGGGTGTCACCAGCCATAGCTGTGTCTTCTTCTTGGCTCTAGCTCCTACCACCATGGTCCCTGAATCACAGGAAGCCCCCTGGGGCTCCAGCTCCTGACTCAGTATGGTTGCTCTTCCTTTCCTCCTTTGGCACAGGAAAACCAGGTGCAGAGAGAAGCTGCATTTTCCAGACCCCCAGCTATTGGGTGGAGGAGCTAGTATACAAACTTGGGGGTCTGCTGAGGAAACGGAGGCTTAGAGGGTCAAGAATTAGATCCAGAGTCTCATCCTGAGTCGGCGATGGAGCCCGAATCCCAGGGCAGGCTGTCTGAAGATGGAGGAGTGCAGGCGTGATCCTGGCATGGAGAGCTCCCTATTCCTGACTCTGCTGCATGAAAGCCAAGCCACGGCCTCCTGGGAGTGGAAGGGGAGGAAGAGGAGGAAGAGGAGCATCTAGGCCCTTGGCTTTGGGGTTGACTTCTTTCTGAATGCACAAGAGCACACCGGCTGAGTTTTACACACTGGCTCTTTGTCTACTGCACAGCTGGCCCTGATTAGCTCCAGGTATTATCTCCCTCTCCAAAGCTCCTGCCCATCAGGGGCTGATTCTCTTGCCCTTTGCCCAAGCTTTTGATCAGAGGGTGCCGGGCACTATAGCCACAGCTAGGAAGCTGTTCCTTGGGGCTTGGTGGGAAGGCTTCAAAGGTTGGAAAGCAATTTGCAGCTTTTGTGTGGAAGGCCAGGGGATTTGGCCGGGGAGTGTTCCAGTTGGTGGGGGCACTAATTAGGCCCCGTAACTGTTGGGCCACCTCACCTTAGCTTGAAAGCCATCCAAGATGATGGGGTAGAGAGCACAGGGCCACTTTGTGCTCTGCAGGCTGTTTGCTACTGCTGTGCAAGTGGCAGGTTTGGGAAATGAGGTCTGAGGAGAGCAGGACTCAGTAATCCCCGGGAGCTTGGCCAAATGGGCTCCCCTCGAGCCGGGGTCCTGCATTTCTATCCCGCAGAAGGTTGTGCGAGGCCGTGACACTTGAGTGTTAGACGTTTTTTCCTCCTGAGATGTCTGTCTATGCAAAACTACAAATTCTAGATCACATATACTGGTTGTGTCCTTATTAATAAAAGATATCCATTCTTATCAATGAATTAACTGTTTCCATAGTGACTAATGCACTTTTCAAGAGTGGGATTGTAATATTCTAAAAGCAGCTCCTGTAAGGAAATACCAGAAAAGTCATAAGACATTTGTATTATTTATTTATCATGATCCTGCCAGGTTCTTCATAGGAGGAGAGGAAAGGAAGGTTAGGCCACTTTTTGGGGAATCAGTGTATGTGCTGAGCTGCAGCCAGGGGCTCCATTGCCAAGGTCAAACAGACTTGGTTCTGATTTTGATTTTTCTGTTTACCAGCTCTGCGACTCCACACAAGTAACCGAGGCTCTCAGCTTCAGCTTTCTCACAGGGATAATCGTGGTGTCTCTTAAGACTGAGTGACGAATGTGTTGAGTGTGGATCAGTGTCGTCACCACCTCCGCTTTCCTTCCACCAGTTGCTGAGGACAAATCACCAGGCAGTTCAAACCCCCGCTCTCCCTCTCGGTCTCTCCCCTGCACCTTGCTGAGGCAGGCAGCTTGCTGAGCCTCTGCCATCAGTTCCTGTCTCATCACCAGCACGCCAGGGAGCAATTCCTTTGCTATCTTAATAAGTGCACATTTGGTCTTGAATTTGGACTTCACACCAACAGGAAGGACTGGATAAACGAATGCAGATTTGCTGAAGAGTTGCGCTGAATATTGCAACTTAGTAACTCTGGGGGCTATCTGCTCTGCTTAGGTCAATGATGTCTTTCTTTTGTCCTTATGTTTTGATCTGCTCTCCACTTCGGTCCTTCTAATGTACATGATAGTGATTCCACAGGACGCCTGTGCAAGGTACCCAGGGTCTGTGCATTCTGTTGAAAGGGCTTTGTTGTCCTGATGACAAATTCTCAGGAGCCTCAGGTCACTTTCTGTCCTGTGCCCCTCAGGCAGCAGCATTTGCAGACTGAGTTTGTGCATAGTAAGCAACGAGGTGTAGCTGCTGGGTGGCCTTTGCCTCTTGAAGTGTTCTGTATCAGTCTTGAACAAATGGAGTAAGTGTGTTTTAAAAGTATTTGTGAGCTGGGTGCGGTGGCGCACACCTGTAATCCCAGCACTAGGGAGGCTGAGACAGGAGGATTGAGAGTTCAAAGCCAGCCTCAGCAACTTAGCGAGGCCCTAAGCAACTCAGTGAGACCCTGTCTCTAAATAAAATACAAAAATAGGGCTGGGGATGTGGCTCAGTGGTCGAGTGCCCCTGGGTTCAATCCTCAGT
>JAJEJO010004201.1:102813-131067 GCA_020662805.1 Glaucomys volans
AAAAAAAAAAAAAAAAAAAAAAAAAAAAAGAAAGAAAAAGAAAAAAGTATTTGTGATACATCAGGAACTCTGCTCCTTGCTTATGGGAGTTTGTGATTTTAATTAACACAAAAATCTGAAAGGAAGGCAAAAGGTGTCAAGCATACTTAGAAATGAATTCAGTTCTACTTTTCAGCTCTGATACCATATCATAAATGGGCTTCAGCCTCCTCATCTTTAAAACCCCAATCCTAATAACTGCTTCAGAGGGTTATATGGAGAGTAGGTGAGCCATCATATGCAAAGTTCAAGTTGGGGAAAATAAGCACAAATTCTTTTTTCCTCTCTAAATTTGTGTTGAATAAGTTTTGCAGGTACTTAACCCTTTAAAAACAGCCCTATTTGGCTTTTTTTGTGTGTGTGACTTTTCTTCCCTCCTTTGTTATCCTAAGTGTAATCCAACATCATCCTTCTGAATGGTCCTGGAACTCACCCTTTTTAGGCTGCTAGAATCTGTACTAAAGTCCACATGCCTTCTGTGATTTTGCTTCCTAGCAATTTGTTCCTGTACTATTTTCTTTAGAGAAAGCTTTTCCCCCCCTACAGTTAAATTTCTTCCTCAATAGAAGTGAGAACAATTCAATACTCAGAAGAAATGAGCACTGGGGCCACAATTGGGATTTTCAGGAAAACTTCTTAGGTAAGAAAGGATTGACTTCCAACCCACTGTTCCCAGTGAGACCCAGCCCAGACAGCTCTGTAATCTTAGCATTTACATTTAAGTCTATTATCCACTTTACAAGATTGTCTGTAGGGGGTTGATTTTTGCTTATAGCATAAGGTAAGAATCTGAGTTTTCTTAAATTCTTTCATTTCTTATACATAATCAATTATGCCAAACACCATTGCTTGGAACATCTGTATCTCATTATTGAATTTCACTGTAAATGTTGAAAATTAATTGACCAGGAGTGTAAGGTTAATTTCTGGGGCCTATTCTCTTCCATGATCTCTAGGTCTATTTTTTCTGCCAATACCGCACTGTATTAATTGCTGTAGTTTTATGGTAAGGTTTGGAAATGAGTAGTGTGGTTGTGGAAAATGGTTCATCTAAAGATCTTAATGTCCTAGTCCCTGGAACCTGAGACTGTTACTTTAGATCATAAAAAAGAGTCTTTGCAGATGTGACTCATTCCAGGATCCTAAAATGGAGGGATTAGCTAGGTTTTCTGAGGGGTTCTAAGTGAAACTACAATTATCCTTATAAGAAAAAGAAGAAGGAGACAGAGGGGGATGTGAAAATAAGACAGAGAAATTTAAAGCTGTTGGTGTAGAAGACTTTGGAGTGATTTGGCCACAAGCTAAGGAATGCAGGAAGCCACCAGAACCTTGAAGAGATAAGAAATGAATTCTCCCCTAGCACCTCTGGAGGAAGGGTGACTCTGCTGACACCTTGATTTTGTCCCAGGGATAGTGAGTTGCTGATTTCAAAGTTCTGGTCTCTGAGACTGTGAGAGATACATTTGTGTTGCCCAAGGACTCTCTTTTGTGATTTTTTTTGTTATAGGAGCTAAACGAAACTAATACAGCTGATACGAGTTTTCCAGATCTTCCCTTTAACTTCACCGTTTGACTCTGATATGTTTAGACCTGAATCTGTTTATGTTTAATATACTTGTGGTTTGTTAGGATTTTTGGATCCATAGGTTAATAAACTTTCATAAAATTTGGGGAGTGTTGGGTGTTAGTTTTCATATATTGCACACTTTTCTCTCTCTTCTCCTTCTGTGACTGCTGTCACAGGTAGGTTGTTGCACTTGACGGTGTCCTTGTGAGGATGGTCTCATGGTCTCTGAGGCTGTGCTTTTCTTCAATCTTTTTTTTTTTTTTTCAGATTGGATAATACCTATTGCTTTGCATCCAAGTTCACGGATTATTTCCACTGCTGTTTTAAGTCTGTTGTTCACTCCATGGAGTGAAACTTTTGACTATAGAATTTCCACTTAGTTCTTTCTAAAATGCTTCTATTTATCTATTGGGATTATTTTAACTCATCATCATGTTTTTCTTTAAATTTCTAAAGATAAGTTCCTTTAATTATTTGAACATATATGAATTAACTACCTTGTAGTCTTTGTTAAATCCAGCATCTAGACCCCCTCAGGTAGTTTTCTTTACTTTTTTTCCCCTGAAAATAGGTCATACTTTCCAATTTCTTTGAAGGTTGATGTGCCTTTTTAAAAAAAATGATATATCATGCATTTTAGAATATGTTGTAGCAGCTCAAAAATCTGAAAATTTTGGTAACTTACCTATACCTAAGCTTTGGAATTTGTTGTCCTTGTGGTGAATGGTTTATGTGTCTGCTCAATATTTTATTCTTATTTTTATATCTATATGGCCTAGGATTATCCTTGGTCTGTATTGCTTAGTGGTAAATTAGTGTTTGGGGAAGAGATTTTCCTCAAATAACCCAGTCCATGAAGTTCCCACCTTCTGTTGATGGGTGTCTTAGGCATGGGGTGCCCATTAGAAGCTCAGGTAGTTATCAAGTCTGTGTTACTTTGCCTGGGCTGTTTGTAGTTTTGTCATCAGTTGGGATTGTGTTGAGAAATTGAGTGTCATTCTATGGATTTCTCATTTCTTTCACCTCCCTGTTAAATTTCTTGCTGAGGTATTGCCCACTCCAACACTAACCTTGGGCCTGTAGAGCTGGTGGATTTTGCCACTCTCGGGATCATCTGCTGAGGATGTTGCCTTGGGCATCCCATCAAATCTGCCTTCTCTAGCAGAAGGGCTGCAGAATTTGAACACTTTTTTTCCCTCCCTGGTAAAACTGTCATTTTTTTTGTCAAGCTAGAAAAGACTGAGAACCCTTCAATTAATAAGGTCACAGACTCCTACTCTTCTTACCTAAACTTTTAGCACTTTTTCATGAATACATGCTTTTCAATTTGTGCTTGTCTTTGATTTCCAATAGATGGCAATGGTTGTTTATAATAATTTTGTTCATATAGTGTTTTGAAGAGGAAGATTTGCTAACCTCTTCATATTACCATTGTGGGACATATGCAGGAGTTAGGTTTTTTTTTTTTTATTTTTTAGAGAAGTGACATGATCAGAACGTGTTTCAGGAAGAATATTTTGACTCTCACTGATTAAAGAACCAGGACTGGACATGAGGAGTCTATTTTGGAGAAATGGTGGGTGCTGGGGAGGGAAGGAAAGTTTCAGTGACTCTGTGGAGGCTGGAGAGGCTGGACCCCCGCACTGAGCCCTGGAGGCTAGACACAGAGGAGGATTGAAGAGGCACATCAGAGGCAGAGTCAAGGGACACAGGTGCTGTTTTCCGACATTCAGGGTGCTTCATACTTGAACATCTTACTGTTTTAGGCAGTTCTCTAATTTTTTGTTTGTTTAGCTTTGTCTTTCCTCAGATTAGAGCTGGTGTCAAGGAGAGAGGCCCATTCTATTTTCCTGTGATGTATTCTCCAAAGTCTGCCACATTGCCACCCCTGTAGTGGCAGTTTAGTATACATCCATCAGCTTGATTCACACAGCATGATCATTCTGAGTCACGAAATTCCAATTTCGGTTCTGACTTGCTTTGCAGCCTTAGATAAATCAACTGGCTTTTCTTGACTTCTTTTTATCTAGTCAATGGGAATTATAAGCATACAGCAATAATGTTAATATGAATAATGCCTCATTTTTCCCAGGGAATGTGATAAAGAACAATAGATAAACCTCAAATGAATATCACTGGCAAGCTCTAAGTGTGCTCTGAATAAATCATAAATTTCTCCAATGATCGGCTTACCAAATGTGTTTAGTACAGACTATTCCCTATCTTCACATCATTGGGACGGTATGAACAGATGCCTGACTTCATCGTGTTTTCAAAAATGCCTAATGGTTTTCAAAAACCTGTGTGCGATGTGTGGGAATGACCATTTCAAAGAGAAGTGATAAACCACAAGCTGGTTTTCAATATCTAGAGAGAGGCAAGCAGACCTTAGGTTCCCACAAAATTAACACATCATTGTTCTTTACAGTCAGACCTGAGGGAGGCTGTTATTCTCTTTTGCTATGTGGATGGGTTCTTAAAGCAGGGAGAAGATGTTCCTAAGAAGCAGGAAGAAGCCAGTCTGGAACACATGCAAATTTTCTACATTTTTATAGGAGATGAAACTTTTTCCCCTCCATATCAGCTGTCTTAGCAGACACATCTTCATGAATCAATCTAGGAGATATTCTCGAACATAAATGGAATGTGGATTTCCCAGGTGTCTAGGGCAGCTCTAGAAGAGAGAGCATGGGCAGGTGGCACTCAGGTCTGGACTTCTTACAGGTTCTTCCCTCTATGAACCCAGCTGCGCCTGTGAGTCCCTCTCCTCCACTGTCATAGGGGGCAAGCCTAGAGGCCATTATTATTAACATCACAAATACTTGGTCCACCTACTGAGATCAGTTAAGGCCCTCAGACATAAACGCCTTCAATATCAAAGAGCTCAGATTATCTTTCAGGAAAAACTTCCAGAACCCATTCAAGGATGGGTTGAAATGAGCTTTTTAAGAATGGACCTATGTAGAAGAAACCAGCTTGTCTGGTCAATGACATTTTGACATTGCAAATTCAAAATCTCCCATGCAAAATATAATTCACCCCAAAGAAACAAGTGACCTATAAAGAGATATGATGATGGTCTCCAACTGCACCAAGGAACCCTAAAACTCTCCTCTCTCACTATTCAATCCATAAGCAGCTCTTCCCTAATCCTGTCCTATAAATGAGTAATTCTGTATCACTATTGCTAATAGCTATTTTCTTTATATTTCTCTGCGCTCAGTCAAATGGAATAAACAAATAAATAAGATATATTTACTTCCTTTGGCCAGGTCCAATGAAGGGCTGAAACACAGGGAGGTAGATCGAGGCTGCAGAACTGAAAGATGCCAGTCATCCTAGCCCACTTGGCCCCCTGGAGGAATATTTTAAAGTACAGGTAGCTGCGTTTGGAAACAGAAGGGAAAAAGGCCAAGTCATTGCAGTCCTTGGCCACCAACGCCTGTAGCTGCAGTGGCCAGGCATCTTCCAGGAGCAGGGTGCGTTCCAGCTGGAGCTGAGGGGTCTCCATCTGAACAGCCTCAGGTGGTTACTGAATTGGCCACGCACATTTGTAGGGCTGTAAAGAGAAGACTAGCAATCAGTCTCCCCTTGCTGCTCAGCTGCTGGGCGCTGCGATGGACTGGAAAAGGGTCTGTCCTTAAAATAAATAGATCGAAATACTTCTGTGCCTGAAATCTTCTGAGGTTGTTTATTTTGGCAAAGTTACTACCGAAGCCTCAGCTACGGAAATGACAGCGCAGAGCAAGCTTAAGTGCATGTGAGTCCTCTGCTGTCCTCTCAGCCCGGGCCTCGTCTATGTCTCTCCAAAGCTTGCTGGAGCCTCTCATGTGCTGCGGGGATGGCCTTGCGATGGAGCCTGTTGTACTTCTGACCTTCTGCCTTGCATGGGGGACCTGGCATTGCCATAGGATCTTACTTATTTCTCATTCTTCTGGACAGCATGGCCACACATTCCCATCTTGCTTATTTGCCAGGAGTGGAAATAATTTCAATCAGATGCCACTCAAATAAAAGACAATTTATGACTTTTAAGTAGAAATGTGTTAACTCCCAAAGGAGTACCCACGACCTCAAAGAAGACAGAGTTCCAGCTCAGCAGACAGTCAAGGATGCATAAGCCCTTCTCTTTTTCTCTGCACAGTTGTAGGTTTCTATAGTGTATACAAAAAAAAGGACTTCAATCCTGATACCTCCATGGGGAGGTAACGCATGTTAAGATCAGGAAAGCAATATTTCCATTCTCGTTATCTTTTTTTCCACATTGTTTGTTTTTGTATCTGGGATTGAACCCAGGAGCACTTAACCACTGAGCCACATCCCCAATCCTTTTAAATATTTTGTTTAGAGACAGGACCTTGCTAAGTTGCTGAGGCTGGCTTTGAACTCTCAATCCTCCTGCCTCAGCCTCCAGAGTCATTGGGATTATAGGCATGTGCCGCCGTACCCAGCTTCTTTATATATTTCTTTTAAAATTTAGAACTGAGTGAGGAAGAGAGAAGCTGGTGAGTCCCGACAATGTCTACTGAAATTGTTCTGATTTTACTGACACCCATGACTTCTGCAGCCTGTTAAATCCTTTTATAATTTTGCCTGAAAACTGTCACTCAAAATGCCCCTTAGTCTTATTTGATGTTCAGTTTCCTCATGAAATAAATGGTTTTCCCAGTCACCAGTTAGCACAAACCTGGCTGGAATTCCATCCATAGTGTAAAGGCAATGTTGGCTACTGGTCCTTGGCTTACAGATTGGCTTCCAAATGGGCAGGGAAATTGAAATGTAGAATTTCATTGAAAGTTTGGAAAGGCCCGGAGACATAACACTTCTCTGTTTTTGAGCATTTGCTGAGGCGTCTTCCTAATGCTCTCAGGCCTGAGAATTAAACCCATTGTTTGGATAAAGAGCAGGACTAACTTCTCATCTGGGCATCGACCAAGGCAGGAGCAGGCCATCCTGTGTGTGTGTGAAGCATCTAGAGGTCTCTGCCCCACCCGATGAAATGATATGTTTCCACATTTAGAATCTTGGATCTCAAGACACCAGAACTTCTTTAGCTTGGATTTAAAAGCTTTTCACTATAGAGATGAAAAAAAGTCCACCCTCTCATAGTGAGGAAGAAAAGACTTCTTAAAAGTCTCTTAGGGACCAGAGTGATGGGTGAGAAGGGAGACTGGTAGCTTTTTACATTTAGCAAAGCCAGGAGAGGAGCTTCTCTGAATGTCTTTCACCAACAGCCAGTACTTGAAACTCAGCTAAAGATTTCAACCAAGCAGGGTTGGCTTGTCCCTGATTTAGGATACAAAAGGGAAAAATGAACCAGTAAAAACTGAAACTCTGGCGACTCGAAGGAAATTTTGAAATCCTCCTGATATTTTGATAGTGTTCCTGATTCTAATCTTCTCTTTTCTGATCCATTTGGCTCAGGGCTGCCAGATTAATCTTCCTGAAATACTGCTTTGCATATGATGCTTTCCTTGCTCAGAAACCCACAAGAGTGGCTTATTGTCCCCAGGAGGAGAGCAGAGTCAATTGCCTGGCATTCAAAGGCCATCTTGTGCTGGCCTCTGTCCACCGGCCAGACTCCACAGCTATAGGCAGAGGATTCTGTTTTTCCTGAGCATCCTGCACTTGTTCTTATCTATTAGATTTTCCCTGAAGATGCAAGCGCTGATGTGGTGTGCTTGAGATGTACTTAAGGAGCTTGTTAAAAGCATCCACTCTCCCTGCTTCTTCTTCAGGGATGGCCTTTGCCCAGCTCTGCTGTCTAAGTCTTTTTCTTTTTTTGTAGGCTGGTTTCAGTTTCACCAGCAGCCCAACTTAAATGAGTGGATGTAAAAAGAAGAAGACATTCTAGCAAGAGGGAAAACCAGGCTTAAACTTAATGCTTGGGAGCCACCGATCAAATCTGAGTCTGCAGACTGTGTCTAAATGACCTAACATTGCCTCATGCGGCTGCACAGGGAATCTAATGCTCTTAATTAGACAGGTGCCAGCTTTTGGACGGAAGAGAATTGAGTCTAAGTCCTCACTGACTTCCTGGGGCCGGGCTAGTTTGGGGAAGCCCCAGGTTCTTAGTCATCTAGTTCATTCACTTGGAGAATGGCCACGTCATTGTGGGGATTAGGTGTTGGAACACATGAGATGTTCTTGGCCCCTAGTGGGTACTTCATAATTGCTGGTTACCATCTCTTCTGTCTGTTTGGGTAGCTGACACAGGGTGAGGAGCCAGCTATTCTGACACTGTGGCCGATGCCACCAGTGCCCTGCCTCGTCCCCATTTTCAACTGCCACCCTGCATCCCTGTGCTTGAGGATTTTCTCTGAGGCAAGTTTTCCCTGGCCCTGTGGTAGGCTTAAAATGCCAGGGAATGAACGATTCTGGAACGAATGGCTTTCAACACATACCTATGGGAGCCTCCTCCTTCATCCCTGGGTGTGATAACTCAGAGGCAAATTTTACCTTGACTCTCAGGATGACCCCGTGGGATTGAACTCCAGATGCTTGTGGCAGTACGGGTTTGACGATGCACCCGTAATTGGTGACTGCTCTCCCTGGTGACACCCTCTCCCCCTGGTGTCACCCTATCTCCCCAGTCTTTTCATCATTTCCCAAATAAAAGTCTTGCTTTCAAATCCTCATCGCAAGGACCACTTCTTTTGGAAGAATCCAAACTGAAATAGATCAGAAGTCTACATGTCTTTTCAACCCCTCCCTGGAGGGCTGGTCGAGCTGCTCCCAACTGTTTTATGGATCTGGGTGGCAGTGTAGGTATATCATCTCAGTCCTCATAAGCCACGCTGTCATCGCACAACATAAGAAATGTGACAGAGGCCATCACATGCTACATCTTAGTCACTCTAATGTGTAAACTAATACAACCGTCGGGCTCATTCCCCGTCTCTGATATTAAATGATGACTGAATTATTGATAGCCAGTCCTATACTCCCTTGAATCAAATATTAATACCGAAATCTCTTGCTTGTGGTGGCTGGATTCTTTTTGAGTGATTTCATCGCTCAGAAATCTGACCACGTCTTTCACCTCACCCAAGATGAATTGGATACATTTCGGGAAGACAGCTTGAGGAGATGGAATGTTCAGACGTTGGCTGGCGTGTGGCAGGCTTTCCTCGGGACAGGTGTCAGTCACCACAGAAGGATTTCAGTTGTCTGAGACTTTCTTTAGGGGCTCTTAAGAATTTGTTTTTGCTGACCTATTTTATGGTGGCTTGGAGTTGGGAAGCACATGGCAGGACTGGAGTGGACTTTCCATTTGCGCTTCTCACATTCAGGATTTGGCTGCAAGGATCTCGGCCTCTGTAATCTTACCCTCTTCTGGATTCTCTAGACTTTTGCTCTGTGCTGCTGTCATGGTTCTCATTCATGTTCTGGATTACGAATTTGTTAGTAACGAGTCTCTTCTTTTATTCTTGAGGTTGCGGAACTCAGTGTTGAGGTTGCGGAACTCAGTGAGGAGCCTTATAGCTCATCATTCTCACATCCCAGCAGTTAGTGAAGAACCTGGGACATCGTAGGTGCTCTATAAATGTATCTGTTAAATGACATTTGGCATTAAATGCATGCAGTGTTGAAACCTCAGATGCAAAAGACCTATCATCTCAGTAAGTTTGGTTGCTAACGGGTACTTATTTGGTATCCTTATTATTTGGATCAGAGATATTCTCTGTAAAGATTTAAGAAGGAAGAAATTATGCTAAGAGGTCCTTCAGAAAGATGTTAAAAGCATGTGTTATCGTTTATTAGTTTTATTAATATTGCTGGCTCTCAGTGCCATGCCTTGTCATTCAGTAAACATTTGTGGAACACTTATTATGGTCTGGGTACTGTGCAGGGTTCTTGGGATATATAGCTTTAAAAAACATTGACATTCATTGCTTCATGCTCTTAGGCAATTATAAATCACTGGGAATGTAAACAAGAGTCATAGCATTTATAATATTTTCTTAATGTGTTGCAAAAACAAGAATTAAGTTATCATTTCTGATCAAATTCTATGCTTACAACTTATGTGAAGTATAAAATTTAAAAAAAGAACTCTGACCTGTTTCTAGAAATTAGTCAATATGTCAGATATGAATTAACTGTGACAAGCAAGTGTTGATTTATGTTAAGTGTTTGCAATAATCCTATGAAGTATGTACTATTATCATTTTATTCTCCAGATAAGAAAACTTTCCTGAGGTTAGTTTCATAGTCAGTAGGTGGTAGATTTGGGACATGAACCCAGGGAGTCTGATTCTAACACCTCCTTTCTTAACCACTAAGGAACACTGTTTCTTATATCTGAATCTTTCCCTTTACTTTGGTTACCAGGAAGTTTGCAGACAAACCTACCATTGAACTTTAAATTTACATATACATTAGACTTGAATTTGTTTGAATTTGTTTTTCTTTTGGTTTTCATCTACTTCTACTTCAACTTCTGTTATTTTTATTTTTATTTTATTTGACCAAAACAAATCATTTAACTTCCATGGGTTGTATTTTTCTCATCTGTATTGATAAAGACTTTAATATTTGAGGTGCTCTTTGTAGATGGATACAAATAATAACACTTGTAATTTATTGAATATGCAAAAGTTCACACATATAAAAACAAAAACTTTGAAAACTAACTTCCATGGGTATTAAATTATTTATTTCAAATTCAACCTACTAAATTATTTCAAAATTAATTTCAACTTCAAATTTAGTATAATTTGATCTTTTAAATACTACACATTAAACAGCAAGCAAAAGACAAATAGAATTGTGATAAAACGTATTGTAATACCTGCAATCAAGCTTATTCTAAGATGTCATCATTGTGATCTCAATTTAATTAATTTCCTCATTAGTCCTACATTTGGTTTTATATTTTCTCAGTTTATCTCTTTGCTTAGCTGGGATCTCTCTAGATACTTCATAATGTTATTTTGATACTTACTTAGGGAAGCAGTAATATTACCAGACTCAAAAGAAAAAGAATATCTTCACTGACTATTTCAGATTTCAGTACCCAGGTTTTATATTGATTCTCAGAGCTTCTCTGATCTTCTGCCTTGCCCAAGGCCACTCAGACGTAAGTCATGACCAGTAGAGATAAACTTATGCTAATAAGGCTTTTTTAGGTCCGAAACTCACATATTTGAAATATGGTATTCTCTCACAATTGATGTACACTTTTTTCTTTTCTATTTTCTTTTTTTTTGTGTTTTTCAATTTTTTTGAGATAAAATTTTATACAAAAGGGCCTCCATTTTAAGTATACACTTCAATGCATTTCACAAATTAAGATGCCAGGTAACAAATACCCAAATCATTCTATATAGATTTCTATTATCACCCCAAATTTCCTTGTGCTCTTTGCTGGTCAGTCCCCACTATGACCTTGGACGTGGCCCCAGGAAACCACTGATCTGAATTTATATTTTTTAAGAGTACCTAGGACCTTATAGCATGCACTCTTTTTTGTGTGTATTCTTTTTGTTCAGCATGTTTTTCCTTATTTTTTTATTTCCTCGTTTTTTATTGGTGCATGTTGATGGGATTTGTTGTTACCTATTGCTCTGCATATTTTTGAGTTTCACTTAAGTTGTGCATATCAGCAATTCATTGCTTTTCATTGCTGAGTTGTAGTAATGGTAGTGATATAGCTAGAGCACAATTCATTTCTCTATTCACCAGACATAGGGAATGTTTTGGCTTTCAGTGATTACAGACAAAGCTGCTCTGCCTGTTCATTTACTGATCTCTGTGTGAATATGTTTTCATGCTTCCTGAACTTAGAAAGTGGAGTTGCTGGATTCTATGGGAAGCATGTGTCTGATTGTTTAAGAACTAGCCTGAATTTCTAAAGTGACTTTAGCATTTCACTCTCCTACTGCAGTGTGAGAGGGTCCTGCAGCTCCACATTCTCAACTTTGGTATTGTTAATTCTTCTTTTTAAGTTTCACCTATTCGATTTGGTGTTCGGCAACTTTTATATGAATTTCTTTTATAAGTATTGACCTTGAGCACTTCTTTATGATTATGGCCAATTCATGCATTTTTAGTTAATGAAGTGTCTATTATTTGTTTGTCCATTGTGGAAAAATGGATTGGTTTGTTTTTATAGAGCTTTGGGGATTTTAAAGTACATTTTGGATAGAAGCTCTTGGTCAGTTATGTTGAGAATATATATGTGGGGAATATTTTCTCCTAATCTCTGTGTATCTTTTCTCATTTTGAAAAACAGAAGCTTTAATTATGTTGAAATTCAATTTCTACATTGTTAAATTCATTGATCTTATCTTCTCCAGTATCTAGGATGCTGTTACTCCCATCTGGTCTCACAGTCACTGTATCCTTTTAATTTTTACCTCTACAAGTTCCATTTGGTTGTGCTGTATAACTTCCATTTTTCTCTTCATTATGTTCATATTTTAAGTATATGAAGTATTTTTATAATATCTGTGCTTAATGCCCCATCTGGTAATTCTGTCAATGCTGCTATTTAATATCTGTTTTTCTTGGCTAATATTTCTCTAGGCTGGGGGTTACAATTTTCTGCCTTTTTGATGTATATTATTTTAGAATTTATTTTTAGTATACTTTTATATTTGATTGGCACATATAATAGAACATATTTGACATACTGATCCTAATTCATGAATATATACCTAGTATTGGGATTACTGGAGCATATGATAATTCTAATTTTTCTTTCTTTTTTTTTTTTTTGAAGGTGCTGGGGATTGAACCCAGGGCCTTGTGCTTGCGAGGCAAACACTCTACCAACTGAGCTATATCCCCAGCTCCTGATAATTCTGTTTCTAGCTTTTTGAGGAATCCGGAGTGGCTGTAGTAATTTCCATTCCCACCAATAGTATATAAGCATTCTCCTCTGTAGTCTCAAAACTGTTTGCTTATTTTTTTTTGTCTTTTTGATAATAGCCATCTTAACTGGGGTGAGATGATATCTCATTGTAGTTTTGATTTGCACTTTCATGATGATTAGTGACGTTGAGCATTTTTCATGTATTTGTTGGCCATTTGTATTTTGTCTTTTGAAAAACATATGTTTAGATCTGTTGCCCCTTTTAGTTGTATTATTATTATTGTTGTTGCTATTGAGTTATTGAGTTCTGTATGTATTCTAGAAATTAATTCCTTATTAGATGAATAGCTAGTGAATACGTTTTCCATTCTCTGGGTTGTCTCTTCACTGTTTTGTTTTGTTCTGTATGGAAGCTTTTTGGTTTGAGTTAAACTCATTTGTCAACTTTTGCTTCTATTGCCTATGCTTTTGGATTGATATCCAAAAATATTTTTGCCCAAACCAATGCTTTGAAGCATTTATTCTGTTAGTTTCATAGTTTTGGGTCTTAAATTGTCAGTTTGAGTTGATTTTTGTATGCAATGAGATATGCAGCTCTAGTTTCTTTCCTCTGCATGTGGATATCCAATTTTCTCAATGTCATTTATTGAAGAAATTTTCCTTTCTCCAATGCATGTTCTTCATTCTTTTGGTGAAAACTCACTGGATTTATTTCTGGGTTCTTTGCTCTGTTCCATGGGTCCATGTGTCTGTTTCTATGCCAGCACCCTGCTGTTCTTTTCCTACCACTTGGTAGTGTGCTTTGGAGTCAGGTACGGTCATGCCTTCAACTTTGTTCTTTTTGCTGAGGATTGCTTTGGCTTCTCAGGGTCTCTTGTGATTCTATAAACATTTTAAGAACATTTTCTATTTTTCTGTGAAGAATGTCTTTGGTATTTTAATACGAATTGCATTGAATTTGAAGGTTTCTTTGGGTTTTATGAATATTTTAACAATATTAATTCTTCTAATTCATAAACATGGGAATTTTCCACCCTCTTTTTGTGTTCTCTTCAATTTCTTTCATCAGTGTTTTGTAATTTTCATTATGGAAATCCTCTACTTCCTTGGCTAAATTCATTCACGTTTTTTATAGTTATTGCAAATGGGATGGATTTCTTGATTCTTTTTTCAGCAATTTCATTATTATTATATTAAAAAGCCACTGATTCTTATTCACTGATTTTGTAAATTGCAACATTACTGCATTCATTTATTAGTTCTACCAGTGTTTTGGTGGAGTCTATAGTATTTTCCATATATGAAATCACCCCCAAGAGGGAATAATTTGACCTCTTTTTTCTAGTTTTCCTATTTTCCTCTTTTTTTCCCTCTTGTCTTAATGCTTTGGCTCTAACTTTTAGTATTTTATTGAACAAGGGTGGTGAAAGTGAACATCCTTGTTGTGTTCCTCATATTAGAGGAAAGGATTTCAACTTTTTCCCATTCAGTATGATGTAGGCTGTAGGTTTGTGTTGAGGTGCATTTTCTTTATACCTAATATTTTGAGAGTTTTTATTATGAAGTGATGTTTAATTTTTTTGAATGCTTTTAATGCACATATTGAGGTAATCAAATTTTTTTGTTTCATTTTGTTGACATCATGTATTATGTTTATCTATTTGTGCACATTGTATTATCCTTGCATCCATGAGATAAATCTCAGTCATGCTATATAAAATTTTTAATATACCGTTGGATTTTATTCAGCAGTATTTGCAAAAAATTTGCATCAATATTCATCAGTGATATTGGTTGGAAGTTTTCTTTTCTTTCTTTCTTTCATTCATTGTGTTCTTACTTATTGAATGATACTGGCCTTATGGGATGAGTTTGAAGGATTTTCTCCCTTTCCATATTTTGGAGTGTAAATTGAGAAGAATTGGCATTTGTTCTTTGAAAGGTTGGTAAAATTCAGAGGCAAATTTATCTGGTTCTGATCTTTTCTTTATTGGGAGAATTTTTATTACTAATTAATTCTTATTTATTATTGGTCAGTTCCAACTTTCTGTGTCCTTATGGTTCAATTTTGGTAAGTTCAATTTTGGTATGCATTGGTGTGCATTTGTTTTTGATTTTCCAGTTGTTTAATGTAAATTGTTCATAGTAGTCTCTGTGTTGGTTAACTTTCCATTGCTATGAAAAATACCTGAGAAAAACAGCCTAGAGGAAGAAGTACTTATTTTGGTTCATGGCTTCAGAGGTTTCAGTGTATAGTTGGCTGCTTTGGAGCTGGAGGGAGGCAGAACATCATGGCAAGAAGGTATGGCAGAGGGAAGGTGCTCGATTTTATGGACAGCCAGGAAGCAGAGTGTGAGAGAATGTGACTAGTCTGGAGAATGATTCATCTGCTGATGAGAAGAATTGGTATTCTTGAAACATTCTGTAAATATCTATCAGGTCCATTTGGTGTGTAGTGTAGTTTAATCCTGATATTTTTTCAATGATGCTTTTGTCTGAATGATTTTTCCATGGATGAAAGTGGGGTGTTTAAATTTCCAACCACTACTGTACTGTAGTCTACTTCGTTTCGATCTTCTAATCTAATTTGGTGCTCCAGGAATGGGTGAATATGTTTGTGATTCTTATTTCTTCTCATTGATCCCTTTATCATTATATAATGGTATGATTTAGATATTGGTGTCCCCCAAAAGCTCATGTGTGAAACAATTCAAGAATGAAGGAACTTTAGATTATGTAGAGGGAAATGAGAGGGGGAGGGGGCAGAGGTATGAAAAATGGTGGAATGAGACAGACATCATTACCCTATGTGCATGTGTAATTAACAAGAGTGATATTAATGTACATCATGCACAACCATAGAAATGAAAATTTGTACCCCATATCTGTACAATGAAACAAAATGAAGTCTGTAAAAATTTAAAAGAAAAGATATTTTAGAGGTGAAATGATTGATTTATGAGAGTCTTAACCCAATCAGTGTGTTAATTCCTTCACAGAGATCAACTGAATGGTAATTGTAGGCAGGTAGAGTATGACTGGAGTAGGCAGTTCACTGGGGACATGCATTTAGGGTATACAGTTTTTCTCTGGAGAGCAGAACTCCCTCTTTGCTTCCTGGTATGATGTTTCCAGCTGCTTTCCTCTGCCACATCCTTCTGCTATGATGTTCTGCCTCACACTGGGCCCCAAAGAATGGAGTATGCTATCTATGGACTAATATCTGTGAAACCATAAACCTCCAAATAAACTTTTTCCCCTCTAATTATTCTTGTCAGATCTTTTGGTCACAGCAACAAAAAAGCTGATTAAAACATATAGTGGCCAGCACCAGCCAAGTCCTGCACAGATGCCCTGCACTGCAGCTCCCCATATACCAACACGTTGTGATACCTCTGCTGCCATCTTGGATTTTCCCTGATGCCAACTCCACCATCTTTAGTTGGGGCAGTTTCCATCCTGGGATACCTGCTGGAGTCTAGAAGCTTATTATCAAGGTAATTACCAGTTAGCTGCTGCTGCGGCCACCAACTTGGGATGTGGTCACTTATATCCAGGGACATCAGCCAGGTCCTGAAAGACCATCACCATGGGCCCTGCAGGTGTGGCTGCATCTAAGGTATCCCTGCTAGATATGCTAATAGCCACCATCTTGTTGCAGAGGGAGGAGAGAATCTTGCAAGGAGTGGGAAGGTGGGAAAAGGGTTGGAGGGCATCTTGATATCAGCTCATCCAGCCAACCAGCCCAGCACCCGCTGGGATCCCAGAGACAACTCAGGAGCACTTGTTGGGCCCCAACATCAGCCTGGTCCACAACTCCACTGAGCACCTAGTCCCACCAGTTTGGTAACCAACAGGGCCTTCTGGCTCCTCAATCCCCAGTCTCCTTACCATCCCCTGACTACCAACCAGCCCAGTGCCTGCAGCTATATGGCTGGCACACAACTTTTAATGCCTGGTCCTGATTTGCCCAATTCAGAACAGCTTTCCAAAGATAGGTGCAAAGGTCCCAGTGCTTACCTCTCAGGATCTCCAGGGAGAGAGCTTCCTGATTGAGAAGTTGAAAGGGCAGGGCAGGAGATATACAATTTAGAGACTAAATTATGGACCAGGAATTGTGGGGTCCACAAGTGAGGGAAGGGGCTAAGTCCACATGAGTGGACCCCAAAGGAGAGTCCTGGGGTGCAGTCTTCCAGGGGGACTGGCAATTGCTACACCTTTCCTCCAGGAGTCCTGCCTCCAAGTCTGATCCTCCCACCTCAGTAACCATCATCATCCTGAGGGTGGGGTTACCAGCAAACTCCACACAACTCCACCTATCGGAAGAAAAGAGAAGCAGAGAAGATATTGAACTCCAACAGAAACAGGTGTTCAGTTTTCCTTCAAGTCTTTTTTCTCTTTTTCCCATTTTTTACTTTTTTCATTTATTGCTCTCACATCCCCATCATCTTTGAAATCAAGTACCTTTCATGCATCAGGCTACTGAAGACTGAGAGGTTTGAATAAAATATTACAGTTTTGTGATAGATCTTTAAAAAATTTTTTATTTTTAGTCTTTATTTTTAAATTTTTCTCACTTTCTCTATTTTCCTCTTATTTATCTGTTACATTGGAGTCTGTTTCTCCCTTTTCTCATGCTAAAAACCAACTTTTTTGATTCCTCTATCACTCTTCCTATGCTCTAGTACCTCTCTATTCTCACTTCTTACCTCATTAACATTATATCCTATACTTCTCCCCCATCCTCTTTGTCCACCACTAGAAATTGTAGACCTTATTGCAAACTTATTGCCCTGTGCTGTAGATAATGATCAAACACATCTTCTCTGTTTACTCTAACAATACCGTTAACGTCTATTAAATAGGGCCTATTTGGTTTAAGGCTGCATATTGTTTGTATAGAATGCTGATAATATTGATCTCCCCCTTAAAAGGTTAGATATTGAAAACTTGCAGGGACACTATAAACCTATAGTGGGGGGACTGTAATACCATGGATCCAGACTGCTGGAGGGGAAGATACATGAACATTATGGGATATTCTGAAAAGACCAAATTTAGGAATTATTGGGATTGAGGAAGGCACAGAGATACAGACCAAAGGAATGAACAATCTAGTCAATGAAATAATATCAGAAAATTTTCAACCTGAAGAATGAAATGGAAAATCAAATATGAGACGCTTATAAGACACCAAATGTACAAAATTACAACAGATCTACACCAAGGCACATTTTAATGAAAATGCTCAACATAAAACATAAAGATGATTTTAAAGGCTGTGAGAGAAAGTATCAGATTGCATATGGGGGAAATCAATACAGATATCAGTAGATTTCTCAGCCTAGATCCTAAAAGCAAGAAGGGCCTGGAACAACATATTTCAAGCTCTGAAAGAACATGGATACCAACCAAGATTCTTATACACAGGAAAGCTAAACTTTGGATTTGATGACAAAGTAAAATCCTTCCATCATAAACAAAAGTTAAAAGAATTTACAAATAGAAAGCCTGTACTACAGACCACTTTCAGCAAAATATTTCATGAAGAGGAAGTGAAAAACAACAATACAATCAGCAAAGGGAGGAACTACCCTAAAGGAAAAGCCAATCAGAGGTGAAATCAAATCAAGTTAAAAACCAAAAATAAGCCAAAATGACCAGGAATACAATTCATATCACAATAATAACACTGAATATTAATGACCTAAACTCATTAATTGAAAGACATAAACTGGCAGATTGGATTAAAAAGAAAGATCCAACAATATGCTGCCTTCAAGAGACTTATCTCATAGGAAAAGACATCCACAGACTGAAGGTGAAAGGATGGGAAAAAATATATCATGCACATGAACTCTGTGAAAACACAGGGGTTTCCATCCTCATATGAAGTGGACTTCAAGCCAAAGTTAGTCGTGAGGGATAAGGAAGGACATTTCATATTGCTTAAGGGAATCGTAAATCAATAAGACATAACAATTATAAATATTTATGCCCCAAACAATGGAGCATCTCTGTACATAAACCTTTCTGAATTTCAGGAATCAAATATACCACAAAACAATAATACTGGGTGATCTTAACACACCTCTCTCACCACTGGATAGATCGTCCAAACAAAAATTGAACAAAGAAACCATAGAACCCAATAATACAATCAATAACTTAGACTTAACAGACCTTTATAGAATATTCCATCCATCAATGAGTGAATATACTTTTTCTCAGCAGCACATGGATCTTTCTCTAAAATAGACCATATGTTATGCCACAAAACAACTCCTAGCAAATACAAAAAAAATAGAGATGCTACCATGTATTTGATCAAATTGTAATGGAATGAAATTAGAAATCAATGATAAAATAAAAAATAGAAATACTCCAACATCTGGAGGCTTAATAATCTGCTATTGAATGATGCATGGATAACAGAAGGCATCAGGGAGGAGGTAAAAAAAATTCTTAGAGGTAAATGAGAATACTGACATGACATATCAAAATCTCTGGGACACTATGAAAGCAGTGCTAAGAGGAAAATTCATTGCAGTGAGTTCATTCAATAAAAGAAGAAAAAGTCAGCAAATAAATGACCTAACATTACATCTCAAAACTCTAGAAAAAGAACAGATCAACACCCAAAGTAGGAGAAGATAGGAAATAATGAAAATCAGAGCTGACATCAATGAAATTGAAACAAAAGAAATAATTCAAAAACTGACAAAACAAAAAGTTGGTTCTTTGAAAAAATAAACACAATTAATAAACCCTTAGCCACATTGATGAAGAGGAGAGAGAAAACTCAAATTACTAGAATTTATGCTGAAAAAGAAAATTATCATGATAGACATTATCAAAATATCAAACATAATTAGAAGCTACTTTGAAAATCTATACTCCAACAAAATAGAAAATCTTGAAGACATTGACAAATTCTAGAGCTATATGATCCACTCAAACTGAATCAGGAGGACATACACAATTTAAACAGATCAATTTCAAGTAATGGAATAGAAAATGCCATCAAAACATACTAACCAAGAAAAGCCTGGGACCAAATGGATTCTCAACTGAGTTGTATGAGACCTTCAAAGAAGAACTAAAACCAATACTCCTCAAAGTATTCCATGAAATAGAAAAGGAGGGAACCCTTTCAATCTCATTGTGTGAAGCTAGTATCACCCTGATACCAAAACCAGACAATGACACATCGAGGAAAGAAAACTTCAGACCAATATCCCTGATGAACATAGATGCAAAAATTCTTAACAAAATTCTGTCAAATTGCATACAAAAGCATATTAAAAAGATAGTGCACCATGATCAAGTGGGGTTCATCCCATGGATGCAAGTTCGGTTCAACATCTGGAAATCAATAAGTGCAATTCATCACATAATAGACTTAAAGTTAAGAATCATATGATCATTTCAATAGATGCGGAAAAAGCATTTGATGAAATACAGCACCCGTTTGTATTCAAAATACTAGAAAAAATAGGGGTAGTAGGAACATACCTCAACATTGTAAAGGCTATCTATGCTAAGCCCACAGCCAACGTAATTTTAAATGGAGAAAAACTGAAAGCATTCCCTTTAGAAACTGGAACAATGCAGGGATACCCTCTTTCACCACTTCTATTCAACATGGTACTTGAAATTTTAGCCAGAGCAATTAGACAGACCAAAGAAATTAAAGGGATATGAATAGGAAAAGAGGAACTCAAACTATCACAATTTGCCAACAACATGATTCTATACACAGAGGATCCAAAAAATTCCATCAGAAAACCTTTAGAACTAATAAATGAATTCAGCAGGATATAAAATCAACATGCATAAATCAAATGCATTTCTATTCATAAGTGATGAATCCTCTGAAAGAGAAATTAGGAAAAACACTCCATTCACAATAGCCTCAAAAAAAAAGAAAAAGAAAATACTTCGGAATTAATCTAACAAAAGAGGTGAAAGACCTCTACAATGAAAACTACAAAACACTACAGAAAGAATTTAAAGAAAACCTTAGAAGATGGAAAGATCTCCCATGCTCTTGGATAGGCAGAATTAATATTGTAAAAATGGCCATTCTACCAAAGGTGCTATACAGATTCAATGCAATTCCAATTAAAATCCCAAAGATGTTCCTCTGAATGTTTTCTCTGATAAGTAGATGCTGATACATAACGGGGCAGGGAGAGGGTTAGGGAAGAATGGAGGAACGTTGGATTGTGTAGAGGGAAATGAGGGGAGGGGAGGAGGTGGGGAAGGAGAGACGGTGAACTGAGACAGACATCAGTACTCTATGCACATGAATGTTGTTACTCTACATCGTGTTCAACCAGAGAAATGAAGAGTTGTACCCCATTTGTGTAAAATGAATCAAAATGCACTCTGCTGTCATGTATATCCAAATAGAACAAACAATACAGAAACATACAGTGACCTTATTAGTCTCTTTTTATAGCTTTTGATTTAAGATCTATTTTATTTGATACAAGTGAATCTACTCCTCTTCACTTTTGGTTTCTTTGCTCTGCAATGTCAATGCCAATGCCACCCCCACCACTCTGCCTCAAACATGCCAGTGACATAACTGCTGTTCTTCCCTTGTTTTTGTTCTTTGCTGAGGAAGGAAGCGTATCAGGCACCTCTGGTCATCCACCTCGCTTCACCCTCCAGATTTAATGTCTATTATTTTTTGACTGAATAATAAATGCAAATTGCAGATTGCTAATGGCCAGATTTAGCTATATTCCTTTAAAAAATCTTAGGGTTTCTTCTTTCAGGAAGCTTTTATTTGCAGATTAGCTCACCACTTCAAGGTTTTGAAAAGGTCTTTTAGGGTACACCTAGACAATCATTACTCCAGAACTAAGTTATCCCTGCTTCTGAAGCATGGTCTTCTGGGATGTCTACAGATCTCCCTATGTATTCATTGAAGTCTATTTTGGGTGTTAGGGTCTTAGATGATTCTGGTTCTGTGTGTGCTCCTGGAAATTTTTTGTCTATCGCTGTTGAATAATCACTCTTTCCTTGGATGTCACCCAGCTCCAAGAAATTTTACCCTACACACGTGTAAACCGGCATTCGGTCAGAGACTCAAGATTCTTGTGGATTTCTTTAATCATTTCTCTGTTAGGCAAGCTGCTCCCAATTCTAATAATCTTGACCTCCATGAATTCTGATATCTGTCTCCTTACTTAAGATTGTCACATTCTGCCAGGCACAGTGGCACATACCTGTAATTCCAGTGGTTTGGGAGGCTGAGGCAGGAGGATTGTGAGTTCAAAGCCAGCCTCAGCAAAAGCAATGTGCTAAGCAACTCAGTGAGACCCTCTCTCTAAATGAATACAAGATAGGGCTGGGATGTGGCTCAGTGGTTGAGGGCCCTTGGGTTCAATCCCTGCTACCCACCCTGCTAAAAAAAAAATTGTCATGTTCTGTTTGGGTTTGTCCTGCATCACACTTTATAAATTATTTGGAAGCATAAAGTCTGGGTGATGGTAGGGATCACCTCATTTGTTCTATCTTTTCTCCAGGGATTACAGTCCTGTTATGTATGTTGTCCATCATCTCCAAGTAATTATTACTTATGTTCTGATCTTTTGGATTACAGTGAGAAGGCAATTTCAGACTCATATTGCTGTTCAGAAGCAGGAGTCATGAGCTGCATTTAAACCCTCTCTTGTCCTACAATCCATGACCTGCTGACCACCTTGCAATATGTTGACTCTGTCTGTTTGTGTAATCACATGGGTGTGTGTCATTGATGTGCATTCGATTGCATTTCATTGGTCATCAGAGTTTTTTTTCTCCTGGGAGATGCATTGGGTTTGCATAGTTAACTCTCCTCTTAAAGAATGTTTTATTAATAGTCTTGCAACATATTTAAACTGCTTTTATGCTCAATTATTGTATATAATCTCTAAGAGTATTTTTCTTACCCTGTTCTTTGTATTCATTTTTTTTCTACAAACAAAAAGAAATAGTACATATTGAAATTTCATAAATAGACCCATACTGAATAAAAATCCAAAATACTCATTTATATTTGTTCTCTAAACTTCCTAAAAAGAATAAAAAATTACATACCTTATTATATTCATTGTTCTTTTATACCTGCATTTAAAAGTATTTTATGTTTAAATTTGTCTTGGGAGTATCATTATGAACTAATGGACTTTCACAGGTACAATTTGTTTCAATTAATCATAAGACTGTAATAATTATTTTGATGCTGAAATTTTCACAGCTTGGTGGTGCTAAACCCTTTAATTAGAATATTTTTTCCTCTAAGCAGACCTCCATAACTACTCTCGGGCTCCACCCATAATTTCTTCTACTCACTTGCCAAAATCTGAAGCGTAGTGTTGTTCTGCACCGAACAACAAAGGTCGGGTGTCCTCCCTGGGCCAGCCAGGGGGGACCACGGGGTCGAGCAGGATGATGAGTGTCGACGGCTGAAAAAACCACACCAGCCAGGAGGTCTGTCGAAGCAGGATCTCGTTTTAATGAGGAAGTGGGACAGATATATGAGGGGGCGAGTGAGTGAGAAAAAAAACAAAGAAAGGAGAGGAGATACCTGTGGGGCCAATCACCTTAAAGGTCAACAGCCCATGCAGCACACATCAAAGCCTGCAGGGCAAAGGTCTCCTAAGATTTAATAGTGGCCATGAGCTGCTCACGTTCACGGAAGTCGAATGGGCCAATTCTGGGCCACCACCTTGGTGGTACCACTAGTGAGGGGGGCTTTTGCCCCGAGGGTGTTGTTGTTATTACTGTCGCCATTTTAAGGTGTGTCCCTACATTTCCCCCTTTTTGTTTTATTATTTCAACTAGGTGGAGTTCCTGTCTTAGGTTGTTCATGGCAAATCGCATTCTTACCCGTCATTGGAAGCCTGGCCTCCTTAGGGCCAGGGTCCTGTCTTAGGTTGATATGTGGTTTCCACGAATCTTACCCGTCATTGGAGATTCCACCATAGGTAGCCTCCAGGGGTGGAGCCTCAGCTTGAGCCTGTCTTAGGTTGCCCCAGCACTTGGGGTCTTACCCGTCATTGACTCAAGGGGTCCCTATGGCGATGGCAACATTACACCCTAGCGGTGGCATTACGATCCTCCTTGGAGCTGGTGGCCAATCTTTGATATTGAACTTGGACGCTCATTAATTGAACTGCTTCAAGGCGCTTTTGGATTAACTGCATGACCTTGTTGAAGAGACAGGGACCTATAGTTAGGATTAGAAGCAAGATATTCAAAGGACCGATTAGAGCAGATAACAGGGTGGTTAGCCAGGGAGGTTGATTGAACCAAGATTCAAACCATCCCCTTTGGGCTTCTTGTTCAAGTCGCCGTTACTCCAAACACTTTCTTAACTTTGCCATAGATTCTTTGACCACCCCAGAGTGGTCAGCATAAAAACAACATTCCTCTTTTAATGCAGCACAAAGTCCCCCCTCTTGCAAAAAGAGGAAGTCCAGGCCTCGCCTGTTCTGCAAAACAACCTCAGAGAGGGAGGTAAGGGATTCTTGTAATGCAGTGACAGAAGTTTCTAGGGTTTTTAAATCTTGATCTATTGCGGCCTCTAATTGGGCCATTTGTTGTGATCCATGTACCAGGGCAGCTGTTCCTGTTCCAATTCCCGTAGCGGCCCCAATGCCCAGAAGGAGGGCTAAGGTGAGGGACATAGGCTCCTGGCGAAACCGGGTTATGTGTCCCTCCATCTGGTCTTCAAAAGAATTGGCCTCATAATAAAGTACTCTGGGGAACAAACGGACCATGACACAATAATGTGCAGAATTATTAAATATCATGGTTGAGATGCAGGGGGTCAGTCCTGTATTGCATGCCCACCAGGTTCCCGTCTCTGGAGCAAGGAAATGGCTCTGAGTGGTGTCTACAGGATCTGTCCGGGCACACAGGGACCGTTTGCCCTTAGGGGGGGATCCCAAGCATAAGCCTTTCCCTGATACCTCGTGGAGGGTAAGCTTATGAATTCCATTCCAATCACAAATAGAGCTAGAGGTTCTATTATAGGTTCCATTGACTGCAGTTCCCTCATAGTAAGGGGGAGAAGCAGAAAGACATAGCCAGCAGGACCGGGTTAAATTGCTCTGAGTGGAGTTTAGGGCAGAGTATGCTCCCACAATTAAGTTAAAGAGGGAAGGTACTTGTCCTTCGCCTGATTGTCCTAGTATTGTTGTACTAGTTTTAAGTGTCCTGGCAGTAACCGTTTTTGTTTTACCAGGGCTAGATACTGACTGAGGAGACTTAGTGGGACTAGATGGTCTGGGGGCTGATTGGATAGCTTTGTTTGGGCCTATGGGTACTGGAGTGGCCTCCTGTCATAATTTGATGGTGAACCAGAGGCCAAAGTCATACCCAGGAGCATAATACCGGAGACCCCAAGTTCTTCCTTTGAGCCAATTAGGCAAGTTATTTTTATCTTTTCCTTGGTTTGTGAAGGAGATATTAAGTGGATTACAAAGGGGATTAGAGCCCCAAGCTGATTGGGGAGCCTAGAGGTGTAACATTTTTCTTTTCCTGTACGGATAAAATCACGGCGTACTGTGATCCAATCCCAACTGGAAGAGGGGTTCCAAGAAGTTTCCCCAGTGGTTTCACATCCCCAGGCTGCACAGTACAGGGATTCAGGCCCTCCACATTTTCTTATCTGTTGGCGGTTTCGGCCATCCTTGGGGCATACATAAAAATCTGTGTTCCTGAGAAAACACCGCCGCTGTGGGTCCCGGCACCCCCTATAATCCCCCAAATAATTTCGGGGGTAATCTCCTGTTTCGGGACCCTGTAGGGGGATCTCATTGGGTTTATTTACCTCAGGCAAATCCCAGGGGTCTAGTCCAATAGCCAATTGACATACATCTGGGTGTAAAGTGGGCCACCATGCCCCTGGGGGGTGGCTTTCCTTTATGGACCAGACCCTTTGTCCAGTAGGATTTAATACTTCCCAGGTTAATAGCTGAGGAGCATGGGGATTACAGGTTATCAAGGGGAGAGTCCACAGTCCTACCCACGCGGTGAATCCAAGAGGCAGCGCCATCGCCAAGGTGTCAGGAGGGTCAGGGTCCTCTTATTTCTGTTATGAGAAAAAAAAAAGAAAGAAAAGAACCTCAAGAGGCAGAGCTTCCTGGGTTAGATTTTTCACTTTCAGGAGAAGAATGATCATTATCAGTGGAGGGGTGATATTTGATGTTTTTGCAGGTATCCAAATAGGTTTATTCTCCCCAATAGGGAACACACATCCAAACCCTCTCCCTACAGTCAGGAGAGGATCAGGACCCCGCCAGGCCCCTGTGAGAGGGTCCTTCCAACGGACTTTGATGGTTTGATATTTTATTGTAGTAGCCCAATGTTTCTGGAATGGTGAAAGATTATCTTCTTTGGAAAAATTTAAAATATTCAGAGTGTACAATACCATTTTTAACTGATGATGGGGGGAGGATATTCCCCCTTTTTGTTTTATTAATTGGGTCTTTAAAGTACAGTTTTGGCATTCTATAATCGCCTGTCCGGTGGGATTATGTGGTATACCCATAGAATGTTGAATGTTCCAGCGTTCTACAAATGTTGAGATTTACTAGCAAAGCAAGGGCCATTATCAGTTTTAAGTTGTTTGGGCAGACCAAGAACAGCAAAACATTGTAAAAAATGGCTTATGGCATGTTTTGTCTTTTCTCCAGCATGAGCTGTGGCCCAGTAGGCATGGGAAAAGGTATCAACAGTTACAAAGATATATTTAAGCTTTCCAAAGGGAGTATAATGAATGACATCTGTTTGCCATAAATGGTTTGAAATAAGTCCACGGGGGTTGATCCCAGCCTCCTGTAAAGGGAGTACTTGTAGAAAAGGCGAACAAGATTTACATGTTCGAACTATTTTTTTAAGTTCCTTAATAGGGATATGAGGGAATCTATGGTGTAAACCACGCCAATTAACATGAGTAAGGTCATGAAAAGTCACAGCTTCCTCATAAATGGGGTAAGCTTGGGGATAGGAGGCTAGGGAGTCAGCAAGAGCATTGCCCTCAGATAGAATGCCAGGAAGACACTGGTGCCCCCGAAGATGTTGTAAGAATATAGGTTTGGTTCTCTGTTTTAACAGGTTTCTTGCTTGAATCATTAAAGGAGTAATAGGATTGTTATCAAGTTTAATATAAGACCAGGGCAGGTTGGGGAGCAAATTAGCAATATAAAGGCTATCTGTAAACAGATTGAACGCCTCAGGTAACTCTTGGAGTGCTAGGACCACAGCATAAAGTTCTTTAAATTGTGCTGAGCCTTGGACATCATGAACAATAGTTTTAGGATTTTCATTTCCTTGCATGAAAGGGGGAAAAATAATTATAGCTGCACCTCTTTTACCCCCGTCAGAGAAGACTATGGGGTAAGAGGGATTAGCGTTAGGCAAGAACAGTTTAGGTGGCACCCAATCTAGCTGGGAAAAAGAACTCATCCATTTATAGGGGCCGTAATGGCAATCTACTTGTCCAAAAAATCCCTCCATGACTATCGCGATGCGATTGTTGTTTCTCTGCAGCCATGTGAAATCAGTTAGTCTGAATGGAACAATGAGGGCATGGGGTTGAAGGCCAAAGAGGCAAAGAGACAAATCCCTCCCCTTAGTTATGCAGTCTGCAAGTTGGTCTAACATGGCATAGACTCGGGGGACACCCCTAACAGACAGATGAACCCAATGTATGGGGTCTCCATCTCGTGCTAGGAGACCAGTGAAGAGAAACTTCCCACTAAAAATATAGAAAGTTAAAGGCAATGAGGGATCATACCTCCTCAGACAGGAGTAATCAATGGCCTCCTGAACTTTAAGAAGAGTATCCATGTGTGTGCTATCTAGTGTAATAGTTGAGGACAAATTTGTGCCCCGGAGGAGTTCAAAAAGAGGGGTAAGCTCCTCCGTGCTAATAGAGACCCATGGCCTCATCCAATTAATCTCTCCAAGAAGCTTTTGGAGCTGAGGAAGAGAGTAACTTTTTTGTACCTGGAGTTGAGGCTTTACTGGAGAGACCACGTCCAGCTCTAGAATGGATCCCAAAATCTTAAACGGGGGGAGCTTCTGGACCTTTTCAGGCGCAATTTGAAATCCCAGTCCATGAAGTAAACGGAGGCATGATTTTAAGAGGTGGTTTAATTGATCACTTTGTTTTGCCCCAAGGATAATATCATCCATGTAAACATATAATAGAAGATCTTTCTGCCTGAGAGGGCTTAGGATCTTAGATATAAAAAACTGGCACATGGGGGGACTGTTAGCCATCCCTTGCGGTAAGACTGTCCATTCAAATCTTTGATCTGGGCCCTCGAAGTTGAGGGAGGGAATGGAAAAGGCAAATTTTTCAGAATTTTCAGGGCTCAAAGGTATTGAGAAAAAGCAGTCTTTAATGTCAATAACTGTGAGATGATAATGATTAGGAATAGCAGGAATCCAGGGAATTCCTCTCTGAGGGGTACCAAAAGGCAACATTCTTTCATTTATTTTTCTGAGGTCATGTAGGAATCTCCAACTACCATTGGCCTTTTGAATAACAAAAACGGGGGAATTCCATGGGCTAACAGATGGTCTGAGATGGCCCGCCTCCAACTGTAGCTGAACTAATAAATGGAGTTGCTTAAGTTTATGTTGAGGAAGAGGCCACTGCTCGATCCAAATGGGGGGGCCTGGAAGCCATTTGATTTTTCGAGGCTCCAGGTGAGCAGTGGCCTTTAGGATTGGGGGTGTGGCCGTAAAAAAGGTCTAGGTTCCCCCCTCCATATTGCCTCAAAGGAGGGATCATCCCTGTAATTAGGATGGCAAGCCC